>CM038673.1:215473987-216043987 GCA_021605145.1 Aegilops bicornis | reverse complement strand
TGTAGTTGATGCTAGTTGGTTTATTCGGTGGAAGATTATATGTTCAGATCCTTTATGCATATTAATACCCCTCTGATTATGAACATGAATATGATTTGTTAGTGATTACTTTTGTTCCTGAGGACATGGGAGAAGTCTTGTTATAAGTAGTCATGTGAATTTGGTATTCGTTCGATATTTTGATGAGATGTATGTTGTCTTTCCTCTAGTGATGTTATGTGAACGTCGACTACATGACACTTCACCATTGTTTGGCCTAGGGGGAGGCATTGGGAAGTAATAAGTAGATGATGGGTTGCTAGAGTGATGTGCTTAAACCCTAGTTTATGCGTTGCTTCGTAAGGGGCTGATTTGGATCCATATGTTTCATGCTATGGTTAGGTTTACCTTAATTCTTCTTTCGTAGTTGCAGATGCTTGCGAGGGGGGTTAATTATAAGTGGGATGCTTGTCCAAGGAAGGGCAGTACCCAAGGACCGGTCCACCCACATATCAAATCATCAAAGCAAGGAACGCGAATCATATCAGCATGATGAAAACTAGCTTGACGATAATTCCCATGTGTCCTCGGGAGCGCTTTCCTTTATATAAGAGTTTGTCCAGGCTTTTCCTTTGCTACAAAAAGGATTCGGCCACCTTTCTGCACCTTGTTTACTTTTGTTACTTGTTACCCGTTACGAATTATCTTATCACAAAACTATCTATTACCGATGATTTCAGTGCTTGCAGAGAATACCTTACTGAAAACTGCTTGTTATTTCCTTCTGCTCCTCGTTGGGTTCGAAACTCTTACTTATAGAAAGGACTATGATAGACCCCCTATACTTGTGGGTCATCAGATGGCCATACGCAACCCATACAAAAGTGCTTCGTACTCAGCTTCATTATGGGAGGAATCAAAGTGAATCTGGGGGACGTAACTGAGCCTCTCACCTCTTGGGGAAACCAGAACCACTCCAGCACCAGAACCATTTAACATTTTAGATCCGTCAAAGAACATGGTATAGTGTTCCGAGTGAACTTGAGTCGGTTGCTGTTTCTCAATCCACTCGGCCAAGAAATCTGCAATTGCTTGAGACTTAATCACCTTTTGGCTTCAAACTTGATATCCAGAGGAAGGAGTTCAATCGCCCATTTGGCCACTCGACCAGTTGCATCTCGATTGTTCAAAATTTCTGACAATGGAGCGTCACTAACGACTGACACCGAGTGGTCTGCGAAGTAATGTGCAACTTTCTTTGTGGTCAGATAAATTCCGTAGACAAGCTTCTGGTAATGCGGATACCTTTGCTTGGATGGATTCAAGACTTCAGAGATGTAATACACTGGGCATTGAACTCTGTAGGCTTTGCCTTCTTCTTCCCGCTCGACTGTGAGCACTTTGCTGACAACCTGTCCAGTGGCTGCGATATACAACAATAGAGGCTCTTTCTTGTCGACCGGGGCAGCAAGCACCGTAATGGAAAGCAGGGCTTTGAGCTCTACAAACCCTGCTTCAGCTTCAGGAGTCCACTCGAACTTATCAGACTTTTTCATCAGTCGGTAAAGAGGCAATGCTTTTTCACTGAGACGGGAAATGAATCGGCTCAATGCAACCAAACAACCAGTAAGCTTCTGAACATCATGCACACGCACAGGGCGCTTCATTCAGAGAATTGCTCCAATCTTTTCCAGGTTTGCATCGATCCCTCGTTCGGAAACAACAAAACCGAGTAACTTTCCTCCTGGGACTCCGGATGTGCATTTCGACGGATTGAGCTTGATATCATATCTTCTTAGGTTGGCAAATGTTCCAGCGAGGTCAGCCAGCAGGTCAGAACCTTTGCGTGACTTGACCACGATAACATCCATGTATGCTTCCATGTTCCGACTGATTTGAGTGACCAAGCACTTTTGAATCATGCGCATGAACGTGGCGCCAACGTTCTTAAGACCAAAAGGCATGGTAACATAGCAAAAGCATTCGAATGGGGTGACGAAGGCCGTTTTTATCTCATCGGGCCCATACAGTCGGATCTGATGGTACCCAGAATACACGTCCAGAAAGGACAAACACTCACACCCCACAGTCGAGTCGACGATCTGGTCGATGCGGGGGAGAGGGAAGTGATCTTTCGGGCAGGCCTGATTGATGTGCTTGAAGTCGATACACATACAGAGTGAATCATATTTCTTGGGGACCATGACGACATTGGCGAGCCACTCGGAGTGGTATATCTCGCAAATGAACTCAGCTGACAGGAGCCGAGCCACTTCTTCACCAATTTCCTTCCTCTTCTCCACGGCGGACCGACGGAGGTGTTCCTTGACAGGTTTTGCTTTTGAGTCGACACGCAAACGGTGCTCAGCTAGTACCTTGGGTACACCCGGCATGTCTGATGGTTTCCATGCGAAGATGTCCTAGTTCTCACGGAGGAATTGGATGAGCGCTTCTTCCTATTTGCTGTCGAGTGTTGTTGAGATGTGGGTCGGAGCAGCATTGGGGTCTTCTGGGTGAATATGGACTGGCTTTGTCTCTTTGGCCGACTGAAATGCGGACTCCGAAGCAGGCTTCTTAGACTGTAACAAATCACCCAAATCTGCATTCTTCTTGTATTCTTCCATCTCTACTGCCGCCATCTGCTCGTCAGCAATGTTTGAGCCTTTCTGGAGGCACTCTTCTGCTCTTTGCCGACTCCCTGTGACTGTGATCAAGCATTTGGGCCCATGCATCTTCAACTTGAGACATATGTAACATGGTCGAGCCATGAAACAAGCATATGCGGGCCTACCCAGAATAACATGGTAGGCACTATGGAAGTCCACCACTTCAAAAGTCAACTTCTCTTTGCGGTAATTCTTGGAATCACGTAAAACCACATCAAGAGCAATCTGTCCGAGTGACTTTGCCATCTTTCCAGGGATGACACCGTGAAACTACATGTTGCTCTCATTGAGTTTAGACATCGGAATGCCCACCCCTTGAAGGGTTCAACGTACAAAATGTTCAAAGCACTGCCACCATCCATAAGGACCTTAGTCAGTCGGGTTCCCCCAATGACTGGGTCGACCACTAACGCCTGCCGCCCGGGGGTAGCAACGTGCGCTGGGTAGTCAGACTGGTCGAATGTGATGGGAGTCTTCAACCACTTCAAATACGTCGTAGTTGCCAGAGCAACCATGTTCACTTCTCTGTTGATGACCTTCAGTCGACTCTTGCTCTCGACATAAGCAAAAATCACCAAAGTAGCGTTGATGTTGGGGTAATCTTCGTCTTCTTCTTTATCTTCATCCTTATCAGAGTCCTTCTCAGTGGGCTGACCCTCTCGAAACTGCTGAATCAGGAGTCGACATTGTCGAGTGGTATGCTTGGACAGAATCAAGTTACCCTCTTCATCTTTTTTCGTGTGTATGTGACACAGTACATCAAGGACGTCGTTACCTGACTGATCTTTCACCTTTTTGGGCACCCACATCCCCTTAGGCTTTCCCTTGAACTTTCCTTGATTAAGAACTGCAGCCTCGGCGGGACCTGCAACTTCGGCTTTACGTTTTTGCTTCTGACTGGAATTTCCACCTCTGTTGTCCTGGTCGACTGATTTTCCCTTGCCACCGCGGAGTCGATCTTCTTCTTTGCCATTAGCATACCGAGTGGCTATTTCCATCATTCGGGCTAGAGATATGTCTCTGGAACGACCGAACTTCATGTTGAGCTCTCTGTAATGGACGCCCTCCTTGAAGGCGCAAACTACCTGGTGCTCCAACACATTTTCCACTTTATGATGAAGGGTAGTCCATCTCTGGATGAAGTCTCTCAAAGTCTCATTCAGTTTCTGGACACACTGCTGCAATTCATTCAGCCGAACAGGTCACTTGCAAGTTCCCTTGAATGTTTTGATGAACATCGGGCTAACTCTTCCCAACAGAAAATACTTCCAGGGGCCAACTGATTCAACCAGGCTCTGGCTGAACCCTCAAGCATCAGGGGGAGGTGCTTCATGGCTACATCATCATTGCCTCCACCAATCTGCGCTGCCACTCGGTAATCTTCTAGCCATGTGTCGGGCTTCGACTCACCGGTGAACTTACTCACGCCCGTCGCCAATCTGAAGTTGGGAGGGATCTCAGCAGCTCGGATGGCTCTACTGAAACACTTGGGCCCAGAAACAAATGCCCTGCTTCCAATTGGACGGTCTCTGTCTTGTCCTCCTCTGTGTGCTCAGCCCCTGTTGACCAAACCCTGCACGAGGAGTGACCTCGCATCTAACCCAGGCTCTCTTGGGTCGACTGGGGCTCTCCGCTCTTCACCATACGGGCGCCTGTCATCATACCGCTGGGGCGCGTACGACCTACCCCTCGGAGGGGGCATAGGCAGTCGAAAGTGGTTATCATGGGGATATCGATGATCATACTACGTGTGGCCTCGACCCAGGTCCTAATACTGGCGGTGACCATGATCTTCACGCCACGGAGGCGATCTCGGACTATGTGCCGACTGAACTGTGTCTGCTACCACAGATCTTCTATGAATTCTGTTACGCGACTAAGAAACGACCGAGTTTTGTTCTCCCGCTACATGGAGCAGCGCTCGGATCTGCAGCAAACCTCTACCAGCTTCTGAACAAGACGGCTGAATTGACTCTGCTATGCGTGCTGCTGCTGCAACATTTTGAATCGGAGTATGGTATACCTAAGGTTTAGGCAGAAATATTTGTCATGGCCGTCGACTGGATCCAGGGATCTGCTGACGGGCGCGTTCGTCAAGTGACTATTGAAGATTCTCCAGACGCGTACGCTCAGCCAAGGTGGCCAAGCGCGCAGGCTCCAAGGCCCGAGCCTCAGAGGTCTCCCCGATGATGGGGGTCTGGAGCGTCTGGATGTTGCGGTGATGCAGCTCCTCCCTTTGCTCTGCAGTGAGGGCTTGGGGACAGTATTTGTCATGAATCACGCGTCGAGTCGTCTCTGCCGCCGCCACGATCAAATCCGGGCGGGCTGCACGGGGAGTCGACCATGAGAACTTCCGCCGCTGGGTTATTCCTCTCGCACTCGAAAAGAGTGTCCGAGTGACCAACTGGTAGGTCGAACAATCCGTAGAGAGATTTGTCGGGCTCAATTGCCGCGACTTGAGGGGTGGTTGGCTGTCGAGCCACCGCATGCTACACCCACTGCTGGAGCCGCGATCGACCAGATCGCTTGCGACGGTGAACAACGAGGAGTGAGGATGCCGCGGGAGTCGATCGATGCTGGGTCGACGGCTGCTGCAAAAGGACGCCGTGAGCGAACGCGCGAAAGTGCGTCGCCCCGCGGACAGGGAGAGTCTCGACGTTGAGGGGGGCTTCTTGGAGCCAGGCGGAGTCATCAACGATGAAGATGAGCGCTCCGGGGCGGATCTCGTGGCCCAGGGACAAACCACCGCTGGAAACCATGTTGATGGAGATCGAAAAAACTACAACCTCACCGGAAGTCGCTAAGATGCCTGCCCCAAGGTGGGCGCCAACTGTCGTGGGAGTGAGTCTAACAGTAAGAGTAGGGGGTACATAGGAGGAGGCAAGGTCCTAGCTACGGCGAGGTTGTGCACACAAGTTTACGAGTTCAGGCCCCTCTCGGAGGAGGTAACAACCCTACATCTCGGTGCCTCGGAGGATTGTCGACTGGATTATGTGTGAGAGTTACACGGGGTGCAAATCCTTGTGCTTGAGGAGGGGGGGTGGCTTATATATAGTGCACCATGCCCCTCCAGCCCTCGGTTACACAGGGTTCAATGTGAGTTAAGACAGGGGTGTTATTGGTAACGGCAGCTATTAATGGTCTTCATGACTACGGAGTGAACGCCTAACCGTTGCCATCCTGGGGTGGCTTTAGATCTTCTGTACTCCGAGTGGTTCTTCGCATGGTCGAGTGACGCTACTGTGGTCAAGTGGAATTGAGGTATCTGAGTGGAAACTTCTGTCGAATGGATTGCAGTTCAAGGTTATTTCAGTCGGTGCCTTTTCTTGGACTTTCAATGTCTTTGACTCTAGGGCAGTGTCCTTGGGTAGAGTGTCTAGGTCAAGCCTAAGACCCTACCCTAGGTACATGTCATCGTCACCTTCTGCGCCGCGTCCCTGGTGTCCGTGCATGTTCAATGCCAGAGCAATGTTTGCTGTACTGGATGCGACGGACATCTACAATGCCCTTCAATGCCCGTCCGTCCGTATGCTGCAATTAAGCAAGCTCGCAGACCAAGAAACCAACTCTAGCACCGTGCATTGATGCACTCGAACACTTGGCCTCACTGGAATCCGCTATTTCAAGGGAGCCACACCCGGCTCAACTCCACACCAGAACACATCTGCTCCACATCCTCCTCCCTTGCAGCACATCTACCATGACCGCGAGCGGGAACGCTCTGTGGGAGAGCCTGTATGGAGATGAAGCACAAGATCGCCGCCTATGCGGCTACGTAGCAGAGCCGCCGTTCTATGCCGACCGAGGCTAGCTTGCCATCCGCCGAGTTCTCCGATGACAACCCCAAAATGGTGAATGGGTCCGACACTGACACTGCACCGGAGCCAGCGCCGGTGCATACCGACATGACCATGGAGCTGACACAGGCGCACTGATTGCTCTCTGGCAATAGCGCCAGAAAAGCTCATGTCTGACTACGTCAATATTTCCCCAAAGAGGAAGGGATGATGCAGCACAACGACGGTAGGTATTTCGCTCAGTAAAGAAACCAAGGTTATCGAACCAGTAGGAGAACCAAGCAACACAACGTAAACAACACCTACACACAAATAACAACACCTCGCAACCCACGTGTTAAAGGGGTTGTCAATCCCTTTCGGGTAAAGATGCCGGAAATTTGCAATAGACTGAAATAATAGATCACAAATAAAATAAAGTGCAACAATGTATTGTTGTATTTTTGGTTTAATAGATCTGAATAAAAATGAAAAGGAAAAGTAGATCGCAAGAAAATATATGAGGAAAAGACCCGGGGGCCGTAGGTTTCACTAGTGGCTTCTCTCGAGAAAAACAACAAACGGTGGGTAAACAAATTACTATTGGGCAATTGATAGAACCTCAGATAATTATGATGATATCCAGGAAATGATCATTACATAGGCATCACGTCCAAGATTAGTTGACCAACTCCTGCCTGCATCTACTACTATTACTCCACACATCGATCGCTATCCAACATTGATACGTCTCCGTCGTATCTACTTTTCCAAACACTTTTGCCCTTGTTTTGGACTCTAACTTGCATGCTTTCAATGGAACTAACCCGGACTGACGCTATTTTCAGTAGACTTTCCATGGTATTATTTATGTGCAGAAACAAATTTCTCGGAATGACCTGAAACTCCACGGAACGTCTATTTGGAAATAATAAAAAATCCTTGCAAAATATGAAGACCAGGGGGCCCACACCCTGGCCACAAGGGTGGAGGGGCGCCCCCTATCTCGTGGGCCCCCTGGAGCTCCTCCGACCTCAACTCCAACTCTATATATTTGCTTTCGGGGAGAAAAAAATCTGAGAGAAGAATTCATCGCGTTTTACGATACGGAGCCGCCGCCAAGCCCTAAAACCTCTCGGGAGGGCTGATCTGGAGTCCGTTTGGTGCTCCGGAGAGGGGGATTTGTCGCCATCGTCATCATCAACCATCCTCCATCACCAATTTCATGATGCTCACCACCGTGCGTGAGTAATTCCATCATAGGCTAGCTGGACGGTGATGGGTTGGATGAGATCTATCATGTAATCGAGTTAGTTTTGTTAGGGTTTGATCCCTAGTATCCACTATGTTCTGAGATTGATGTTGTTATGACTTAGCTATGCTTAATGCTTGTCACTAGGGCCCGAGTGCCATGATTTTAGATCTGAACCTATTATGTTTTCATGAATATATGTGAGTTCTTGATCCTATCTTGCAAGTCTATAGTCACCTACTATGTGTTATGATCCGGCAACCCCGAAGTGACAATAATCGGGACTACTCCAGGTGATGACCATAGTTTGAGGAGTTCATGTATTCACTATGTGCTAATGCTTTGTTACGGTACTCTATTATAATGAGGCCTTAATATCCCTTAGTTTCCATTAGGACCCCGCTGCCACGGGAGGGTAGGACAAAAGATGTCATGCAAGTTCTTTTCCGTAAGCATGTATGACTATATTCGGAATACATGCCTACATTACATTGATGAATTGGAGCTAGTTCTGTGTCACCCTATGTTATGACTGTTACATGATGAACCGCATCCGGCATAATTCTCCATCACCGATCCAATGATTACGAGCTTTTCACATATTGTTCTTCGCTGATTTACTTTTCCGTTGCTACTATTACAATCACTACAAAACACCAAAAATATTACTTTTGCTACCGTTAATTTTGTTACCGTTACCACTACTATCATACTACTTTGCTACTAAATACTTTGCTGCAGATATTAAGTTATCCAGGTGTGGCTGAATTGATCACTCAGTTGCTAATACTTGAGAATATTCTTTGGCTCCCCTTGTGTCGAATCAATAAATTTGGGTTGAATACTCTACCCTCGAAAACTGTTGCGATCCCCTATACTTGTGGGTTATCAAGACTATTTTCCGCGCCTTTGCCGGGAGCATAGCTCTATTCTTTGAGTCACTTGGGATTTATATCTGCTGGTCACTATGAAGAACTTGAAAGACGCTTAAGACAACAATTTATCCCTCAACTACGAGGGGAGGTAAGGAACCGCCATCTAGCTCGCACTTGATTCACCTTACATTTTGAGTAAGCTTGCGACACCTAAACCTGCTTCGCTATTCGCTCGATATGTCGCATGTTATTGATGATGCTACTTCTGCTAGGCATGATACTTATGATGAAACTACTTCTATGCTTGATACTACTGTGCCACTTAGTGAATTTCTTGATGAACAAATTGCTAGGGCTAGAGAGAAAGAAATTATTGAAACTGATTATGTGGATGAAAATGATGATGCAGATTTGCATGTTATTCCTGAGGGTTATGTTTTTGATAAAGAAGCTTCTGCAGCTATTTTATCTTGCAAAGATAGCTATGAACTTAAGAGATTATTAGCTAAATGGAATCAACAATCTCTTAATGATAGAATGAGACCTGACCCTGCTTTTTCAACTTCACCTATCTGTGTTACCGATAAGGATTATGAATTCTGTATTAATCCTGATATAATTACTTTGGTTGAATCTGATCCTTTTCATGGCTATGAATCTTGAACTATTTTTTTAGGAATTAGACAGTGGGAGAGGCTCCCACTGTGTTTGTATTACTCAAAAGAAGGATACAATGTACATGGTGGATTTACATGGTGCCTGACCTCCACTTGTGGAGGTTGGTCTACTACTTTTTATGGGGAGGCAATCAAGGGGGTTCTAAGCTATTTACAAAGGAGAGAATAAAGTCTCTCACATCTTCTCTTGTTCTATGTTGGAGCAGGCTAAAATCATGTTTGAAATGTTCGAGCCAAGAGAGAATAGTTGGTGTGATGCTTCTAAAATGTTTGTTATTCCTCTCTTTCCAAATGCTCCAAGCCGCTTGAAGGAAGACATCCATGAACATGGGATTGTTCTAATCATGAGCTGCCATGCTGATCCACCGAAGCCATGAACCAGTTTGCTGCCAAGTTATCCCTAGAATGGACCTACAACGTTGACTAAAAGGGCATTGGAAGATCATGTGTTCGACAGTCTCTTCAATTCGCTGGTCACAAAGAAGGCAGTTGTAATTGTCTCCAAAGTTGTTGTGTCTCCTCTTGAGCATGTTACGTGTGTTTAAGCGGTCAGAGAGAAGAAGCCACCCAAACACCTTAATTTTCAACGTTGACCTGGCTACCCAGAGCCACTTGTATGATTGATGTGCACGCACCTCTCTAAAGTAGAATTTGTAATATCTGATTGCCTTAAAATCCACTGAGCCCCAACAATAAGTCCAGTTATTGTGAGGGGTCGGGTCAATAGCGTTGCCAACATACCTCACCTCTTGTTGTAGATCACGGACTTCTTGCATTGCTTGAACTGAGAGTGGGAGGTGAAACGTTTCATGCAGCGACGTGGATCCCAGGAAATCTTTAACCGAAATATCTTCATTTATTGCGAAGGAGAAGGCGCGCTGGTACTTTTCGTCGAGAGTGGCGTCAAGCCACAGGTCTTTCCACATGAGCACTGTGGCTCCATCATGCACAATAGCTTTAGAAATACCTCAGAATCAGGGTGAGCTTGAGAACATCTCGCCACCGTAATGATCCGCATGGTTCCATGGGGTGGGGGATTTTGTTTGTGTAGTATGTGGACCATACAAGCTCCACCCAAGGTACATCGTGTCTGTTGTAGAATTTATGCAGGTATTTGAGTAGGAGGGCATCGCTTTGTATGCCTAGGTTGATTATGCCAAGGCCCCCACACTGTTGTGGCACATCTTACTAAACTAAACGATATAGCCACCCTGTTAACTAATGATGAGAGATCTCGCTACTTCTGTATCCTTAAAATATTTCCGTTCTCATTAAAGGGTGATGCTAAGATATGGTTTAATTCTCTCGATCCTGGTTGTGTGCGTAGTCCCGAGGATATGATTTATTACTTCTCTACTAAATATTTCCCTGCTCATAAGAAACAAGCTGCTTTGAGGGAAATATACAACTTTGTGCAAATTGAAGAAGAGAGTCTCCGACAAGCTTGGGGGAGGTTTCTCAAGTTACTTAATGCTTTGCCTGATCATCCTCTTAAGAAAAATGAAATACTTGATATCTTTTATAATGGACTAACCGATGCTTCCAGAGATTACCCGGATAGTTGTGCTGGTTACATTTCGTGGAAAGAACACCGGATGAAGCTGAAATTCTATTGAATAATATGTTGACCAATAGAAAATAATTGGACACTTCCTGAGCCAATTCCTGAGCCTATTCCTAAACCAACTCCGAAGAATAGAGGTGTTCTATTTCTCAGTCTTGAATATATGCATGAGGCAAAGAAATCTATTGAAGAACCTCATGGTCTTGATAACCGACATAGGTAGTAAAGGTAAATTCTCTCTATAGATATGATAAAGCTGAAATCGCTCCTACTAAAATTGCTAGCCAATGCTTGGATGAGTTTGATAAATTTATGGTTAAGCAAGAATATTTCAATGCTTATTTTGGTAGACAATTAAAACAAAATGCTTATATGATTGAACACTTGGGTAATTACATGGCTAATATTAAGGGTGAACTTAAACTCATTAGCAAACATGCTTCTATGGTTACCACTCAAGTAGAACAAGTACTTAAGGCTCAAAATGATTTGCTCAATGAAATGAATAGTAATAAAAATGATTATGCTGTTAGAGTGGCTACTAGAACTGGTAAAATGACTCAGGAACCTTTGTATCCTGAAGGCCACCCTAAAGAATTGAGCAAGATTCTCAGAGAAATAATATCGATGCGCCTAGTCCTTCTAAAAAGAAGAAAAAGAAAAATGATAGGACTTTGCATGCTTCTAGTGAACCTATTGCTGAAACACCTGAGAATCCAAATGATATCTCTATTTACGATGCTTTGAAACACAATGCGTAATGAACATGAACCTAGTGAAAATGTTAATGAAGATGTTCATGATGATGCTCAACCTAGTAATGATAATGATGTAGAGATTGAACCTGATGTTGATCTTGATAACCCACAATCAAAGAATCAAAGTTATGATAAGAGAGACTTTGTTGCTAGGAAGCACGGTAAGGAAAGAGAACCTTGGGTTCAGAAACCCATGCCTTTTCCTCCCAAACCATCCAAGAAAAAGGATGATGAGGATTTTGAGCGCTTTCTTTGAAATGATTAGACCTATCTTTTTGCGTATGCGAGTAACTGATATGCTCAAAATGAATCCTTATGCTAAGTATATGAAAGATATTGTTACAAATAAGAGAAAGATACTGGAAGCTGAAAATTCCACCATGCTTGCTAATTATACTTCTAAGGGTGGAATACCTAAGAAACTAGGAGATCCAGGATTACCTACTATACCATGCTCCATTGAAAGAAATTATGTTAGAACTGCTTTATGTGATCTTGGAGCCGGTGTTAGTGTTATGCCTCTCTCTTTATATTGTAGACTTGATTTGTATAAGTTGACACCTACTGAAATATCTTTGCAAATGGCTGATAAATCAACTGCTATACCTGTCGGTATTTGTGATGATGTGCCTGTTGTCGGTATCTTGGAGCCGGTGTTACTATTTTAACGGACTTTATTATTCTTGACATTCCTGAGGACGATAGTATGTCTATTATTTTTGGAAGACCTTTTTCGAATACTGCAGGGGCTGTTATTGATTGCAACAAAGGCAATGTCACTTTTCATGTTAACTGCAATGAGCATATGGTACACTTTCCGAGGAAACAACCTCAAGTTCATAGTATAAACTCTATTGGAGAAATTCCATCGATTATTTTTGGAGGTTTTGAATTTCCTCTTCCTACTGTCAAGAAGAAATATGGTATTCTTATTATTGGGGATGTGCATATCCCCGTTGAGGTAACATAGTGTTATTCGAAATTTCTCTGGTTCCATGTTAGTCGGAATGAGTTTGTTAACAAGACCTGATCAACCGTGTTAGTGGATTCCTTTTGATGAGCATGAGATGGATGAAACTAGAAGGCACAACCTTCTGTACCCTCTTTCTACTTTCTGTTATTTAGTTGAAATAAAGTACAAATAGTATTTTTCTGTCTGTTTTCTGATTTATCCATGTAATATAAAATACCCCGAAAATAAAAGTTCTCCAAATGCCCTGAAAATGGAATATGATTTTTTCTAGAATTTTTGAAAATTTCTGGCACTGAGAACACAGCAGGAGGGGCAAGCACCTGGCCACGAGGGTGGAGGGCGCACCCTACCCCCAGGGCGCACCCCCTGCCTCGTGGGCCCACAGTGGCCCTCCTCCACTTATTCCTGCACCCATACACTCCTTCCTCCCACAAACACGAATATCCAGCTCAAGCACGAGTTCTAGCTCATTTTGCTGCGATTTTCGATCTCCTTTCTCAAAGCACCTCTCACAAAACTGCTTGGGGAGATTGTTCCTTGGTATGTGACTCCTCCATTAGTCCAATTTGTTTCTCTTTTAGTGCTTTATTCATTGCAAATTTGTGCTGCCTAGGTGACCATGTTCTTGAGCTTGCATGTCAAAATTATATGGTTCCAAGTAGTTCTAATGCTTGATATAGGCTCTAGGCACTTGTAGGAGTAGTTGCTATCAATTTTATTAAGGTTGGTTCACTTTTGTTTGAAGTTACTAAAAATTTCAGAAATTTTTCAGAGGAAGAAATATGCTTAGGAAAATGTTCCAAGGTGGTTCTTCAAGGAAGCAAGGACCTAGGCTTGCAATGCGTGATGCTGATGAGGAGCCACCAAGGGACGCTCCAGTGTGGCCTTGTGAATGGCCCTCAGAAAATTTTATGGATCGTGCGGGAATCAACGAGGAATTTATCGCATATTTGCGTAACGCCGATCTTGTGAGCTTTGAGGCAGACAAATGCCCCCAGTACCACTATCTCACCAGTACATTTGTGTAACGCCCCGGATTCGATGCGCCAGGTGTCTGCCAGTTATTTGCCGTCCTTGCCATGTCGTGTTCTTGCGTGTTGCACTTTGCCATGTCATCATATGCATTTCATATCATGTCATCATGTGCATCGCATTTGCATACGTGTTCGTCTCATTCATCCGAGCATTTTCCCCGTTGTCCGTTTTGCATTCCGGCACTCCTATGTCTCCCGGCGCCCCCTTTTGCCTCTTTTCATGTGCGGGTGTTAAACGGTCTCGGAATGGACCGAGGTTTGCCAAGCGGCCTTGGTATACCACCGGTAGACCGCCTGTCAAGTTTCGTGCCATTTGGAGGTCGTTTGGTACTCCAACGGTTAACCGGGTAACCGTAAAAGCCCCTCTCTCTTTGCAGCCCAACACCCCTTCCAAAGTGGCCCAAAACCCAGCAAACTCCCCTCCATGCTCTCGGTCGTTCTATCACGATCGTGTGGGCGAAAACCGCACCTCATTTGGACACTCCTAGCTCCCTCTACCCATATATATGTGCACCTCCGCCGAAATTCCGGTCTAACCCTAGCTTCTTCCTCCTCCCGCCGACGGACACGTCCACCGCCGCCCGGACATGTCCGCGGACACCTCACCCGCCAATCATGGAGCGCCACATCATCGCCGCCCGTCTGCCTCAGCCAACCGCACGCCACCTCACCTCCTCTCACCTCCCACCGCCGCCGCCCGGCAGATCCGGCCCATGCCGGGCGGAACTGGCAAGACGTGGCGCCCAGCCGCCACCGTGCCCGCCGGAACCGCCTCGCGCCGCCGGATCCCAGCGCCGCCGCCTCCTCGTCTCCGCCGGTGGTCGCCGCCCGGCAGCGCCGTCACGCCAGAAGCGCCGCCCATGGTCTGTTCCGCGCCTCGCGTCGCCCGCCCGCGGCCAGCAGCGTCGCCCGCCGCCTCGTCTCCGAAGCCCCGCCAGCGGCCCTCGCCGGGCCGTAGCTCTCCGCCGCCCAGCTCCAAGTCCGGCCGCTCCCTCGACGGACTTCGCCTCCTCTCGCCCGTCTTGGCGTCCACGGCGTCCGGACCTCCTCTCGCCTCCGTGCCTCTCCCGGCTTCCTCCGCCGCCTCACCTCGCCGGAGGAGCTCGCCGGAGTTCCTGTCCGACCGGATCCGGCGAGGTGGGATCAGATCCACCAGCGCACCGAACCAAACGGCGTCCCCGGATCCCTCCGTCCCGCTCGTCCTCGTCCCGTTGACTTTTTCCGGAGGTTGTTTTTCACCAAGTCCCGAATCTGCTAATATTTTCATGCATTTTCATCGCATCATAACTCCGAATGCGTTGCTTCGTTTCGTGCATGTAATATGTAAAATTGTTCGACTCGACGAGTACATCATTTCTTCTCATTGCATCATTTTAATTTGAGCTCATCTTGATGCCCTAAATGCTGTTGGAAGAGGGCTATGTGATGTTAGTTTCAGATTCTTATCAGTACATGCACTTTTGTCATTTTTGCCATGATTGATGTGTGCATCCTTTAAACTTAAGCCCTACATGTGTTTTGTAATATGCCATGCCGTCTTTACAGGGGTGTATGCCGTGTATTTTTTTGATCTCTGTGGTGACTAGCACAAGCATGCAAACTAGGCTTCATGATGTTGCTGATTTCAGCCCCTGTTCTGCTGATATTTTTATGCCATGTAAACTTGATGCTACCGAGAGATCCATGCTTATTTTGAGATACTTCACTAAGGATGTTTTGAACATATGATTATTATGTATCCATACATGCCCTTGTTTGCAATTATGGAGTTCCATAGCTTGATTAAATCGAGCTCTACATTTGCAATAAAATGTTTCCTGGCAGGTTGTTTACATGTTATTCAATTTTGCCAAGGTTGTTGTAGTTGATCCTTGCATGCTATGTTGTTGTTCTTGCCATGTATAGCTTCTATGCCATGTCTTATTACTGTGAGTTGCCTTTCCATGCCATGTATTGCTTTGTGGTGAGTGGTTCAAGCTCACCAACATGCCTACTTATTGTTGTTCCTGCCATGTATGAATCTGTAATATAACTTGCCATGTTTACATGGGTGCCATCATATTTTCTGATCTTTTGTGGCTCATAGTCACTAAAGGACATTTGACCTATGCAACTAGTAGATTCATGCCATGCCTTTGTTTTCCATGATAAGTTCCTGTAGCATGTTGTTTGATAGCTCTAAACATTGCAACCTGATGTTATTTCCTGATAAGTCTGGAACTGTTATTATTTGCAATCTTCCCATGTCCTTTTGAGCATGTTCTAGTGATTTCTGGAGGTAGCTCAGTGTTCATGTTTTGTCATGCTTTACCTGTACATCATTCCCATGCCTTTTATTTTTATGTTAAGATGCTGTAGCTTGGTGTTTTGATGCTTGCAATATGCCTAGTTGCTGATTTGGACAGTTTGTTGTCATAACCTGTATAGGGTGTATGTGTCGATCCGTTGCTCCGTTTTGAGCATGCTCTATATGAAACTTGCTTGATTTTGCATGTAGTTTCATATTATCATGTCGCATCCTTGTTTTGAGGTGTTTGCTTAATGTTTGAATGCATTTTGCATCAATGCCATGTTTAACTTGTTTTGCTCATATTTTCTAGGCCGTAGCTCCGAATTAAATGAACTTTATATGTAACTTGACTAGAATTTCGTGTAGATCATCGTGGTGCATATTAACTTGCTGCTTAAAAACTTGAACATAAGGTTTATTCAGATCTGGACCAATTTTGAAATTTGCATATGAGGACTTACCGGAATTGTTATATGTTGTTCCCGGCCTCATTTAAACTTGTCTTGTTGTGTTGCTCTTGTATGCATCATCCCTTGCCATGAGTAGCTTAATCTAGCCTTGTCATGCATCATGCTTGTTGTGTATCATGCCTTGTTCATGTGTGGTGTGTTTACTATGTTGTGTGCTTCTTCTTGTTAGTTCCCGTTTTCGTTGCGATCGTGAGGATTCGTTCGCTTCACGCTTGGTTCGCCTTCGTGGCTTCATCTTCTTCATGGACTCGTTCTTCTTCCTTGCGGGATTTCAGGCAAGATGACCGCTACCCTGGATCTCACTACTATCATTGCTATGCTAGTTGCTTCGTTCTATCGCTATGCTTGCTACCTATCACTGTTTATTCAAGCCTCCCCAAATTGCCATGAACCTCTAACCTTTGTCACCCTTCCTAGCAAACCGTTGTTTGGCTATGTTACCGCTTTTGCTCAGCCCCTCTTATAGAGTTGCTAGTTGCAGGTGAAGTTGAAGATTGCTCCATGGCGGACAGGATTTTGGTTGGGATATCACAATATCTCTTATATTATTAATGCATCTATATACTTGGTAAAGGGTGGAAGGCTCGGCCTTATGCCTGGTGTTTTGTTCCACTCTTGCCGTCCTAGTTTCCGTCATATCGGTATTATGTTCCCGGATTTTGCGTCCCTAACGCTGTCGGGTGATTTATGGGACCCCTTGACAGTTCGCTTTGAATAAGACTCCTCCAAAGAAGGCCCAACATTGGTTTTACCATTTGCCTCACCACTACCTACCTTTCCTTGGGAGTAATTAACCCAAGGGTCATCTTTATTTAGCCCCCGGCCAATGCTTGTCTAAGTGTTGGCCCGAACCGAGTAGATCGCAGGGCTCTCGGGAAACTTCGGCGCTTGGTTTTACTCAGAGGATGTCTCATCCGGTGTTGCCCGAGAACGAGATATGTGCAGCTCCTATCGGGATTGTCGGCGCATCGGGAGGCTTTGCTGGTCTTGTTTTATTGCTGTCGAAATGTCTTGTAGCCGGATTCCGAGACTGATCGGGTCTTCCCGGGAGAAGGAATATCCTTCGTTGATCGCGAGAGCTTATCATGGGCTGTTGGGACACCCCTGCAGGGTATAAACTTTCGAAAGTCGTGCCCGCGGTTATGTGGCAGATGGGAATTTGTTAATATCCGGTTGTAATAAACTTGAAGTAAACTCTTCTAAAATACACCAACCGTGTGCGTAACCGTGAGTGTCTCTTTTCGGGGTTGATCGAGAGGAGAACACGGTTTCGGGTTATGTTTGACGTAAGTAGGAGTTCGTGATCACTTCTTGATCATTACTAGTTGACGACCGTTCCTTTGTTTCTCTTCTCGCTCTCATTTGCGTATGTTAGCCACCATATATGCTTAGCCGCTGCTGCAACCTCACCATTTTAACCCCTTCCTTTCCCTTTAAGCTTTGCTAGTCTTGATACCCATGGTAATGGGATTGCTGAGTCCTCGTGGCTCACAGATTACTACACCACCAGTTGCAGGTACAGGTTTGCGATGGTCATCGTGAGAGCGATGCTTGCTTGTCTTGGAGTTCTTCTTCTGCTTCTTCTTCGATCAGGGGATAGGTTCCAGGTCGGCAGCCTGGGCTAGCAGGGTGGATGTCGTTTGAGCTTCTGTTTATGTTTCATCCGTAGTCGGATGTTGATCTTGTATTTGATGTTGATGTATTCTTGTGGCATTTGTGCCTTATTTATGTATCCCCATCTATTATGTAATGTTGATGTAATGATATCCACCTTGCAAAAGCGTTTCAATATGCGGGTCTATCCTTGGTGGGACCGTAGAGTTCCTTTTGGATAGGGTCGCATATTGGGTGTGACAATTTGTGAGGAGGTTTGAATTTTCATCTTCACGTAATTCTCCAACTATCCTGTTTGATCTTTATGAAAAATCTTATACCATGGACATTGAGGATTTTACTTCTTCTTGCAAACTTCCACAATGAGGTAGTGTCAGTGAACCCCGTAAATCTGAATTTAGAAACTTTCTTGCTGGTATAACTGTGGGGGAATCTAGAGATATAGCACAAGCTACCGTAGGGAGCATCCATATTCCTGCTATACATTATTTTGCTCTCTTCATAGGTAGGTGCATAAATGGTAAGGATGAAGCATGTCATATGTGTGTGCCTGACCTCAGTTTTCTTACGAGTGCTGTGTTAGGAGACAAATCTTATAATTTGGGAGCCATTGTTGCACGTAGGTTGCATAATAATAGATTTAATGGAGATTTCTTTGGTGGAATTTATGCAACCCGCTTAGCTGATTTTCTGGGTGTGGACGTTCGTGAGGATGACATTGAGTTGCCTCCTACTTATTTAGACTACAATTCTATGGTCTACCACCAGTTTGTCGAGAGGAGTGAATCACCTCTCCAATATCGCTTAATCTTTGACAGACGTCATGCTTTCCGTATTACTCTTCCTGCTCCTGCCTTCTTTGATTATCAGGCAAAAGGAAGACATTTTATCACCAGAGAGGAGGCAGATGAGTACGAGAGGAGGGCGGAGACAGCTCGCCGCCATGCTGCAGCTCAGGAGGCGATAGCCGCTTCATCTCAGTACGACCCCAGCTACAACTACGGATATCCGCCAGGCCATCCTTGGCAATGAACCAACTTAGGCCAAAACCCTAAGCTTGGGGGAGTATGTATTTCCCACCGACATTACATTTATGTTTACGCACACCCATTGCTAGATGTCGGTGCTCATGCTCTTTCACTGTAATATCCATGCTAGTTTATTTACTTTTTCCTGCTTTCTTCTTGTGTGTTTGTTAAACCATAAGAAAAACCAAAAAAAATTAGTGTAGCTTCTAGTTAGTTTACTTTTCTTGTTGTAGTAGTAATAATTAAAAACAAAACCCAAAAAGCTTTCTTGTTCTTTGAGGGAGTCCTGGATTAGGGGGTGTCCGGATGGCCGGACTATAACCTTTGGCTGGACTCCTGGACTATGAAGATACAAGATTGAAGACTTTGTCCCGTGTCCGGATGGGACTTTCCTTGGCGTGGAAGGCAAGCTTGGTGATACGGATATGTAGATATCCTCCCATTGTAACCGACTCTGTGTAACCCTAGCCCTCTCCTGTGTCTATATAAACTGGAGGGTTTTAGTCTGTAGGACGAACAACAATGATACCATAGGCTAGCTTCTAGGGTTTAGCCTCTCTGATCTCGTGGTAGATCTACTCTTGTACTACCCATATCATCAATATTAAGGAAGCAGGAGTAGGGTTTTACTTCCATCGAGAGGGCCCGAACCTGGGTAAAAACATCGTGTCCCTTGTCTCCTGTTACCATCCGCCTAGACGCACAGTTCGGGACCCCCTACTCGAGATCCGCCGGTTTTGACACCGACATTGGTGCTTTAATTGAGAGTTCCTCTGTGCCGTCGCCGTCAGGAAGGATGCCTCATCCCGTCTTTAAAGACGGCACTGTTGCTAAAGGAGCTTTGGCTATCGGCCAAACACTAGCTAAGCGGTTTTCTTATGACCGCATGTTCGCCCAGCGCCGATGATGACTTCTCGGGTCATCGAAAGCAATCTTCACGTCAACTCGAACTCGCCGGCGGTTAGATCCGGCGGAGCTCTCTTCCTTAAACGAGCTCTGGATCGCATCGCCGCCTGAGTCGCCATGATCACGATCGATTGGGCCTAAACCCGATCTGAGAGAGATTAACTCTCCCGAGGTCACCCATCATGTTGTTGTGGTGGAGGAACAATGCGGCGACCCTTCATCTATCTTAAGGACTAGCTATGTCCGGATTCCAGATCCCTCCAAGTCGGATACCCGCGGAGGGGAGGACGTCACTCAAGACCTGAACTTAGAGTCAGGCAACGGGCTAGATTCATTGGACAACATCCAAGAATCCAAACTTCTGAGTTCGGAAACTCCTTGGCCCTTGAGTCTCAGATTGGGTGAGGTTTCGGATTTAATTCCACCCACCCACCCGAACATATGCGATCTATCCAAAATTAGGCAAGAGCCCGAGGAAACAGTACATCATTACTGGGCCAGATTCCTCCTGGTTATGAACATGATAAAGGACTGCCGTGAGGAAGACACAATTTCATTCTTCTGCAATAATTGCACGGACAAGGGAATCCTCAACGCCGCCGTGAAATTACACGCTTTGCTGACTTGGCGTCCATAGTACGAAAGTACTGTGCGATGGAAAGCGCCTGGAAAAGCGGAGTAAGATTTTGGGACAATCCGGCCCTTAATACAAACCCAGTCCGAAATAAAAGGGTGCATTATCGCCAGTCACCCGGGTTAAACACAAAAAAACAAAAAAAACCCTACAGGGCATGGAACCGTACTGGAGGGATGGCTCAATGGACCCTGTAAAATTCATATTACAGAGGGCGCCACACCAACTCATAGCCTTAGAGCATGCTCGGATACTCGGCAGGTGGCCAAAAGTGGCGAAGAGCTTCTAACCCCGTAATCCACAGAGCACCAGCCCAGGGGATAATAAAGATGCGGTATTAATAGTCTTGAGACTTTCGCATCAAATAATATGCGGAAACGAACACTCCGCAGCCTTGCCGAAGTCTACCAAGTAGTAACGATAAACCCATGGAGTGACACGGCTATTACCTTTAATGCCAGTGATGAACCTAAATTCCGAACAGCCCGAGCATCAGCCGCATTGGTCCTCAGTCCAATAGTGGATGGCTTTCTCCTTACCAAGGTACTCATGGACGGTGGCAGCGGATTGAACCTCATTTATGAGGAAACCCTTCGAAAAACGGAAATAGACTGGAGCCGCATTGAGCGAAGCAGCACAACCTTTAGAGGAATAATCCCGGTCGGGAAGCGTCTTTGTCTGAGGAAAAATCACACCGGATGTGGTGTTTGGCACGCCGGATAATTACAGGTCCAAGGAGGTCCCGTTCCAAGTGGCCCCGTTCAAAGAATGGATACCACGCTCTATTAGGGCGAGAGGCGTCACAATTTTTAAGCTATACCCCATTATGGGTACATGAAGCTCAAAATGCGGGCCCAACGGAATCATCACTCTTTCTTGCGACGGACATAGCACTCACACCGAAAATAAGAGAGCCGACCGGCCCTTGAGGCACTATCCGAAGCCCTAGCGGCCGAGGAACCGATCACAAGCGCTCCACGGTGAACAGGGACGACGTGATACTCGATAAAAGATCCAAGTCCACCTCCTTTAAACCGGCGGACGAAATAGTAAAATTCCAAGTCCATCCAACGGACCCTACAAAAACTGCCTCCATCAGGGCGCAATTAAACCCTCATATAGACGCCGCACTACGAGAACTCCTACGCGAAAATTGGGACATTTTTGCCTGGCACCCTTCAGACATGCCAGGAACCCCACGCCGGCTGGCCGAGCACAACCTAAACATCCTAAAAGGATTCAAGCTACCAAGCAGGCTCTTGGCGTTTCTCCGAACCTAAGAGACAAGCCATGGGAGAGGAGCTAGCCAAACTATTGGAGGCCGGATTCATCAGAGATATAAAACATCTGGACTGGCTAGCAAACCTGGTGATGGTACCAAAGAAGGACAAATCCTGGCACCTATGCATCGATTTCAAGGACCTTAACAAGGCTTGACCAAAGGATCCCTTCCCCATCCCCCGCATCGATCAAATTATCGACGCTACCGCAGGACACGATTCATTGTGTTTCCTCGACGCATACTCCGGCTACCATCAAATTAAGATGGCAGAGCCTGACCAAGCCGCAACGGCATTCATCACCCCATACGGCCATTCTGCTTCAACACAATGCCCTTCGGGCTCAAAAACGCCGGCGCAACATATCGGTAGCATGATTCAGACATGTCTAGCAAACCAGATCGGCAAAACAGTGGAGGCATACGTGGATGATGTGGTCGTCAAAACCAAGCATGTCGAAACTCTAGTAGACGACTTGATGCTCACATTCGATAACCTCCGAACATATGACATCAAGCTTAACCCGGAAAAATGCGTTTTCGGCGTACTAGCCGGAAAGCTCTTGGGCTTCATTGTATCCGGTAGAGGAATTGAAGCAAACCCAGCCAAGATCCGAGCTCTGCCACAATTGGATATCCCAAAGGACCTCAAACAAATACAAAAATTGACTGGATGCGTGGCGGCTCTAAGCCGCTTTATCTCCCGCTTGGGAGAAAAGGCATTACCCCTTTATCGCCTCCACCGGCGCACCGAACACTTCGAGTGGATGGATGCCACCACGGCCGGACTCGAAGAAATAAAAGCCATATTGGCAACAAACCCGGTCCTGGAAGCGCCTAACATGGGCGAACCAATGCTATAATACATCACGGAAACTCATCAAGTTGTAAGCGCGGTGCTCGTTGTCGAATGAGAAATGGACGGACACAAGTTCCCCCTTCAAAAACCAGTTTACTACGTGTCCACTGTCCTCACTCCATGCAAGTCACGATATCCGCATTATCAAAAGATAGCGTACGCGGTGTTTATGGCATCCCGGAAGCTGCGACACTACTTTCAAGAGTGTTCGACAACAGTAGCCTCCGAAGTACCTCTTAACGACATTATAAAAAACCGCGACGCGACGGGCCAGATTGCGAAATGGGCCATTGAGCTCCTCCCGTTCGACATAACCTATAAGCCATGGCGAGCTATTAAGTCGCAATTTTTGGCCGACTTCGTCGCCAAATGGACTGAAGCCGAACTCCCTAAAGAGTACGGCACATATTCCAACTGGATCATGCACTTCGACGGCTCCAAAATGTTGGTACGTTCGGGGCTGGCGCTGCTCGACGTCCCCAATAGGAGATACAGTTCAATACGTACTCCAGATAATGTATACGGACTCCAACAACACAGCCGAATACGAGGTCCTTCTACATGGTCTCAGGATGGTAGTCTCCATGGGAATTCAACGCCTAGAGGTGCGCGGGGATTCGAACCTCGCGATATCCCAAATAAATGAAGACTTTGATGCCAAGGATCCGAAAATGGCAGCTTATCGCAACGCCGTCCTAAAAATGTCTGCTCGGTTCAAGGGGCTCGAATTTCACCATATAGCTCGGGAAAACAATCAGGCATCAGACGTCTTGGCACGACATTGGTGCGAGCGCGATGCCGTCCCCCAATATCTTCTTAGAGAGGCTGTTCAAGCCATCCGTATTGTGGGAAGAGGAGTCCAGAAATAACAGCCCGGACCCAACCGCACTGCCCGACACCGAACATTCTGACACAACTGGAGGCTCTGCCAACGAAGTAACATCTTCAGCCCACGTAATAATGGTAGTCATTGCCCCGTGGACGGAACCATTCCTAGCCTACCTAACCAGGCAGGAACTTCCCGGGGACGAAAACGAGGCACGCTGCATAGTGCGGCGATCTAAAGCCTATAAAGTCCATTAGGGAGAGCTTTATAAGAAAAGCACCACCGAAGTCCTTCAAAGGTGTATCTCCAAAGAGGAAGGGCGGAATCTTCTGGCTGAAATTCATCTTTGGACTCGGCGGGCACCACGTCAGCAGCCCGGGCCCTTGTAAGCAAGGCCTTTCAAACAGGATTTTACTGCACGGCCCGGGCGGATGCTCGGGACTTAGTCCAACGATGCGTTGGTTGCCGCCTCTTTGCTAACCAAAGCCATATGCCACCCACCGCCCTCCAAACTATACCCATCACCTGGCCCTTTGCGGTCTGGGGGCTTGACATGGTAGGACCCCTTAAAGGGGGAACCCACAAGCAAAAATACCTACTGGTCATGGTGGATAAATTCACCAAATGGATAGAGGCCAAGCTCGTTAAGACGGCCGAATCCGGACCGTGATAGACTTCATATCGTGGGTCGTACATCGTTACGGCGTCCCCCACATCATCACCGATAACGGCACGAACTTTACGGCCGACGAGGTCAAATTCGTGCAAAAACATGGGCATCAAGCTCGACTATGCTTCAGTCTATCACCCACAAACTAACGATCAAGTCGAGCGAGCAAATGGTCTAATCATGAGCGGCATCAAACCCAGATTAGTGCGGTCCCTCAAGGAATCTAACACGCACTAGGTAGAGGAGCTCGACTCCATACTCTGGGGGCTGCGGGCCACGCCTAATCGCACAACCGGATTCACACCATTCTTTATGGTATACGGCGAAGAGGCAGTTCTGCCCTGCGACATAATTCATGACTCACTTCGCGTGCGCATGTACGAAGAAAGAGAAGTCGAACTCGATCGGCAGGACAGTTTGGACGCCTTAGAGGAGGAGCGTGACGTGGCAAAATCTCATTCCGCATTCTATCAACAGCAGGCTCGAAGATATCAAAGCAGAGAAGTACGGGCCAAAACTTACAATGTTGGCGAGTTAGTTCTACGCCTCTTGACAAGAAAAAGGACAAACTCAAGCCCAAATGGGAAGGTCCCTTTATTATTGACCAAGTCCTGACTGGTGGAGCGTACCGTCTGCGAGATGCATCGGATAACCGACTGGAGCCGAACCCATGGAACGCAGCCCGTCTCCAAAGATTCTACGCCTAGCGCCGGACTCTGTGCTCGTCTCCTTCCTCTGTCTATTTTTTACACATTAACTGTCTTACATTTCTCTCCTTCTCCCTCCCTTCCCCTTACAGCCTTAAGGGCTTGTTCGCGCCTTGTTCGCAAACAACTGACGCGCTATCCGTGCTCATTATACCCGGGGGCTTCTTTAATAGAAGCTTATTTATACGAGCTTCACGCCCAACACATGTGTCACACTTCTGCATGTAGCTTTTATTCACCATTATATGCATCGATATGACTTAAGTTTTGGCCAAGCTGGGTTGCCTGGCTCCTGTGCTTACCCCTACGTTCCCGATTGTTCGGCTAGGCGGTAAAGGGAGCACCTCTGCGATTATTCTTGCCGGGTCAGCCGGATGTGTACCTCGGTACCGGTGAAGCCGAAAGCTAGCGTTCTTAAGGGAATATTCGGTCGGTGAACTAAAAGATGATTTCTCACTTGTTTATTTACCTGCCCCCAGATGCTTTTCTGCTTTTTTTCGCAGTCCGGACATGCACTTTAGGGCATGCCTCCCAGGGAAAGGAACCCCTAACGGAACTATTCTCCCTGGAAGATGTTTCTTACTAACCATGTAATATAACATAACTAGCTGGGCACTTGTCTGTTCAAGCAATAATGACCCCTACGCCTGGTCTCCATGCATGCCCTAGTTCTTATATAACTGAGAGGGTATTCAGACACACTACGGACTATCGGGTCCCGAGGTCGAAGTGAAAAGGTCCGCCATGACAAACGATCTACAATCCGGCTAGGAGGCATTTTACATGTCATCTTAAATTACATATTCAATTTGACTCAGCATATTCCTCTTCAATACCATCCAACAGGCTGTCTAGTTTACAGTCCTGTTGGGAATATTTGGCAGCCAACTCTACTTGGCCGTACACTAAGCTCAGAGGGATCTCCTTCCCATCGGCCCCCACAGGTCCGACCTCGGCCATGTGGTTTGGGACAGCCTTCGTGTACCGCGTCTTCACCCTGGCCCGAGCCTCCTGGCGCCTTGACGGCAGGCCGATATCTTCTATAATCGGAAGCGCAACCGCGCTCCCTTAAGCCTCTCTGCAAGCTCTCCAAGGCCTTCGGGCATGGAGACAGATGGCCACAAGGCCTGGGCGACGCCTTTCATCACCTGCCGAACTCGTTCGTGCACTTGTACGAGCTCGGGAAGAAGGTCAACCATAGAACCTGTGAGCATACCTACAGACATAACTCTGGTAGTCGACTTCCTTGCTGAACTCTTTTTCAAAGTTCGTTCAAGCATTTACTAAAAATGCCGCGTCGAAGCCGTCGATTCTCCTTCACGGAGTCCGACAGCTGGGCACGAACATCCTTTAGTTCCTCGCCCAGCTGGGTGTTGGCATCTTGGAGATTATTCTTCTCCTGCCTCACCCTCGTAAGCACGCCTCGCCGCCTTTAATCGGCGCAAGAGTTGTTGCTTGTCCGGATCTACTCTGCGCCATCTGCAATGATATTGTCGATTTGCACACGCCGCACTTCACAACATACTTATCTTTCGAACCGTATATTACCGGAGGGGTCTCCTTGGCCTCCCCTGCCGCGACTAGTGCTTGGCCTCAAGTTGGGCTTTGCACTCTTCCAGCTCCCCGACAGTTGGGTATTCTTTTTGTAAGATCTCAAGATAACAAATGATCCTTAAATCAGTTATTCTAACTGTTTCAAGTCTCGGGGGCTACTGACATATATAACCATCAAATTTTCTCACCTGTATGTCTTTCACATACTGCTCCGTGGCTCTGGCTGGACCATTTTGAGCGGCATGGAGGTACGCATCTCCCGAATTGAAGGCATCCAATGCCTCTTGGGAGAAACAAGCGTCACGAAGAACTGTCCGGCGACGCCTGTGATTCATGGCACTCTCCACCTCGGAATTGGTGGCAGTTAGTCTATCCGCATCCTCTATCGGAGAAGCGTCCGACGCACGCCTCGTGTTCGCCTCTACTTCTGGACCTGGCTTTGGAGCCTGGCTGGTGGAGGCTCGATTGGCAATCTCTCCGGATATAGTCCGGCGAGCCCTCTTTTTCCTAAAAAAAGGAGAGCACGGGCGTTAGTATGCATCATAAGAATAATACCTTGGAATAAGGCAGCGCGCCTTACTGCTGCGCTGGTGCCTCGACCCGGACTGCGTGTCTCTTTAGCCTACCCGCCCTCGCGGTCCCCTGCTGGCTAGTCGCCGCAGGCTCGGCATTCCGCCTCGAGATCCTCGCCTGCGAGACACCATTGATATACGGTGATAAAAAATAAGCACGGATGGATCATCTTCAAAGTATTAGGACTTCGGTCTCGATTACTTGTGAGGCGGGGAGCAGTCTAGGATAATCGGCTGTAATAGCCACCAAGGCATTGTCGATGCTCAGTTCGTGAAATACCCCATCGATCAGCTCCACGGATATGTTCGAATCCTCTTGGGAGGCCAGATCGAGGGACCGTTCCGGATCCTCGGGTTGTGGAGGAGGGCTGTTTATATCCTTTACGGCCCGGCGCAATTCCTGCGTCAAAATCACAAGATAAGGTACTTAACTATGGGAATATGGAACGGATGGGCAAAAAGAAGTGTCCGCTTACCTAGCTTGGAGGATTGTTCATAGAAAATATGCCCTGTGGATTGACGCGGAGGAACTCCTCCTCTTCTCCCTTCTACAATGCTGACAAGATCTTCGTCAGAGAGGCAACTGATCTTGGCCCCTTACGGCCGTAGCGGGTGGCATCATCCTCCCCGTTGAAATCCCACATGGGGTGGCCTCTATACTGAAGCAGCTACACCCCCCGCATAATGCATGTGGCCATGATCCCGATCAGGGTCAGTCCGGAATGAGCTAACAACCTTATCCGGCTCATCAGGTAAAGGACGTCCTTGTCAGTTTCTCTCTGAGGGCTCCATGGACGCCAGCTTAGGCGCTTCTTCAAAGGAGCATTATTGAACTCAGGGAGCCGATCCGAACAGGGTCCGGCAGGGGGACATCTTCTATATAAAACCATTCTGAAGGCCAGTCTTCGGACGCCTTCCTTGGGGTTCCGGGTAGATATCCGGTCCCGGCGATGCGCCATAGTTCGGCTCCGCCCACTTGATATATCGACCCCTCCTGAGAACGGGGCACAAGGCAGAACAGCTTCTTCCACAGCGCGAAATGAGCCTCGATGCCCAAAAACAGCTCGCAAAGGGCTACAAAACCTGCAATATGCAATATGGAGGCAGGCGTAAGGTTGTGCAACTAGAAGCCGTAGAACTCCAGGAGCCCCCGGAGAAACGTATGAATTGGAAATCCGAGCCCTCTTATCAGATAAGGGACAAGGCATACCCGCTCTCCTTTAGAGGGACTGGGGACGCTCTCTGCTTGCTCTCCGCCATTATAGGTGGCAAGTCCGGCTCGAACCGGGACCATGAAGGCTGGGGAAAGGAATCCCTTGGTTTGGAGCGTCACTAGCTCGCTGTGCAGTACAGAACATCTCTCCCAACCTACAGGCTGAGGGTTGGGAGGGAGAGAGGAGGAGCTGCGTCGACTGGCCATGATGGAATGGATCTCTGTCAGATGCGCTCCGATGAATGCTCGCGAAGGGAAGATGGTGTGATTCGGAGATAAATCCTCGTCTCTTTTATAGGCAGCTCATTTGCGCAGCTAGGGGGGTAATGTAAAAACACCCTGGATTTTCGCATTCGTTTGACACGTGGAAGACGGCCATTATTGGGCGTGGAAGCCAAGGATCGCAATATTCACGAGAAGTCGGATACTATTCAGCAGGTAAGCAGAATTTGGAGAAGAACCCGCCTTGCAATGCCGAAGACAATCTGCACGCCGGACTCATCGTCATTGAAGCCTAGTTCAGGGGCTACTAAGGGAGTCCTAGATTAGGGGGTGTCCGGATGGCCGGACTATAACCTTTGGCCGGACTCCTGGACTATGAAGATACAAGATTGAAGACTTAGCCCCGTGCTCGGATGGGACTTTCCTTGGCGTGGATGGCAAGCTTGGCGATACGGATATGTAGATCTCCTCCCATTGTAACTGACTCTGTGTAACCCTAGCCCTCTCCGGTGTCTATATAAACCGGAGGGTTTTAGTCCGTAGGACGAACAACAATGATACCATAGGCTAGCTTCTAGGGTTTAGCCTCTCTAATCTCGTGGTAGATCTACTCTTGTACTACCCATATCATCAATATTAATCAAGCAGGAGTAGGGTTTTACCTCCAATGAGAGGGCCCAAACCTGGGTAAAAACATCGTGCCCTTGTCTCCTGTTACCATCCGTCTAGACGCACAGTTTGGGACCCCCTACCCGAGATCCGCCGGGTATGACACCGACATTCTTCTTTTGCTTGTTGGGAGCTTTCCCGTGTAAATAGTTTTATTTCTTTTCTTTTCTTTGGGGGTTGATAGGAGAAGACCATGATTAAATTGTTGAAGTGGCTCTTATATGCATTATTGATTTAACGAAGAGCCCATATTGCCTTGTCTTGTCCTGTTTATTGAATGCTCGCAGATTCCAGCTTAGTCCAATGCACGTGCACTCTTATTATTATTCACTTCGTTCGGTCGTGCAAGTGAAAGACAATTATGACGATATATGATGGACTGCCTGAGATAAGAAAAGCTGTTATGAACTCGACCTCTCTTTTTTTTGTAAATATGATGAGTTCATCGTTCCTAATTCAGCTTATTATGAATAAACATGTTTGCAATGACAATTAGAGATCATAGTTGCTCGTGCCATGCTTGATTAGCTATGAGTTATAATGGTTTACCTTGCGTGCCAACATGCTATTAAAATGGTTGTGATGTGGTATGATGGGGTGGTATCCTCCTTTGAATGATTTAAGTGACTTGACTTGGCACATGTTCACACATGTAGTTGAAACAAATCAACATAGCCTTCACGATATCTATGTTCATCGTGGATTATATCCTACTCATGCTTGCACTCAATGTTTATTAATTATAATGCATGTTCATGACTGTTGTCACTCTCTAGTTGGTCGCTTCCCAGTCTTTTGCTAGCCTTCACTTGTCTTGGCCAGAATACTGCTTGTGCATCCAATCCCTTAAAACCCCAAAGTTATTCCATATGAGTCCACTATACCTTCCTATATGCAGTATCTACCGCCGTTCCAAGTAAATTTGCATGTGCCAAACTCTAAACCTTCAAATGAAATTCTGTTTTGTATGCTCGAATAGCTCATGTATCAACTAGGGCTGTCTGTATCTTCCATGCTAGGCGGGTTATTCTCAAGAGGAGTGGACTCCGGTCCTCACTCACGAGAAAATGGCTGGTCACCGGAATGCCCAGTCCCATGCTTTATGCAAACTAAATCAAAATAATTGCAAACAAAATTTCCCCTGGGACTGCTGCTAGTTGGAGACACTCGTTGTTTCGAGCAAGTCATGGATTGATGCTTGTTGGTGGAGGGGGAGTATAAACTTTACCATTCTGTTTGGGAACCGCCTATAATGTGTGTAGCATGGAAGATATCACCATCTCTTAGTTGTTATGTTGACAATGAAACTATGCTGCTCAAAATAATATTTATCTCTATTTCAAAACCGAGCTCTGGCACCTCTACAAATCCCTGCTTCCCTCTGCGAAGGGCCTATCTATTTACTTTTATGTTGAGTCATCACCCTCTTATTAAAAAGCACTAGCTGGAGAGCGCAGCTGTCATTTGCATTCATTACTATTAATTTATATTGGGTATGACTATGATTGGATCTCTTTTACCATGAATTACAATGTCTAGTCAGTCCTTGATCTTTAAAGGGGCTATGCATTTATGTTTTGCGGTTTCAGAAAGGGCTAGCGAGATACCATCTTGTTATATCATATTATGATTGTTTTGAGAAAGTGTTGTCATCCGAGATATATTATTATCGCTCGCTAGTTGATTATGCCATTGATACGAGTAAACATGAGACCTGAGATTTATTGCAAATGTGGTTAGTCCTAATCTTTGCTGAAAACTTGAATGCTGGCTTTACATATTTACAACAACAAGAGCAAACAGAGTTTGTAAAATTTTTCTTTATCACTTTCAGTTTATCAAATGAATTGCTTGAGGACAAGCAAAGGTTTAAGCTTGGGGGAGTTGATACGTCTCCGTCATATCTACTTTTCCAAACACTTTTGCCCTTGTTTTGGACTCTAACTTGCACGATTTGAATGGAACTAACCCGGACTGACGCTGTTTTCAGCAGACTTTCCATGGTGTTATTTATGTGCAAAAACAAAAGTTCTCGGAATGACCTGAAACTCCACGGAACATCTAATTGGAAATAATAAAAAAATCCTTGCAAAAGATGAAGACCAGGGGGCCCACACCTTGGCCACGAGGGTGGAGGGCATGCCCTCCCCTCTAGGGCACGCTCCCTACCTTGTGGGTCCCCTGGAGCTCCTCTGACCTCAACTCCAACTCTATATATTTGCTTTCGGGGAGAAAAAAATCAGAGAGAAGAATTCATCGCGTTTTACGATACGGAGCAACCGCCAAGCCCTAAAACCTCTCGGGAGGGCTGATCTGGAGTCCGTTCGGGGCTCCGGAGAGGGGGATTCGTCGCCATCGTCATCATCAACCATCCTCCATCACCAATTTCATGATGCTCACCGCCGTGCATGAGTAATTACATCATAGGCTTGCTGGACAGTGATGGGTTGGATGAGATCTATCATGTAATCGAGTTAGTTTTGTTAGGGTTTGATCCCTAGTATCCACTATGTTCTGAGATTGATGTTGCTATGACTTTGCTATGCTTAATTCTTGTCACTAGGGCCCGAGTGCCAAGATTTCAGATCTGAACCTATTATGTTTTGATGAATATATGTGAGTTCTTGATCCTATCTTGCAAGTCCATAGTCACCTACTATGTGTTATGATCCGCAACCCCAAGTGACAATAATCGGGACCACTCCCGGTGATGACCATAGTTTGAGGAGTTCATGTATTCACTATGTGCTAATGATTTGTTCTGGTACTCTATTAAAAGAAGGCCTTAATATCCCTTAGTTTCCATTAGGTACCCACTGCCACAGGAGGGTAGGACAAAAGATGCCATGTAAGTTCTTTTCCATAAGCACGTATGACTATATTCGAAATACATGCCTACATTACATTGATGAATTGGAGCTAGTTCTGTGTCACCCTATGTTATGACTATTACATGATGAACCACATCTGGCATAATACTGCATCACCGATCCAACGCCTACAAGCTTTTCACATATTGTTGTTCGCTTATTTACTTTTCCGTTGCTACTGTTACAATCACTACAAAACACCAAAAATATTACTTTTGCTACCGTTACTTTTGTTACCGTTACCACTACTATCATACTACTTTGATACTAAATACTTTGCTGCAGATATTAAGTTATCCAGGTGGGGCTGAATTGACAACTCAATTGTTAATACTTGAGAATATTCTTTGGCTCCCCTTGTGTCGAATCAATAAATTTGGGTTGAATACTCTAGCCTCGAAAACTGTTGTGATCCCCTATACTTGTGGGTTATCAAGCATGCATCTAGTGTATTAAGTTCATGGAAAAATGGAGTAATGCAATAAGAACGATGACATGATGTAGACAAGATCCGTTTAACTATTGCATAGATATATATCCCATCTTTTTATCCTTAGTGGTAACGATACATACGTGTTGTTTCCCTTTCTGTCACTCGGATCAAGCACCGTAAGATCAAACCCACTACCGGGCACCTCTTCCCGTTGCAAGATAAATATATCAAATTGGCCCAAAAAAAGAAATATGAGGCTATAAGAGATTATGCATATAAGAGATCAAAGGAACTCAAATAACTTTCATGGATATAAAAAGATATGAATAATCATAAACTCAAAGTACATCAGATCCCAAAAAACACACCGCAAAAGAGTTACATCATATGGATCTCCAAGAGACCATTGTATTGAGAATTCAGCGAGAGAAAGAAAGCCATCTATCTACTAACTACAGACCCGAAGGTCTACAAAGAACTACTCACGCATCTTCGGAGAGGCACCAATGGAGGTGGTGAACCCCATTCGAGATGGTGTCTAGATTGGACCTAGTGGTTCTGGACTCTGCGGCGGCTAGATGAATATTTCGTCGACTCCCTTAGGGTTTCTGGATTTTTGCGGTATTTATAGAGCAAAGAGGCGGTCTGGGGGGCACCCGAGGTTGGCACAACCCACCACGGCGCGCCTGGGCCTCCTGGCGCGCCATGGTGGGTTGTACCCTCCTCGGGACTCCCCCCAAGTGCAACCAGGGCCCGTTGTGTTCCTTCTGGACCATAAAATTTCCCTGTGGAGTTTCGTGGCATTTGGACTTCGCCTGATATTGATTTCCTGTGATGTAAAAAACATGAAAAAAACAGCAACTGGCACTTGGCACTATGTCAATAGGTTAGTACCAAAAAATGATATTAAATGTCTATAAAATGGTTATAAAACATCCAAGGTTGATAATAAAACAACATGGAACAATAAAAAATTATAGATACGTTGGAGACGTATCAGCATGCCCAAGCTTAACTCTTGCTCGTCCTCGAGTAGGTACGTGATAAAAACAGATTTTTTTATGTGGAGTGCTGTTTATCATGCCATATCATATTCTTTTCTTTGTAGCATGGACATTTGGACTTTTATGTGATTCAAAGCAATAGTCTAGTTTTGACATAATAATTTAGATACTCAAGCATATCAACAAGCGACCATGTCTTTCAAAATATCAACACTAAAATAAGTTATCCCTAGCCCATCATGCTCAAATATTGATCCATTCGTGAAACACACTCAAATATTAGCTACACCCAATACTTAAGCATGATCATGTTGCCTCTTAGTTGGTGCTTTTATAAGAGAATATGGAGACTTAAAATAAAAATTGCATAAAGTAAAAGAAATGCCCTTCGCAGAGGGAAGTAGGGATTTGTAGAGGTGCCAGAGCTCAAAGCGAAAAAATTAGAGATAAAAACATTTTGGGAGGTGTATCCATCCCACCAACAAAAACGACTCAGAGTTCCTAACACTTTCCATGCTAGATATGCCATAGGCGGTTCCCAAACAGAAAATAAAGTTTATTCCTTTTTCCACCATTCTTTCACTTTCCATGGCTAGCCGTATCCACGGTTGCCTTCCATACCAACACTTTCCAAGGAATTTATTATTTGGCAACATAAAGTAAATTCATTTTTGCATTTCGGGACTGGGAATCCCTAAAACCTTTGCCTTACTCTCGTGCAAGACAAGTGAATAAACACTCATCGTCAGAATAACACATCCATCATGGAAAATATTAGCCACTCGTTACCATTCCGCGAGCAAAACAAACACACAAAAGAGAAGTTTATTTTCACAATTAGAGATGGCACATGAAAATTTGCTTAGAACGGCAAAAGAATACCGCATATAGGTAGATATAGTGAACTCATGTGGCAAAATTGGTTTAAAGGATTTTGGATGCACAAATAGAGGTCATAATTAGTGCAAAATGAAGGCTGACAAAAAGATTGAGAAGCGACCAACCAAGAAACGAATAATCTCATAAGCAAGCATTAAGAATAATTAACACCGAATAATGCACCACAAGTAGGATATAATTTTCATTGCATGATTATTGACTTTCGTGCATGCATAGGGAATCACAAACCTTAACACCAATATTCTTACTAGAGCAAAATTACTCATCAACATAACTCACATATCATATCATCATATCTCAAAACTATTACTACGAATCAAGTTTATTTTGTCCAATGATCTACATGACATTTTTTTATTTTCTTTATCCTTCTTCGATATCTATCACTTTGGGACTAATTTTCATGTGTTGCTTTTCATAAGCTCAAACAAATATAAGTGAAGATCATGAGTATAACAAATTTTCTATTTCTCTCAAAATAATTTAAGTGAAGCAAGAGAGAATTTCTTCAAAATTTGACCAACTCTCAAATAAATCTAATTGAAGCAAGAGAGCGTTTCTTCAAAAATACTAAGCACACCATGCTCAAAAAGATATAAGTCAAGCACTAGAGCAAGTCATGGCTCATAAAAGATTTAAGTGAAGCATAGAGAGCAATTCTAACAAGTCATGATATAATTTTGGCTCTCTCAAATAGGTGTGTACAACAAGGATTGATGAATTAAAACACAAAATAAAACAAGCAAAGACTCATATCATACAAGACGCTCCAAGCAAAACACATATCATGTGATGAATAAAAATATAGCCTCGAGTAAAATACCGATGGTCGTTAGAAGAAAGAGGGAATGCCACTCGGGGCATCCCCAAGCTTAGTTGGTTGCTCATTCTTGGATAATAGCTTGGGATGCCAGGGCATCCCCAAGCTTAGGCTGTTCTATCCTTCTTTCATCCACCCTAAGATAACCCAAAACTTGAAAACTTCAATCACACAAAACTCAACAAAACCTTCTTGAGATCCGTTAGTGTAAGAAAATTAAATCACTACTATAATTGTTGTATCAAACCAATTATTATTTTGTTTTTGTATTATATCTACTGTATTCCAACTTTTGTATGGAAAAAACTCATCAAAGAAAACCATAGAGCCATCAAAATAAGCACACAACACAAAGAAAACAGAATCTGACAAAACAGAACAGTCCGTAGCAATCTGATTTGTTCGAATACTTCTGGAACTTGAAAAGTTCTTAAAAACTAGGACAACATGGGTAATTTGTATATTGATCTTCTGCAAAAATAATTGGCATTTTATCGTGTTCTCGTGATTGGTAACAATTGTTCTGGTGAGCACAAAGTTTCTGTCTTTTTCAGCAAGATCAAACAACTATCACCCAAGAAGATCTTATTGGTTCTACTTGGCACAAACACTAATTAAAACACAAAAAACACAATCATAGCAGTAGCACAATTGTGTAAACACACAAGAACAGAAAGCAAAAAGGAAAAAAAATTATTCATTGGGTTGCCTCCCAACAAGCGCTATAGTTTTACGCCCTTAGCTAGGCATAAAACAAGGATCTAAGTTTTGTCATCCGAAGTTTTGGCAACTTTTGTAAGGGTTTTCTCAAACCCGGGAGGCTCTTTATGCTTCCCTAAATTCTCCGGAAAAGAAACCATCTTAAGATCCAAAATATCCAATCGCCTATTGCAAAGAGTAATCAAGGTATTCATGCGATTGATACTACCATTGAGGTTCTTGAGGGGTTCATTATATTTCTGTATTTCGACCATATGTTTATGCAAATCACCAAGTTTTTCCAACATTTGAACTCCCTCAGGGGTAAAGGAAAACCCCTTCTTTTGTGGAGGAATTCCCAAAATTCCTTCCAAAATTTCATAGGCAGCGTTTGCATCAAGCTCAATAAGATTTCCTTTAGCGGAAAAATCAAGAAGTTGTCTATGATGCAAAGCTAATCCTATGTAAAAATTACGAAGCAAAACCTTAGCATCCCCCTTTAGATTGGAAACACGATACAATTCCATAAGCTTATACCAGACATCTTTCAAATTTTCCCGTTGTCTTTGCTTGAAGTAAAGAACTTCAAAATCTGGTGACAAAGGAGGAGTAGGGACGCTAGACATCGGGACTAGAGACAAGAGATCGGTGAAAAAGAGAGGCGAATAAAACGGCAAATTTTTGTGAAGTCGGGGAGAGGAAGACGAGAGGTAAATGGCAAATAATGTAAATTGCAAGGATATGATATTTGTGATTAGGAACCTGGTTATGTTGAAGATCCTCCCTAGCAGCGGCTCCAGAAATTCCTTTTGATTGCTCTTTGACTATAGCGCCAGAAAAGCTCCTGTCTGCTAGGACTACGTCGGTATTTCCCCAAAGAGGAAGGGATGATGCAGCACAACGACGATAGGTATTTTCCTCAGTGAAGAAACCAAGGTTATCAAACTAGTAGGAGAACCAAGAAACACAACGTAAACATCACCTGCACACAAATAACAACGCCTTGCAACCCGACGTGTTAAAGGGGTTGTCAATCCCTCTCGGGTAACGATGCCAAAATTTTGTAATAGATTGAAATAATAGATCGCAAACAAAATAAAGTGCAGCAAAGTATTTTTGGTTTAATAGATCTGTATAAAATGCAAAGGAAAAGTAGATCGCAAGCAAATATATGAGGAAGAAGACCCAGGGGCCGTAGGTTTCACTAGTGGCTTCTCTCGAGGAAAATAGCAAACGGTGGGTAAACAAATTACTGTTGGGCAATTGAAAGAACCTCAATTAATTATGACGATATCCAGGCAATGATCATTACATAGGCATCACGCCCAAGATTAGTAGACCGACTCCTGCGTGCATCTACTACTATTACTCCACACATAGACCGCTATCCAGCATGCATCTAATGTATTAAGCTCATCGAAAACGGAGTAATGCAATAAGAACGATAACATGATGTAGACAAGATCCATTTATCTATTGCATAGATAAAGATCCCATCTTTTTACCATTAGTAGCAACGATATGTACGTGTTGTTTCCCTTTCTGTCACTGGGATCAAGCACCGTAAGATCGAACCCACTACCGGGCACCTATTCCCGTTGCAAGATAAATAGATCAAGTTGGCCAAACAAAACCCAAATATCGGAGAAGAAATACGAGGCTATAAAAGATCATGCATATAAGAGATAAAAGAAAATCAAATAACTTTCATGTATATAAAAAGATATGACTGATCATAACCTCAAAGTTCATCAGATCCCAACAAACACACTATAAAAGTTACATCATATGGATCTCGAAGAGACCATTGTACTGAGAATTCAGCGAGAGAGAGAAACCCATCTAGCTACTAACTACGGACCCGAAGATCTACAAAGAACTACTCACGTATCATCGGAGAGGCACAAATGGAGGTGGTGAACCCCATCCGAGATGGTGTCTAGATTGGATCTGGTGGTTCTGGACTCTGCGGCGGCTGGATGAATATTGCGTCGACTCCCCTAGGGTTTATGGATTTTTGGGGTATTTATAGAGCAAAGAGGCGGTCCGGGGGGCACCCGAGGTGGGCACAACCCACCAGGGCGCGCCTGGGCCACCTGGCGCGCCCTGGTGGGTTGTCCCCTCATCGGGACTACCCCAGGTGCAACCAAGGCCCATTGTGTTCCTTCTGGCCCATAAAAATTCCCCGTGAAGTTTCGTGGCATTTGGACTTCTTCTGATATTGATTTCCTGTGATGTAAAAAACATGGAAAAACACCAACTGGCACTTGGCACTATGTGAATAGGTTAGTACCAAAAATTGATATAAAATGACTATAAAATGATTATAAAACATCCAAGATTGATAATAAAACGGCCTGGAACAATAAAAAATTATAGATACGCTGGAGACATATCACGCACTACGCCGCCACCATGGTTGACGAGGAGCAGCCTGCGTCGGCTTCTATGTTGACATTCTGGCAGGCACAAGAGGCCAAAGGTATAACCTACTCCTACTCGAGCAGCAATGGCTAAAGGAGGGCCAAATTTACGGCGAGCGCGCAACCGAGGAGGCCGTAGCCGCCATGGCTGGGCGAATCCGAACTTTGTCACGGAGCAACTAGTGCTCTACGAGGCTGCGCGTGCTCAACACTCCTCTCTCAATGTAGTGCCAGCACATCCAGACACAGACGCGCTCGCACAAGCGTTAGCAACGCAGGCGGTCGAGGACGAGAATGCCGCCAACTACGCCTCCTACGCGCCACCGTCCAACTTTCGGGAGCACGTGAGTCGGGGGTTGGGTGCGACATATGCCAATGGATGGCTTATCATGGTGGTAGCGAGTAGAACATCGCCGGTGCCGGAAGCGGGATGAGGCGTAGACACGAACGCCGACGTACTTTACCCAGGTTCGGGGCTCTCCTAGGAGATAACACCCCTAGTCCTGCTCTGCGGGGTCTCCCCATGATTACTATGGCACAAGTGAATACAAAGGTGCTCCTTGAGTTGTATGCTAGAGGTAGGAGAAGGAAAGGCTAGCTCTCTCCTTCCTCTATGGTCTGGTCTAGTTCTAACTGGTTGGGAACCCTTTACATGGGTGCCCTGGGGGGTTTATATAAGCCTACTCCCCAGGGGTACAATGGTAATCCGACCAGACATTGGGCCCGGCCATCAGTCTCTTCGGCCGCCAGCTTCTCCGCTGACTGCTGGGGCCTGCCTCCTGGTGGGCCCCGCCGACTGGTTAGGTACGAGGCCGACAGGCCGTCCCCGTCGCTCTCAGGTCTTGTCGGCTGCTGATCACTGTAGTCGTGTCTCTAATGACGCAGGCTTGGTCAGGGGGTCGTGGCTACAGCTCTGCCGCCTGGCGGGCGATTACTGTAGCCACTCCGTGTCTCGTCTGGTTAATGGCGCATGGGTCCCGAGGAAGGGGCTGGCCGACTCCTAGGGGCCCACCTCCATCGGGTCCGACTGGTAGGGCTCTTGCCGTCTTCCGGACTCCCGCTGACTGGTGGGGCCTGCCGTCCTTGGGCCGTACCGACAGGCCGTCGTGGGAACAAGACTCCGCCTTCTTGTGATGATGTCAGGGATAGCGTGGCAACAGTGCCGCGCCGGGCGGAGATCTCCGCCCGATGCAGTGCTTGTGGCCACGCTTACTGAAAAGGGGAGGGATGGGCTACACTGTAGCCATTCCCCGTCCCGTCCCCTCAGATGAGGGCATGAGCTTTGTTGTTGTCGCGGGCCGACTCCTCGGGTCCGGCTTCTCTAGAAGCCGCCAGATAGGAGTCGGCTTGTCTTGACCTCTCCTCCAGGACTCGGCCGTTTATGGGCAGCCGGCTGTTCCTCCAGCCGGCCTCCAGAAGGCAACTCTTCATCTTGGCGTCTTGAGGGGCGCAGTCAGCCCCGATGTCTTGAAAGGTTCTGGGCTTCGGGTTAGCCTACCCGTGGCCCATTACTCCGACAGTAGTCCATGAAGCTGGTGAGGCACCGCAGGTGATTGGTCGAGGAGCCTCAGCAGTTTCCTTCTCCCAGTGTTTGAGGTAGAGCCTCGTCCGTCTTCTGCCAGGCCGACTGGGAGGAGTCGGACTCGCCCAATCTGACTTGTCCAAAAATTTTGAACGCCTCGATGTGATCCAAGTGGCGTGCTAGCTAAACTTCCAGGTTGCCGCCCATTTCGGGCCTGTCACGTGGCGACGAGCGGCCGAGCCAATCTGCCCACCCACACACGCGACGGGACACGCCTGCCAGCGAGGCCCGCCACTACCATGCCTCGGCACGCGAGCGGATCCGCTGCGGCCGAGGTGGGCGGTTGAAGTTCCCTCAAAGTTAGTGCGGGCAGTAACTTGCGCGATAAACGTGGGGGCGTGGGGTAGTGGGTGCAGTAAATCCCACGACCGCCCCTCGGCTTCGCTGCCCATGGGCCTATAAGTAGGTGGAGGAGGGGGAACGATAGAGCACGCGCGCCCCTCCTCCTTACTGCTTCCTCTCTCTTCTTCCTATCGCCACTGCGCCCCAAGCTACGCTGAGCGTCGTGGTGATTCGTTCCCGATGAGCTCCTCTTCCACCGTCACGCCCCCCACGGTGCGCTCCGGAGCATGGGACGGCTCTGAAGTTCACGACGACCATGTCGATTTCCTCCGCAAGACGCGTCGGCTGCGCGGTAAGGACTTCATGCGGGTCCGCCTCACGCCGAGGAGGGAAATCTTGCCGGCGCCGGAGGAGGGCGAGCGGGTCGTCTTCCGCTCGCACTGCCTGCGCGGCCTTGGCTTGCCGGCGAGCGGCTTCTTCCGGTCCTTCTTCGAATTCTACAGACTCTAGCCGCACCACCTCACCCCGAACACGGTGGTGCTGCTGTCTGCCTTCGTCACCTTGTGCGAAGGCTTCCTCGGAGTCCTCCCCACCATTGAGCTCTGGGGGGAGTTCTTCTACTCCAGAAGGCCCAGAAGGAGGAGGTGGACTAGGAGACCGGCCTCCTTGCTGAGTTCGCGTCCGAACGCTCCTCCTGGACTGACAAGGAGGCGATGCTGACTTCCGGCTTCCACGAGATCGAGGATATAGTCGATGGTGAGCCTCCTTCATTTTTCCTTCTTTGAGCTGCCGGCTGCTGGTCGAGCCGGTTTCTAGTCTTTAATTTTGTTCTTTGCTTTCTGTCTTGGCAGACTTCTTCCCTGGCCACTCGGATGCCGCCAACCAGGCCATCGAAGCTGATCACGAAGGGCGGAGGGCGGACGGCACGGAGATCGCCGCCGACGCCCCCGAACCCTTAGCGAGCAGATCCTGAGCATCGAGGCCCGTCTTCGGCCGGCTCACCGGAAGTTGTGCCGGCTTCAACGTGTCGGCGCCCAGGCGATTGCCGCCCTGTGGCCGGACATGCTGGCACCGCGCACTGATACGTCTCCGTCGTATCTACTTTTCCAAACACTTTTGCCCTTGTTTTGGACTCTAACTTGTATGATTTGAATGGAACTAACCTGCATCGATCTTTGTTTTCAGCAGAATTGCCATGATGTTGTTTTATGTGCGTAAAACAAAAGTTCTCGGAATGACCTCAAACTCCACGGATGTCTTATAAAAAATAATAAAAATCCTCACCAAAGATGAAGACCGGGGCCCACACCTGTCCACGAGGGTGTGGCGCCCCCCTCTGGCGCGCCCCTACCTCGTGGGCCCTCGAGACCCTCCGACGCCAACTCCAACTCCATATATTGGCTTTCGGGAGAAAAAATCAGTGAAAAATTTTCATCACGTTTTACGACATGGAGCCGCCTCCAAGCCCTAATCTCTCTCGGGAGGGCTGATCTGGAGTCCGTTCGGGGCTCTGGAGAGGGGGATTCATCGCCGTCGTCATCATCTCCTACATCACCAATTTCATGATGCTCACCGCCGTGCGTGAGTAATTCCATCGTAGGCTTGCTGGACAGTGATGGGTTGGATGAAATTTATCATGTAATCGAGTTAGTTTTTTAGGGTTTGATCCCTAGTATCCACTATGTTTTGAGATTGATGTTGCTATGACTTTGCTATGCTTAATGCTTGTCACTAGGGCCCGAGTGCCATGATTTCAGATCTGAACCTATTATGTTTTCATTTATATATGTGAGTTCTTGATCCTATCTTGCAAGTCTATAGTCACCTACTATGTGTTATGATCCGGCAACCCCGAAGTGACAATAATCGGGACCACTCCCGGTGATGACCATAGTTTGAGGAGTTCATGTATTCACTATGTGCTAATGCTTTGCTCTGGTTCTCTATTAAAAGGAGGCTTTAATATCCCTTAGTTTCCAATAGGACCCCGCTGCAACGGGAGGGTAGGACAAAAGATGTCATGCAAGTTCTTTTCCATAAGCATGTATGACTATTTACACAATACATGCCTACATTACATTGATGAATTGGAGCTAGTTACGTGTCACCCTATGTTATGATCATTACATGACGAACCGCATCCGTATAATTATCCATCACCGATCCGGTGCCTCACGAGCTTTCCATATACTGGTTCTTGCTTATTTACTTTTCCGTTACATCTTTATAATCACTACAAAAATACCAAAAAACATTACTTTTGTTGTCTTTACTTTTGTTACCTTTACCACCACTATCATATTACTTTGCTACTAAACACTTTGCTGCAGATACTAAGTTTCCTGGTGTGGTTGAATTGACAACTCAACTGCTAATACTTGAGAATATTCTTTGGCTCCCCTTGTGTCGAATCAATAAATTTGGGTTGAATACTCTACCCTCGAAAACTGTTGTGATCCCCTATACTTGTGGGTTATCAAGACCTTTTTCGGGCGCCGTTGCCGGGGAGCATAGCTCTATTCTTTGAGTCACTTGGGATTTATATCTGCTGGACACTACGAAGAACTTGAAAGACGCTAAGACGTCAATTTATCCCTCAACTACGAGGGGAGGTAAGGAATTGCCATCTAGCTCTGCACTTGATTCACCTTCTGTTATGAGTAAGCTAGCGACACCTGCCTGCTTCTGCTATTCGTTCCGATATGTCGCATGTTATTGATGATGCCACTTCTGCTATGCATGATACTTATGATGAAACTACTTCTATGCTTGATACTACATGCCCTTGGTGAATTTCTAGATGAACAAATTTCTAGGTCTAGAGAAAGAGAAATTATTGAAACTGAATACAATGATGAAAGTGATGATGAAAATATGCCTGCTATTCCCGAGGGTTATCTTTTGATGCTTGAATCTTCCGCAGCTATTTTTGCTTGTAAGGATAGATATGAACTTAAGAGGTCGCTAGTTAAATGGAGTAAAGAATCTCTTAGAGATAGGATGAGACCTGACCACCTTTTGCTACTTCACCTATCGGTGTTCTGATAAGGATTATGAATTCTCTGTTGATCCTGATATAATTACTTTGGTTGAATCTGATCCTTTTATGGCTATGAATCAAACTGTTGTGGCACATCTTACTAAGCTAAATGATATAGCTGCCCTGTTTACTAATGATGAGAGATCGCGCTACTTTTATATACTCAAAATATTTCCGTTCTCATTATAGGGTGATGCTAAGATATGGTTTAATTCTCTTGATCCTTGTTGTGTGCGTAGTCCCCAGGATATGATTTATTACTTCTCTGACAAATATTTCCCTGCTCATAAGAAACAAGCTGCTTTGAGGGATATATATAATTTTGTGCAAATTAAAGAAGAGAGTCTCCCACAAGCTTGGGGGAGGCTTCTCAAGTTACTTAATGCTTTGCCAGATCATCCTCTTAAGAAACCCGAAATACTTGATATCTTTTATAATGGACTAACAGATGCCTCCAGAGATTACCTGGATAGTTGTGCTGGTTCTCTTTAAAGGGAAAGAACACCGGATGAAGCTGAAATTTTATTGAACAATATGTTGACAAATGAAAATAATTGGGCAACTCCTGAACCAACTCCTGAGCCAGCTCCTGAGCCAATTACTAAGCCTATTCCTAAACAAACTCCGAAGAAGAGAGGTGTTCTATTCCTCAGTCCCGAAGATACGCAAGAGGCAAATAAATCTCTGAAAGAAAAAGGTATTAAAGCTGAAGATGTTAAGAATTTACATCCTATTAAAGAAATACATGGTCTTAATTTACCGCCAGTTGAAGAAGTGTATGATCTCAATTCTTTATTCACTGAAGAGCCTCCTGATCCTGATATCCCGACATAGGTAGTAAAGGTAAATTCTCCCTATAGATATGATAAAGCTGAAGTCCCTCCTACTAAAATTGCTAGTCAGTGCTTGGATGAGTTTGATAACTTTATGTTTAAGCAAGATGACTTTAATGCTTATTTTGGTAGACAATTAAAACAGAATACCTTTATGATTAAACGCTTGAGTGATTATATGGCTAATATTAGAGGTGAACTTAAACTTGTTAGCAAACATGCTTCTATGGTTACCACTCAAGTAGAACAAGTACTTAAAGCTCAGAAAGAAGTTCTTGATGAAATGAATAGTAAGAAAAATGATTATGCTGTTAGAGTGGCTACTAGAGCTGGTAGAATGACTCAGGAACCTTTGTATCCTGAAGGCCACCCTAAGATAATCGAGCAAGATTCTCAGAGAAATGATGCTGATATGCCTAGTTCTTCTAAAAGGAAGAAAAAGAAAAATGATAGAACTGTGCAAACTTCTAGTGAACCTATTGCTAAACCACCTGATAATCCAAATGATATATCTATGTCTGATGCTGAAACACAATCTGGTAATGAACATGAACCTAGTGAAAATGTTAATGATGATGCTCAACCTAGTAATGATAATGATGTAGAAGTTGAACACCTATTGATCTTCATAACCCACAATCAAAGAATCAACGTTATGATAAGAGAGACTTTGTTGCTAGGAAACATGGTGAAGAAAGAGAACCATGGGTTCAGAAACCCATGCCTTTTCCTCCCAAACCATCCAAGAAAAAGGATGATGAGGATTTTGAGCGCTTTCTTTGAAATGATTAGACCTATCTTTTTATGTATGCGATTGACTGATATGCTCAAAATGAATCCTTATGCCAAATATATGAAAGATATTGTTACAAATAAAAGAAAGATACCGGAAGCTGAAATTTCCACCATGCTTGCTAATTATACTTTTAGGGGTGGAATACCAAAGAAACTTGGAGATCCAGGAGTACCTACTATACCATGCTCCATTAAGAGAAATTATGTTAAAACTGCTTTATGTGATCTTGGAGCCGGTGTTAGTGTTATGCCTCTCTCTTTATATCATAGACTTGATTTGAATAAGTTGACACCTATTGAAATATCTTTGCAAATGGCTGATAAATCAACTGCTATACCTGTCGGTATTTGTGAGGATGTGCCTGTTGTGGTTGCAAACGTTACTATTTTAACGGACTTTGTTATTCTTGATATTCCCGAGGACGATAGTATGTCTATTATTTTTGGAAGACCTTTCCTTAATACTGCAGGGGCTGTTATTGATTGCAACAAAGGTAATGTCACTTTTCATGTTAATGGTAATGAGCATACGGTACACTTTTCGAGGAAACAACCTCAAGTTTATAATATCAACTCTATTGGAAAAATTCCATCGATTACATTTGGAGGTTTTGAATTTCCTCTCCCTAGTGTCAAGAAGAAATATGATATACTTATTATTGGGGATGTCCATATCCCCGTTGAGGTAACATAGTGTTATTCAAAATTTCTCCGGTTCCATGTCAGTCGGAATGAGTTTGTTAACAAGACCTGATCAACCTTGTTAGTGGATTCTTTTTGGAGCACGAGATGGATGAAACTAGAAGCACAACCTTCTGTACCCTTTTTTTATTTTCTGTTATTTAGTAGAAATAAAGTAAAATAGTATTTTTCTGTCTATTTCCTGACTTATTCATGCAATATAAAAATATCCTGAAAATAAAAGTCCTCAGAATGCCATGCCAATTTAATATGATTTTTTCGGGAATATTTGAGGATTTTTAGAGCAAAAATTACCGCTGGGAGCCGCCACCTGGCCACAAGGGTGGAGGGCGCGCCTACCCCTGGGCGCGCCTGCCTCATGGGCCCACAGTGGCCCTCCTCCACTTATCCCTGCACCCATCTTTTTCCTCTGTCTCACACAAACCCGAAAAACCAACTCAAGCTCGTGTTCCTGCCACTTTTGCTGTGATCTTCGATCTCCTTGCTCAAAGCACCTCTCGCAAAACTGCTTGGGGAGATTCTTCCTTGGTATGTGTGTGACGCCCGGATAATTAGGCTACAGTAATCCCACGTTAACGATGACACGTCACCTCTGTCACTGTAGTTAATCTCGGGTTAATTCAAAACCGTTTCAAATTTAAATCCTAAGTAAGTCAAACGATAAAAGTTTTCGAATATTAAAATAAAAATGTTCGGGCTATGTCAATTGTTGCATCGGTAATTAGGGTGAAGTAAACACATTTTTATAAAATGCCTAAATACTTTTAAATGAATTAGAACAGAAAACAAATAATAAAATAAAATATAAAAGAGAAAAAAACAAAAAAGGAAAAGAAACCCCCAGGTTCGGCCCAAGAAAGCCACCGGCCAATCAGGGCCACGACCTGCAAGGCCGCCCAGCTCCCCTTGGCCCAACCGGCCTCCCCATATCCCCCATCCCAAACCCTAACCCACTACCACCACGCACTTCCCACGACTCGCTCGCTCCCCCCCCCCACTCCCTCGATCCAGATCGGGATCGGGCGACCACGCCCTTGCCCCCGACGCCTCCCATCGCCGCACCCACCGCGCCTCCATCCTCCTCCGCGACGCCACCTCGCCGGCCTGCTTCCTCCCACGTCGCCGTCGTCCCCGACCTAGCCCGAGCACACCGCCTGCTCCCTACCGGCCCGTGAGCATCCCCGCACCTCCCTCTTCTACTCACTCGCCACCGCACTCCACCGGCGCCTCCGCTGCAGTCAAGCGACCCAGCTGTCAAGGCTGCCCTCGCGTCGCGCTTCCACTGTTGCCGCTGCGGTCATGGCGTTGCGGCCGCGGCCGACGCGCCGGGTCCGACGCCGCGCCCACCTCGACTCAGTGCGCGCCGTGACCCCTTCCGGCCACAGCCACTGCGCCGGAGTTCCTCGCTACGCCGCCTGGCCGCTTCGCCCTCGGCCTCGTGCTGGCCCGCTCTCCGCATCGATGCCGCTGCCGCCGGGTCCGCCCGGCGCGCCCTAAGACATTCCAGTCGGCGCGCCGTCCGCCAGGCCGCCATGCTAACGCCCATGACCACCCGCGCCGCCAGTTTTGCTGCCAACAGGTTCGTCGGGCGACGCTGCGCCACGTCGGGCGCCCACGGCCCCGGCCTTCGCTTGCCTCCTCGCCCGGTGATTTGGCGACGCCCCGGGCGTAGTAACGCCCGACCCGCCTCAGAAGCGCCCAGAATCTGCCACGGCTCTGTACACGACAAGGGGGCCCACGCCCTGCAACGCTTTTAATTAAAAAAGAATTAAAAAAAGTAATAAAAAGAAAATAAATAGATAATAATAATTAAATTAATTAATTAACAAATTAATTAAGTTAATTAATCACAATTAGATTAACCTAATTAACTGTTAGTTAGTTAATCAAACAATGACAGTGGGGCTCACCCCCCTAATTAATTATGATTAGTTTAATTAATCTGTTAATTAAAATGTGTCACTGACCAGTGGGACCCACTGGTCAGGTTGACCGGTCAACTCTGTTGACTGATGACGTCAGCATGACATCATGCTGATGTCATTATTTCATTTTCGAATTAACTAAATAAAAAAAATCAGAAAATAATTAAATCTTTAGAAAATCATATCTTTTAATCCGTAACTCGGATGAAAATACTTTCTACATGAAAGTTGCTCAGAACGACGAGACGTTTCTGGATACGCAACCCGTTCGTCCGCCACACCCCCCTAACCTATCGAACTCGCAACTTTCCCCCTCCGGCTCCTCTGCCCGAAAACGCGAAACATCGGGAATACTTTCCCGGATGATTTCCCCATTCGTCGGTATCACCTACTACCGCAGTTGGGCACCCCTAGCATAGTTACGTGTCATGTCATGCATCGATAGTCATCTGTTTGCATGGTATTCATTGTTTCTTCCCCCTCTTCTCTCTGGTAGACTACGAGACCGAAGCTGCTGCTGCCCAGTTCGACTACGGAGTTGACGACCCCTCTCTCTTGCCAGAGCAACAACTAGGGATGAAGGCAAGAATAACAACTACAAGTAGTTATCCATAAGGGTTTACGGTGGAAGAGGAATTGCAAACGCGATGAACACGAGTTCTCGGGAGAAAATCAGAGAGTATCTTCGAAATCTTCCGTCCAAATTTTGCGATCACACCGACTGAAGGGGGTCTCCTGGAGAAAGTATTTTCGAGAAGCTAAAGTTAGATTTTAGTAAAAATCGTTTAACCCGAATAGAAGAGAGTTCAGAATCTCAGAGTAAAGGTCGAGGAATAAATGATCCTACTACCTCCCGATGGCGACGTGGGCCCATGGGCCACACAGCCATGTTAGTAAAAGTTTTGTAAAGTCTAGACTCGACTTCGGCCAAGGAGTGTGGAAGGGGGATTCCTACAGCAAATGGCTCGATACCAACTTGGCGCCCCCAATTCAATCGTACACTAATCATGCACGCAAATGTACGATCAAGATCGAGGACTCACGGGAAGATATCACAACACAACTCTAAAACATAAATAAGTCATACAAGCATCATAATACAAGCCGGGGGCCTCGAGGGCTTGAATACAAGTGCTCAATCATAGACGAGTCAGCCGGAAGCAACAATATCTGAGTACGGACATAAGTTAAACAAGTTTCCATAAGATGGCTAGCACAAGCGGGATACAGATCAAAGAGGCGCAGCCTCCCGCTCGGGATCCTCCTAACTACTCCTCGGTCGTCGTCGCGGGCTGCACGTAGTAGTAGGCACCTCCGGTGTAGTAGTCGTCATCGACGGTGGCGTCGCTCTGGGCTCCATCGTCTGTCGCAAAGGAGTAAGAAAGGGGAAAAGGGGAACAAGGCAACCGTGAGTACTCATCCAAAGTACTACAAGCAAGGAGCTACACTACATATGCATGGATATATGTGTAAAGGGCCATATCGATTGGTGAGCTGCAGAATGCCGAATAAGAGGGGATATCTAATCACTGTCGAAGACTACGCTCAGCAGCCTCCGCCTTGCAAAGATGTAGCGTAGAGTAGTCTGAAGTCCTCCAAGTAGCATCGCATAGCAATAATCCTACCCGGCGATCCCCTCCTCGTAACCCTGAGAGAGAGCGACCACCGGGTTGTATCTGGCACTTGGAAGGGTGTGTTTTATTAAGTATCCGGTTCTAGTTGTCATAAGGTCAAGGTGCAACTCCAAGTGGTGCACCACGCTTATGTTTAGACCGGCATGCTGGCCTCTCTGTTGTGCCTAGGTGGGGCTGCGACGTGTTGATCTTCCGCGGTCGGGCATGACCCAGAAAAGTGTGTCCGGCCAAATGGGATCGAGCATGTCGGGTAATGTGGTGCACCCCTGCAGGGAAGTTAATCTATTCGAATAGCCGTGATCTTCGGTAACAGGACGACTTGGAGTTGTACCTTGACCTTATGACAACTAGAACCGGATACTTAATAAAACACACCCTTCCAAGTGCGGATACAACCCGGTGGTCGCTCTCTCTCGTGGTTACGAGGAGGGATCGCCGGGTAGGATTATTGCTATGCGATGCTACTTGGAGGACTTCAGACTACTCTCTCGCTACATGTCAAGAAGACGGAGGCTGCTGAGCGTAGTCTTCGACGAGATTAGATATCCCCTCTTATTCGGCATTCTGCAGCTCACTAACTGATATGGCCCTTTACACATATATCCATGCATATGTAGTGTAGCTCCTTGCTTGCAGTACTTTGGATGAGTACTCACGGTTGCCTTGTTCCCCTTTTCCCCTTTCTTTACCCGGTTGTCGCGACTGCACGATGGAGCCTGTGGAGCGACGCCACCGTCGATGACGACTACTACACTGGAGGTGCCTACTACTACGTGAAGCCCGCGGACGACGACCAGGAGTAGTTAGGAGGATCCCAGGCAGGAGGCCTGCGCCTCTTTTGATCTGTATCCCAGTTTGTGCTAGCCATCTTATGGAAACTTGTTTAACTTATGTCTTTACTCAATTGTTGCTTCCGCTGACTCATCTATGATCGAGCACTTGTGTTCGAGCCCTCGAGGCCCCTGGCTTGTATTATGATGCTTGTATGACTTATTTATGTTTTAGAGTTGTGTTGTGATATCTTCCCGTGAGTCCCTGATCTTGATCGTACACATTTGCGTGCATGATTAGTGTACGATTGAATCGGGGGCGTCACAATGTGACTCCTCCATTGGTCCAATTAGTTTTTGTTCTAGTGCTTTATTCTTTGCAAATTTGTGTTGCATAGGTGACCATGTTCTTGAGCTTGCATGTCAAATTTATATGGTTCCAAGTAGTTCTAATGCTTGATTTATGCTCTAGGCACTTGTATGAGTAGTTGCTATCAGTTTTATTGAAGTTGGTTCACTTTTGTTTGAAGTTACTAAAAATTTCAGATTATTTCAGATTATTTCAGAAATAATGAAGAAACTTTTGAGGGGCTCGTCGAGCCGAAGCTCGAAGGGAAAACAAAAGGAAGAAGAGCAGAAGCCCAAATTTAATTTGCCTCGCACCACGGAGGTCCGGCCGTGCGATTGGACTTCAGATGACTTCTTGAGGAGAGCCGGGATTTATGAGGATTTCTATCTATTGATTGCGAATGCCGGCCTCACCGACTTCTTCCGCGACCAAGGTCATCAGTATCTTTTACTCACAAATACTTTTGTGGAGAATTTCTACTTTTTCCCTAAGAAATCACCTCCAACAGTAGATTTTCATTTATATGACGTTGTTAAGGAGATGACATTAGCTTAATTTTGCGAGGTCTGCAAAATACCCTTTGAGGGCACCTTAGATGAACCACACCGTAATGAAGTGGAAGCTTTTATTAACACTATCACTGTGGGAGAAACCAAGAAGGTTACTGATGCAAGAATTACTAGCATACATTTTCTTGTTCTGCGCTACTTTGCCTTATTTGCTAGTCGTTGCTTAATTGGTCGCGGGAACTGTGGAAACCTTAGTGTTCCTGATATTATTATTTTGTCCATGGTTTATACCGCAATAACTCTGTTAGTATGGGTGGAATTGTTGCTAGACGGTTAAGTATGAACCGTACTAAGGGCCCCATCTTTGGAGGCATTTATGCTTCACGCCTAGCTGAATATTTTGAAATACCTATTAGGCATGAGGAGAAAGAAGAAACAGCGTTGCCCGTGCTTATTTAGACTATAAGAGTATGCTAGCGCATGATTTTCTTGTTAAGAGTCGCGAAGGGGAGCTCAAATATAAATTGTACTTTGATAAAAATCACCCTGAGACTATTACTTTGCCTGCTCCTTCTTTGTTTAACTTGTCTACAGGTCCTTACATTGTTCCGTGGGCGGCTGTTCAAGCCTATCGGAATCCTTCACCAGCCCCGGAACCGGAACCACAAGATGAGCCTCCACGACAGTCTGTTTATTCTTGGGATCCTGAGGCGGTTGCCAGCTAGTGCCAGTCAGAGTCCTCTTCATCACATTATGATCCCAACTATTCTGCATCATAGTACGACCCCAGCTACACCTACGGGTATCAGCCAGGCTATCCCTGGCAATAGACCAACTTAGGACAAAAGCCTAAGCTTGGGGGAGTACGTATTCCTCACCGACATTACATTTATGTACACACACACTCATTGCTAGATGTCGGTGCTCATACTCTTTCACTGTAATATCCATGCTAGTTTATTTTCTTTTTCCTGCTTTCTTCTTGTGTGTTTAATAAACCTTAAGAAAAAACAAAAAAAATAGTAGTAGTTTATTTTTCCTGCTATAGTAGTAATAATTAAAAAGAAAACCCAAAAATATTTCCCGTTCTTCTTTTGCTTGTTGGGAGCTTTCCCGTGTAAGTAGTTTTTATTTTCTTTTCTTTTCTTTGGGGGTTAGTAGGAGAAGACCATGATTAAATTGTTGTAGTGGCTCTTATATGCATCATTGTTGATTTAACCAAGAGCCGATATTGCCTTGTCTTCTCCTGTTTATTGAATGCTCGCAGATTCCAGCTTAGTCCAATGCACATGCACTCTTATTATTATTCACACCATCCGGTCGTGCAAGTGAAAGGCAATTATGATGACATATATGATGGACTGACTGAGATGGGAAAACCTGGTATGAACTCGACCTCTTTTGATTTTGTAAATATGATGAGTTAATCGTTCTTGATTCAGCTTATTATGAATAAACATGCTTGCAATGACAATTAGAGATCATAGTTGCTCGTGCCATGCTTGATTAGCTATGAGTTATAATGGTTTCCCTTGCGTGCCAACATGCTATTAAAATGGTTGTGATGTGGTATGATGGGGTGGTATCCTCCTTTGAATGATTTAAGTGACTTGACTTGGCACATGTTCACGCATGTAGTTGAAACAAATCAACATAGCCTTCACGATATTTATGTTCATGGCGGATTATATCCTACTCATGCTTGTATTCAATGCTTATTAATTTTAATGCATGTTCATGACTGTTCTCGCTCTCTAGTTGGTCGCTTCCCAGTCTTTTGCTAGCCTCCACTTGTACTAAGCAGGAATACTTCTTGTGCATCCAATCCCTTAAACCCCAAAGTTATTCCATATGAGTCCACTATACCTTCCTATATGCGGTATCTACCTGCCGTTCCAAGTCAATTTGTATGTGCCAAACTCTAAACTTCAAATAAACATTCTATTTTGCATGCTCGAATAGCTCATATATCAACTAGGGCTGCCCTTATCTTTCGTGTTAGGCGGGTTATTCTCAAGAGGAGTGGACTCCGCTCCTCACTCACGAGAAAATGGTTGGTCACCGGGATGCTCAGTCCTATGCTTTATGTAAACTAAATCAAAATAATTGCAAACAAAACTCCCCTGGGACCCGTTGATTGTTGGAGGCACTTGTTGTTTCGAGCAAGCCATGGATTGATGCTTGTGGAGGAGGGGGAGTATAAACTTTACCATTCTGTTTGGGAACCGCCTATAATTTGTTTAGCATGGAAGATATCGTCATCTCTTAGTTTTTATGTTGACAATGATAGTATGCCGCTCAAAATAGAAGTTATCTCTATTTCAAAACCGAGCTCTGGCACCTCTACAAATCCCCGCTTCCCTCTGCGAAGGGCCTATCTATTTACTTTCATGTTGAGTCATCACCCTCTTATTAAAAGCACTAGCTGGAGAGCACAGCTGTCATCTGCATTCATTACTATTAATTTATATCGGGTATGACTATGATTGGATCTCTTTTACCATGAATTACAATGTCTAGTCAGTCCTTGATCTTTGAAGGTGCTCCGCATTTCTGTTTTATGTCTCGTAAAGGGCTAGCGAGATACCATCTTGTTATATCATATTATGATTGTTTTGAGGAAGTGTTGTCATCCGATATTTATTATTATGACTTGCTAGCTGATTATGTTATTGATATGAGTAAACATGAGACCTGAGAATTATTGCAAATGTGGTTAGTTATGATCTTTGCTGAAAACCTGAATGCTGGCTTGACATAGGTACAACAACAAGAGCAAATAGAGTTTGTAAAAGTTTCACTTTTTCTCTTTCAGTTTGTCAACTGAATTGCTTGAGGACAAGCAAGGGTTTAAGCTTGGGGAAGTTGATACGTCTCCGTCGTATCTACTTTTCCAAACACTTTTGCCCTTCTTTTGGACTCTAACTTGTATGATTTGAATGGAACTAACCCGGATCGACGTTGTTTTCAAAGCAGAATTGCCATGATGTTGTTTTATGTGCGTAAAACAAAAGTTCTCGGAATGACCGTAAACTCCACGGGATGTCTTATAAAAATAATAAAAATCCTCGCCAAAGATGAAGACCAGGGGCCCACACTGTCCATGAGGGTGGGGCGCGCCCCTACCTCGTGGGCCCTCGAGACCCTCCGACGCCAACTCCATATATTGGCTGGGAGAAAAAATCAGAGAGAAAGTTTCATTGCGTTTTACGACACGGAGCCGCCGCCAAGCCCTAATCTCTCAGGAGGGCTGATCTGGAGTCCGTTCGGGGCTCCGGAGAGGGGGATTCGTCGCCGTCGTCATCATCAACCATCCTCCATCACCAATTTCATGATGCTCACCGCCGTGCGTGAGTAATTCCATCGTAGGCTTCCTAGACGGTGATGGGTTGGATGAGATTTATCATGTAATCGAATTAGTTTTGTTAGGGTTTGATCCCTAGTATCCACTATGTTCTGAGATTGATGTTGCTATGACTTTGCTATGCTTAATGATTGCCACTAGGCCCGAGTGCCATGATTTAAGATTTGAACCTATTATGTTTTCATGAATATATGTGAGTTCTTGATCCTATCTTGCAAGTCTATAGTCACCTACTATGTGTTATGATCCGGCAACCCCGAAGTGAAAATAATCGGGACCACTCCCGGTGATGACCATAGTTTGAGGAGTTCATGTATTCACTATGTGCTAATGCTTTGTTCCGGTTCTCTATTAAAAGGAGGCCTTAATATGCCTTAGTTTCCAATAGGACCCCGCTGCCACGGGAGGGTAGGACAAAAGATGTCATGCAAGTTCTTTTCCATAAGCACGTATGAATATTTACGGAATACATGCCTACATTACATCGATGAATTGGAGCTAGTTCTGTGTCACCCTATGTTATGACTGTTACATGACGAACCGCATCCGGCATAATTATCCATCACTCATCCGGTTCCTACGAGCTTTCCATATACTGGTTCTCGCTTATTTACTTTTTCGTTGCTACTGTTACAATCACTACAAAAATGCCAAAAAACATTACTTTTGTTGTCTTTACTTTTGTTGTCTTTACTTTTGTTACCGTTACTGCCACTATCATATTACTTTGCTACTAAACACTTTGCTGCAGATATTAAGTTTCCAGGTGTGGTTGAATTGACAACTCAGCTGCTAATACTTGAGAATATTCTTTGGCTCCCCTTGTGTCGAATCAATAAATTTGGGTTGAATACTCTACCCTCGAAAACTGTTGCGATCCCCTATACTTGTGGGTTATCACGGACTCCCAGTCGGACTGCCGACTGGCTGGAGGTAGCGGTCGGCCGTCTTGAGGCCTGGAAGGGCTCTTCGGCCGAGGGAGCCTTGCCGGGCCTTGGAGTTCGTCAAGGCGTGGTACCCTGGGCTGAGTCTCTCCCAGCTAGCCACGTTCCGGCTAGAAGCTCAGGAGGAGTTGTCGGTTGTGGAAGATGATCTCGTCAAGCGCGCGGCGTCGATCGCCGAGTACACCGACACCAGCATCTTCGTCCTGGAGCGGGCTGAGAATGGCGCCGAGGCACTGCCGGAATTGTTCGGGCTGAACCCGGAAGACGGCGAGTACTTGGCGGAGGTGATCGACTCCATCGGCGAGGAAGAAGGCGAGGAGGAAGAGGGAGATGAAGAGGAGGCGCCAGAGGTCGGAGCGGACGGCCAGCCTCACCGACCGCGCCCAAAGAATGAGCCGTGTTTCGACCGAGCACCCGGCCACCGGAGGCGATCAAGCAGAGACCTACCAGCCGGCCGCTCTGGCAACTGGCACCGCCGACTCCTCCAATCCTCTGAACCATTCTGCTGCTTGCTAGGCCGCCACTTTATCTTTTACTTCACCTGTCTATCAGTCTCGATGAACTTATTAATTTTGCACAATTCCACCCGTGGGGTGTATCTTGAACTTTGTTGAAGATCGGCCAAGGGCCTTTGCTATGTAAATATTTTTCCGAGTTCTATCTTTTCTTGCTTATTGCTCTTTGGCTTTTTCCTTTGCCGCCTTCCCTTGGTTGCCGTCTTGCCAGCCAAACAGCCACTCTGCGGACTATTGCTGGGTCAAGTACTTAGCTACTTTTGGGAAGGCAAGTACTTAGCCGTTTAGAATTCTTTAGCAAGTTGAGTAGAAAACGGTGGGCACTACTCAACAGTCGGTCGAAAAAAGGCTGGAAGCTGGCTTAAACTTATGCACATGCTTTGAGTCCTTGGCCATTTTTCATGTGGGCACCCTTTCTACCTTGCTCCTGCCCACCAGACAGTCACTCTGCGAGCTGCGGCTTCTGACAGGAGACGGCTTAAGTGCCACACATTACTTGTCCGCCTGCAGGAAGCATTTCATAGTTCCAGGCGGCAAGACCCGGGGCCGACTAATCAAACCCGATGCCAAGCGGCATAAAAAAATTACATACTCATAGGCATGATTCTTATCATATAGATAAAAGAGGGCAGTCCCCGAGCTCTTCTCGGGGGACCCGGAGTCTTCGTACTTTAATACAAAAGGTAGCGTGGTATGTACTGCATTAACTGTAAAATCTTCGGAGGAGATTTGCATTCCATGGCTGCTCTGTCTCCTTTCCGGAGTCATCCCTCTTGCACGCTCGAGGCTTCGAAAGGCCGATCAGGTAGTAGGAGTCGCTGCCCAACACTTTGCCGATGATGAAGGGGCCTTCCCAAAGGCGCCGAGCTTGTGCTGGCCGGCTGTTCGCTGGATCAGCTGGAGCACAAGGTCTCCTTCTTGGAAAGATCTCGACTTGACCTTCCGGTTGTAGTATCGATGTACACTCTGCTGGTAGATGATGGACCGGCTGAGTGCCAACAGCCGACCCTCTTCCAGAAGATCGACGCCGTCTTGACGTGCTTCTTCTGGCTCCTATTCGTTGTACATGGTGACTCGAGGGGAGTCGAATTCTATGTCCGTTGGGATGACAGCTTCGGCACCGTAGACGAGGAAGAAAGGCGTGAAGCCGGTTGACTTATTTGGAGTTGTGCGCAGGCTCCAGAGGACGGCTGGCAGCTCGTCGAGCCAGCAGCAGGCCGAACGCTCCAGAGGCTCGACCAGTCGAGGCTTGATGCCGGACAAAATGAGGCCGTTTGCTCGCTCCACCTGGCCGTTTGACTGCGGATGGGCAAAGGACGCTAAGTCCAGTTGGATGCCCTGCGTCGCGCAGAAACGGGCCAAGGCGCCTTTGGCAAAGTTTGTGCCATTGTCGGTGATGATGCTGTGCGGTATGCCATACCGGATGGTGATGTCGGAGATGAAAGTTACAGCTGTTGGACCATTCAGCTTCTTGATTGGTTTGGCTTCTATCCACTTGGTGAACTTGTCCATTGCGACAAGCAAGTGAGTGATGCCGCCTCATGACGTCTTGAATGGTCCCACCATGTCCAGGCCCCAAACAGCAAAGGGCTAGGCAATGGGAATAGTCTTGAGTGCAGAAGCCGGCTGATGTGGCTTGGAATGGAACTTCTGGCACCCTTTGCATTTTTGGACCAGGTCCTTGGCGTCTTCTAGGGAAGTGGCCAGAAAAAATCATGGCGGAAAGCTTTGGCGACAAGTGCTTTTGAAGCCGCATGGTGGCCACATTTGCCTTAATGGATGTCTTTGAGAATTGCTTGGCCTTGCTTCGGCTCCACGCAACGCTGGTAGACTCCAATGACACTGTGCCTCACCAGCTCTCTGTTGACTATTGTGTATGCTGCTACCCGGAGTTGTACTTGCCGGGCCGAGATCTCATCAGTCGGCAGCTCTTTATTCACCAGGAAATTGAGGATGGGCTGGGCCCATGAAGGTGCTGTGATTTCTTCGACTGTCAGGACTGCAACTTGGACGAGGGCGGTTGGGCCGGGAGGCGGCGGGTTGGAGTCGGCAGCCGCTTGCTGGGTCGATGAAGTCCCCGAGCCGATTGGTGCAGTCCCCGGGCCGGGCTCTGAAATCTCCGGGCTGGCCGCTGCAGTCCCCGGGCCGGGTTCTGAAGTCCCCGGGCCGGGTGCGACTGCCGCAGCCCCCCCCGGCCGCCTGCCATAATTCTTGTGCCGGCTGCTGGAGCTCTCAAGTCGGATCCGACTGCTTCAGGAGGAGCCGGCACAAAGATAGAATCTGAATCTGGCGATGGCTTGACAGACGGCTTGAGGAGGCGTTGAAGGGCGACGCCGGTCGGTATTGATTGACGGGTGGAGCCGATTCATGGCAAGGCATCTGCTTGCTCGTTGTCGTTTCTTGGCACATGGAGAAACTCGCACCCTTCAAAATTTCCACTGAGTTGCTGCACGAGGAAGCGGTAGTTTGCCATGTTTGCATCTTTGGCGTCCCAGTCGCCTGACGACTGCTGGACCACCAAGTCAGAGTCACCATAGCACCGGATCCGGCGAATGCCGAGCTCTTTAGCAAGCCGGAGCTCGTGAATGAGTGCCTCGTACTTGGCGACGTTGCTGGAGGCGGCAAAATGGATTTGCATCACATATTTGAGCTTGTCGCCTTTGGGAGAGGTGAGGATGATGCCGGCTCCCAAACCGGTGCGCATCTTGGAACCATCAAAATGCATCCGCCAATGGGTGGAGTCGGTATTTGGCGGCAATCTTTGAGTCTCGGCCCAGTCGACGAGGAAGTCGGCCAGCGCTCGTGACTTGATGGCGGTGCGAGATTGTTGGTAGATGGTGTAGGGGGCCAAATCTATGGCCCATTTGGCCACTCGGCCCGAAGCATCTCGGCTTCCAATGATCTCGGCCAGTGGAGCTGTGCAGACCACAGTGATTGGGTGCTCTTGAAAATACGACTTCAATTTCTTGGCGGCGAAATGCACGCCATAGCACATCTTTTGGTAGTGGGGGTAGTTTTGCTTGGAGGCCGACAACACTTCGCTTAGGTAATACACCGGTCTCTAGACTGGTAGTGCCTTGCCTTCCTCCTTGCGCTCTACCACGATGACTGTGCTGACCACTCGGCTGGTGGCTGCGATGTAGAGGAGCATGGGCTCCTTAGGAGTCGGAGCCGCCAGATGTGGAGTAGTCAACATCTTTTTGAGATGGAGAAAAGCTTCATCCGCTTTGTTGTTCCACTCGAAAAAGTGGTTTTCTTCATGAGCTGCACAGGGAAGAGCCTTCTCTCCAACCGATCGATGAAACGGGCCGATGGACACCAAACAGCCGCGAACTTCTGCACATCCAACAGTCGGGTGGGTACTTCCATCCTCTCGATGGCCTTGATCTTCACAGGGTTGCACTCTATGCCGCGTTATGAGACCAGGAATCCAAGAAGCTGGCCGACCGGTACTCCGAAGATGCATTTCTCTGGGTTGAGCTTGATTTGAAATCGGCGCAAGTTCTCGAAGGTCTCCTTGAGGTCTTCTAGCAGCATTCCACGCTTCTCCGTCTTCACCACCACATCGTCCACATAAACGTGGGCGTTTCTGCCGAGTTGCTTGAGGAGGCACTTCTGCATGCAACGTTGAAACGTGGCGCCGACATTCCTCAAGCCGAACATCATGGTCAAGTAGCAGAAGGCTCCAAATGGTGTGATGAAGGCGGTCTTCGCCTATCTGCCGGATTCAGCTTGATCTCGGTGATATCCTGAATATGCATCCAAGAAACTCAACAACAAGCATCCGTCAGTGGAGTCTATCACTTGGTCGATTCTCGGCAAAGCGAACAGGTCCTTGGGGCATGCTTTGTTGAGGCTAGTGTAATCAATACACATGCGCCACTGCTTGTTTTTCTTCAGCACAAGGACTGGGTTGGCCAGCCACTCGGGAAAGAACATTTCCATGATAAAGCTGGCTGCCAGCAGCCGGGCTATCTCTTCCCCAATGACTATTCTCTTCTCTTCTGACAGGCGGCACAAGCGCTGCCTGACTGGCTTGGTATCAGACCAGACATGTAACTTGTGCTCGGCAAAATCCGTCGGAACACCCGGCATGTCTTTGGGGGACCATGCAAAGATGTCCCGATTCACATGGAGGAAATCGACGAGCTCGCCTTCCTATTTGCTGTCGAGGTTTGCACCTATGACAACGTACCTCTCCGGGTGCTCCGGGTCCAATGGTATCTTCTTTGTTTTTTTGACCGGCTTGAATGAGCCCTCAGCTTCCGACTCCTTGGGATCGAGCGACATCTCCGTCCGCTTGCCTACCATCACCAAAACCCGGTCAAGGAGCCGCTTCTCAGCTGCGATCACGAGGGACTCGGCCAACCGACTGCTCTCAGCTGGGCAGGCGGATGCATGACTTCTTGTAGTCGCCGGCCATGGTCAGAATTCCCTTGGAACTCGGCATCTTCATCTTGAGGTAGGCATAGTGGGCGACCGCCATGAACTTGGCCAAAGCAGGCCGGCCAAGTAGTGCATGGTATGGGCTCTCAAGGTCCACCACCTCAAACTAGACTAGCTCTCGGCGGAAGTGATCCTTGTCTCCAAAGAGGACGTCTATCTGGATCTTTCCGATTGGTGAGCAGGAAAGGCCAGGAACTATGCCGTGGAATACAGTCCGGCTGGACTGAAGCTGCCTTTGTTTGATTCCTAACTTCTCCATGGTGTCCTTGTACAGGATGTTGATGCTGCTGCCGCCATCTATCAGAACTCGGGAGAAACGAGCAACTCGCCTATCTGCGGCAAAGGTGGCATCCAAAACCAGGGCATATGATCCGGGGTTGGAAATCACTTCCGGGTGGTCAGCTCTGCTCGAGCTGATGGGCTTCTCGGACCAATGCATGAACTCTGGGGTCTCTAATTCTACCGCATTCACTTCTTGTTGCTGCTGCCGCCTGCTGCTTCAGTCATCAGCCATGCTGGTGAATAAGACATAGGCTCCATGCTCTTCTAGGTACTCGTCTTGTATTGCTCCGACTGGTCTGACTGCCGGCTGCTAGGGCGGAGGAGGAGGCGGCTGCCCAGCAGGGGGAGGCAAGATGACGTCTCCCTTGGCGATCCTGGTGAGCCAATGGCACTTCTGAGTGGTCTAGTTGGACGGCTTCGCACCACTATGGAATTTGCAGGGTGCATCCAAAGTCTGCTCATATGAGAAAGCCGGCAGCCAATTGGGCTTGCTGCCCTTCTGGCGTTTGGATGGAGGCTGCCCTTCCGGCTGCTGGTCTTCGACTGTCGCCACCTGCCGGCTGGTGGAAGCCGGCTGTGTGGCCTTGTGCTTGTGGTCGTTCTGTTGATGACGCCGACTGGTGTCGCCAGCCGGGATTCGAGGAGCCTGAGGGGCTGCTTTGCCAGACGCGTCAACTTGGATCTCTGCCTTCATGGAGGAGTCGGCCGTGGGATATTTATCGGTTATGATCAGCAGCTTGTTGAGGGTCGCCGGCTCGTCGCAGAGGAGTCGGTGCTTGAGGAGGGTGCCCTCTCGGCACTCGGTGGTGAAGTACTCGATGGCCTGCACCTCGTGCACGCCCTCGCAGGAGTTGTAGAGCTCGGCCCAGCATGTGAGGTAGTCGCGAGTTGACTCGTTGGGGCCTTGCACGCACAAGGAAAGCTGGCGAGGTTTGGGCGGCCGCTTGTAAGTGCTGGTGAAGTTGCGGACGAAGGCGTCGGTGAAGTCGACCCAGCTGTTGATGTTGCGGGGCTTCAGAGTGTTCAACCATGTCCGGGCTGTGCCCTGGAGCATGAGAGGAACGTACTTCACAGCAACACGCTTGTTGCCGTTTGCTATGCTGACGGCCGTGGAATAATCGACCACCCAGTCCTCCGGCTTCACAGAGTCGGTGTACTTGGGTGTGTCTCTTGGGAGCATGAACCCTTTGGGGGAAGGGCTCGTCTCGAATGCGGCGGCAGAAACAAGGCGGACCCAACTCATCTTCTTCTTCCAGCGCCAGGGATCAGTGGAGACGGTCGATCCGGTGGCGGGCATCGTTCTCTCTGACTCCCTCTCGGCGGCCAAGGCAGTCGCCGAGTGTCGGGTGATCAACAGGCGGCGGGGAGATGCGTCTTTCCCTACGAGGGGGAGGAGGCGGACAGTCATCCCGCCATTCCACTGCTCTCGGGCGGCCGTCTTGGTCTCACTCTACGGTGACACGAGTCCGACTTCGTCTGGCAGCCGGCTCCTTGTCTCTTCTCCCGTGGACGCCACCAGTCGGCGTCCGAGATGTCGCGCCTTGATCTCGGCGGGGAGGCAGATCATCGTTTTGCCGTGTGGCACCTCGGTGCGGCAGCCGGCCTCGTGCTGCTCGGCAGCCGCGTCGAGGAGCTGCTGGACGCGCTCCGCCATCTGGTGACGTTCCTCGCCCTCGAACTTGTCCAGCTCTTCTGCTGCCGCCTGGGCAGCTCGGATGTTTTCCGCAGGCACGGCGTAGACGGGGCGATCTGCCCCGAACAGGTTGGCGATGGCCACGCCCGCGCCGACTGACCGTGCCAAAGGCGGCCGGGCCCCGAGAGCCAGCGTGCCGCCCGCAGCGCGGTCCATCTCGCGCTGGTAGGCTTCCGACAGGCATCCCATGATGGCTAGCCTCTTGGCGCCCTCGACGAGCTGGATGCGGCGTGCTTCCAGCATCTCGGCGTCGGCGTCTTCTAGGATGGGCGCCATCAGGTCTTGCAGTGCCGCGTCGAGCGGGTCGCGAGCACCTCCGCCGGAGTGCTCGCCGTGACCGATGACAAGCACCTCCATGAAGGTGCTTCCGCCGCTCTCCGCGTGAAGGAGCGGCTCGTCGTAGACCAACACGCTGGTGGGGAACGCGTCAAGCGAAGCGGTGTCGGAGGTGACCAACATCGGGTCGGTGGAGCCTACAGATTCCAGGTCCACAGCTGGCTTGCTGGTGACGTAGACTTGATCGAGGAGGCCCGCGAGGCGGCTCTCGGGGCCGTCTATGCCCGCGTTGGACGAGGGCTCGCCGGAGAGGTGGACCTCGCCAATGAGATCAGTGAGGCAACTTGTCGTGGAGGCGACTTCCGCGCCATGCAGCGCGTCGTCCCAGACTCCGTCTGGCGTGCCGGGCTGGCTGCGCTCGCCAGGGAGGGAAAGGGTTCCCGTCCAGAACAGGTCTCCGGACGACGGTTCACCTCGCCCAATGGTGGGCGCCAAATGTCGGGGGTTGGGTGCGACATATCCCAATGGATGGCTTATCATGGTGGGAGCGAGTAGAACGTCGTCGGTGCCCGAAAGCGGGATGAGGCGTAGACACGAACGCCGGCGTACTTTACCCAGGTTCGGGGCTCTCCTAGGAGATAACACCCCTAGCCCTGCTCTGCGGAGTCTCCGCATGATCACTAAGGCACAAGTGAATACAAAGGTGCTCCGTGAGCTGTATGCTAGAGGTAGGAGAAGGCAAGGCTAGCTCTCTCCTTCCTCTATGGTCTGGTTTTGTTCTAACAGGTTGGGAACCCTTTTCATGGGTGCCCTGGGGGTTTATATAAGCCTACTCCCCAGGGGTACAATGGTAATCCGGTCGGGCATTGGGCCCGCCCGTGAGTCTCTTCGGCCGCCCGCTTCTCCGCCTACTGCTGGGGCCCGCCGCCTGGTGGGCCCCGCCGACTGGTTGAGTACGGGGCCGATAGGCCATCCCCACCGCTCTTGGGTCTTGTCAGCTACTGATCACTATAGCCGTGTCTCTAATAACGCAGGCTTGGTCAGGGGTCGTTGCTACAGCTCCGCCGCCTGGCGGGCGATTACTGTAGCCACTCCGTGTCTCGTCTGGTTAATGGCGCGTGGGTCCCGAGGAAGGGGCTGGCCGACTCCTAGGGGCCGACCTCCATCGGATCCGACTGGTAGGGCTCTTGCCGTCTTCCGGAGTCTCGCTGACTGGTGGGGCCCGCCGTCCTTGGGCCATACCGACAGGCTGTCATGGGAACATGACTCCGCTTTCTTGTGATGATGTCATGGATGGCATGGCAACAGTGATGCGCTGGGCGGAGATCTCCGCCGGTACGGTGCACTGTGACCACGCTTGCCTGGAAAGGGGGAGGGGATGGGCTACACTGTAGCCATTCCCCGTCTCATCCCCTCTGATGAGGGCATGGGCTTTGTTGTTGTCGCGGGCCGACTCCTCTGGCCCGGCTTCTCTAGAAGCCGCCAGATAGGAGTCGGCTTGTCTTGACCTCACCTCCAGGACTCAGCCATTTATGGGCAGCCAGTTGTTCCTCCAGCCTGACTCCAGAAGACGGCTCTTCATCCTGGCGTCTTGAGGGGCGCAGTCAGCCCCGATGTCTTGAAAGGTTCTGGGCTTCGGGTTAGCCTACTCGTGGCCCATTACTCCGACAACGTGTGGCCGGTGGACAGTGCCGGACCGTCCACATCCATCATCGACCTCACGTCCACCGGCACTAGCGATGAACAGGTCGTGGACTCCCCCGAGGGTGAGTAGGGCATGGGACACGCCAGGGAGTTTCATCCCAAGTGAGATGGTCCGTCTCCCATGTTCTACTATTCCTCGCCGGAATCCGCACCTCCACTTCACAGATCTTGAACCCCACCGCCGTTCATGGAGACGGGAGATGGAGGACGTGGTCGCCGATGCGGAATACAAAGGAAGTGGACAACGACAGCTGCCGTAGGATAGGTTTAGGATCAGGCCGCTTTTTTGTTTCGAATGGTTGAAATGTAACGAAATATGTTTGAAATGCAATGAATTTCGTCCAGTTTATATGAAAATCCTTCGTGTTTGCACAAATTCATCTAGTTACTTGAAACCCGGCTTGAAATGTATGGGGGCGTTGTTGGATGGTCGGCTCCCGCATCCGTGTCGGCAGACTGGTCCCCCCCATCCACGGACAGATGCAGGAGAAAATTTGCGGCTCAGCATTTGAGATTCCCTAAGTACTAGATTGTATCAACCATTGGAGTGAATGGATTTTGGAGCTGCTTTAACAATTGCAGTTTGCTTCAGTATACCCCTTAGAAAAGGAGTAAAATCGACAGTACCACCACAATCGTGTCACACAATGCAAAAAAAACATCACTTTACAAAACGTGACATTATGCACCACACTGAATTTTTTATAGTGGCAAAATAGTGAGCAAAATATTGATCACATTTTGACGTGGTTGATCTCTCATGAGCCGACAATGGTGATGGCGCGGCATAAACGGCTGTTAATAGTCATTGAGTGCTCAGTCGAAAGCGGCTGGGTTGGGCCATCATGTTTGCTCGTTAGCAAGTTAGTGGCTAGGTCTGATACGTCTCCATCGTATCTACTTTTCCAAACTCTTTTGCCCTTGTTTTGTACTCTAATTTGCATGATTTGAATGGAACTAACACAGTCTGACGCTGCTTTCAGCAGAATTGCCACGGTGTTATTTTTGTGCAGAAACAAAACTTCTCGGAATGACCTGAAACTTCACGGAGAATATTTTTGGAATAAATAGAAAATATTTGCGAAAAATCAATAGAGGGGGACCCACTGACTGTTCACAAGGGTGGAGGGCACACCCTAGGGCGCGACCCCCTGCCTTGTGGGTCCCTTGGACCTCCACCGACCTCAACTCAGACTCCATATATTCATGTTTGGGGAGAAAACAATCAGAGAGAAGGATTCATCGTGTTTTATGATACGGAGCCACTGCCACCTCTTGTTCTTCCTCGGGATGGCAAATTTGGAGTCCGTTTTGGGCTCCGCAGAGGGGAAATCATCGCCATCATCATTATCAACCATCCTCCATCACCAATTTCATGATGCTCACCGCCGTGCATGAGTAATTCCATCGTAGGCTTGCTGGACGGAGATGTGTTGGATGGGATTTATCATGTAATCGAGTTAGTTTTGTTAGGGTTTGATCCCTAGTATCCACTAGGTTCGGAGATTGATGTCGCTATGACTTTGCTATGCTTAATGCTCGTCACTAGGGCCCGAGTGACATAATTTCAGATCTGAACCTATTATGTTTTCATGAATATATTTGTGTTATTCATCTTATCTTGCAAGTTATAGTCACCTACTACGTGTTATGATCCGGCAACTTCGGAGTGACTATAGTCAGGACACATCCCGATGATGACCGTAGTTTGAGGAGTTCATGTATTCACTAAGTGCTAATGCTTTGGTCCGGTTCTCTATTAAAAGGAGGCCTTAATATCCCTTAGTTTCCATAAGGACCCCATGATGTCTACTACACAACCTTCTTCTTTTAGTCGTTGTTTGGACTCCGTTTGATATTCCTTTTGTGTAAAACTCAAAAACAAGTAAAAAACAGAAGATGGCACTGGGCTCTGTGTTAATAAGTTAGTCCAAAAAATATAAAATAACATATAAATGCATATAAACATCCAAGATAGATAATATAATAGCATGGAACAATAAAAAATTATAGATACGTTGGAGACATATCAAAGGGTTGAAATTTTCACGCCACCCACCACCCACCTTGGCGCTAATGTGAAAGACCTGACCGAGATCCTTGCAAGCGCCTCAGACGAGGTCGACGACATGTACAAGGAAGTCGGTGTCGGTGCTAAAACCGGCGGATATCGGGTAGGGGGTCCCGAGCTGGTGGTCTCGGCTAGATGTTAACATGGAGTAGAGAAAGACACGATGTTTTCACAGGTTCGGGCCCTCTCGAAGAGGTAAAACCTTATGTCATGCTCTTGTTATATTTATTGCGATGGAGTACAAAGTAGATGGTGATCTACCTCAACATCGTATGAATGAGTCATAATTGCCTCTATAGACTAAACCCCCCGGCTTATATAGGCATTAGGGGTATCTAGGGTTACAAGTATGTCGACTACATCTACGGATAAACATGCTGATCATTTAAATACACCATGAAGTGTACGCCAAAGTCTTTGGAGGATTCCATCTTGAGTACGCCGAGGGCACGGCTCGCATGGCCCATTGTTTGGTTGTCGACGGGTCCTTAGCCCGGCCGATGAATGGTAGGCTAACGTGGTGAGCACCCCCGAATATAGGACACCATGAGTAGCCCCTGAACTAGTCTTCAAGCCGAGGACATTAGTTCCTTCCTCGGAATAGCATCATCTTCCGGTCTTTGGCTTCGTAGGCGAGTTCCATCTTCCACGTTGGCTCCTGGATCCGAGGACCCATTGGGGTCCAAAGTTCTTTCTATGTTCTACCATCACCTTCTCCTTCGACAGTGGCCACACGTAAACTCGATTAGTGGCATACTCCAAGTAATTGAGGCATCTTTTAATAAGTCCCTTTATGAAAATTATGTAGTTTTATTGGATCTGAAGACTCCTCATTGAGGACTTCAAGCCCGAAGTTTCTTATGCCGAGGGCGATTCCTTATGGGTGAAGTCTCACTCTCCAAGGACTCTAAATGACCCTTGGCAGTTTTGTGGTCCCACGTCTCGACATACCCGCTAAAAGGAGTCGTAGTGGGTCCCGAGATCCGCTTTTAGCGATACTTTAACTGCCCTTCCTTGATTTGTGTTCCTAAACAAGGCATGATGCCTGGGAAACATGCAGATTAATTACTAGGGATTCAAGCATCTGATCGGAACACGTCCCATCATGTTGGATATAAGGCCATGGGGGAAGTAACTTTACCCTTCACCCGCATGCTTCTTCCTCACGCCTGCATAACTCTCCCTCCCATCATCGCTTTTAGAGCTCCAACAATGGCGAACGTTCTTGGCTCGTCAAAATGCCCCAACGGTCCGCACGAAGGAGACTGGAGAAGTTGCTATTTTACCCGCGCACACCTTAATCGGCTTGCTATCCAAGGGTATTTGCATGATTCAGATTTCGCACCGGTCTGCCCTAGGATGATGGCCATATATAAAGGGGGTCTTAATGATAATTATCCCACCCGACATGGGGAGGAGTGGATTCGCTTCATCCCCTTCCTTATTCAGGGTCTTGCACTACAAAAAACACTTCTATGATGATACGTGTTTGTCATAGTAGGTCACGATTTCTGCCGTGCATGTACATCCGAGACAATTTTATGATAGAATCAAGATAGTCATACCTGATGCGGGCCATGATGATACTCAAATTATCATCACGGAAGTGACCACTTCCATGACGATAAATGATGCGCCATGGAAGTGTTTTCGTCAAGGGTAACCGACATGTGGCATCCATCATAACTGGTTGTCGTTAAGCTAGCGGGTTCTGGTTTGGATCCGATAACCCGTTAACAACCCGAATCAACGGTGATTTTCCACGTGTGAAATTCTCATTGGCCTAAGGAACCATGTGTTAGCTCGGCATCGTGACATGTGTCAATATCCAATGCACGTTATGGGCCTAAGAAAAAGAAACATGTGACATGGCCCAACAATAGCCTATTTAGGTTAAAAAGGCTAGCCCAGTCAAAGGCATGTATGATATACTCATTTACTAGTGGGTTGGCCCACTAATGACCTGCTTAAACATGGCCCATTTACAGCCCACCGCCAGATCTGGCTCGTTAATTGTTCGCTCAGTTTTTGGCCCCCATTACGACCAAGTGAGTTTTCGTCCTGTTAGAGGCCCGATGTAGACATGGGCCCATTTCAGCCTAGTGTGTCTTTCGGCCTGGTAATGGCTCGTGCTGCCCATGGGCCATATATGGTTCGACGCGACATTCTCCCATTATCGGCCCGTGATCACGGTGGCAACAGTTCAGTCCAACCTGACGTTGGGCCTGTTAAAGACATGTCGTACAATTTGGCCCGTTGATGCCTCTACTAAGCTTTCGCCTCTTAAAGGCCCATGATATTAGTGGGAAAACCAAGGCCCGAGATATGTTTTGGCCTGATATCAGCCCATCCTATAACTGGGACAATAATGGTTGGAGGTATATTTCAGCCTGTTAAAGGCCAATGGACGACTCATGAAAATTGAGGCCCAACATGCATTTTGGCCTGCTAAAGGCCCATGGTATCTTCTAGGCCATAACAGGCTAGCAGAATAGTCAGCGTATTAATGGCCCGAAGCTACATAGGACCAACTAAATGTTGGGCCCACCAAAGGCCCATGTGAGTTATGAGCCTGGCGCACCGTATCCATGAAGGGCCCATATGGCAGGCCCGTGCAGGCCAAAGTAAAGCCTGTTACAGGCCAGCCCAATTATGGCCCGCTGAAATGCAGGGCCGTTAGAGGCGAATGTTTCGTCCCGGTCGCCTCCATTATAATTTTGCTATTTTTTTACGATAGCAAATGATGGCTGATGTCTACTATGCAACTTTATTCTTGTAGACACGTGTTGCGCCTCCAAGCGTAGAGTTTTGTAGGACAGTAGCAAATTTCCCTCAAGTGGATGACCAAAGGTTTTTCAATCCGTGCGAGGTGTAGGATGAAGATGGTCTCTCTCAAACAACCCTGCAACCAAATATCAAAGTGTCTCTTGTGTCCCCAACACACCCAACACAATGGTAAATTGTATAGGTGCACTTGGCGAAGAGATGGTGATACAAGTGCAATATGGATGGTATCTGTAGGTTTTTGTAATCTAAAAATATAAAAACAGCAAGGTAACTAATGATAAAAGTGAGCACAAACGGTATTGCAATGCTTCAAAACAAGCCCTAGGGTTCATACTTTCACTAGTGCAAGCTCTCTCAACAATAATAACATAATTTGATCATATAACAGTCCCTCAACATGCAACAAAGAGTCACTCCAAAGTCACTAATAGCGGAGAACAAACGAAGAGATTATTGTAGGGTATGAGACCACCTCAAAGTTATTCTTTCCGATCAATCCATTGGGCTATTCCTATAAGTGTCACAAACAGCCCTAGAGTTCGTAGTAAAATAACACCTTAAGACACAAATCAACCAAAATCCTAATGTTACCAAGATACTCCAATGTCACCTCAAGTATCCGCGGGTATGACTATACGATATGCATCACACAATCTCAGATTCATCTATTCGACCAACTCAAAGAACTTCAAAGAGTTCCCCAAAGTTTATACCGGAGAGTCAAGACGAAAACGCGTGCCAACCCCTATGCATAGATTCCCAAGGTCACGGAACCCGCAAGTTGATCACCAACACATACATCAAGTGATCGATAGAATACCCCATTGTCACCACGGGTATCCCACGCGAGACATACATCAAGTGTTCTCAAATCCTTAAAGACTCAATCCGATAAGATAACTTCAAAGGGAAAACTCAATCCATTACAAGAAGATAGAGGGGGAGAAACATCATAAGATCCAACTATAATAGAAAAGCTCGTGGTACATCAAGATCGTGCCAAATCAAGAACACGAGAGAGAGAGAGAGAGAGATCAACACATAGCTACTGGTGCATACCCTCAGCCCCGAGGGTGAACTACTCCCTCCTCGTCATGGAGAGCACCGGGATGATGAAGATGGCCACCGGTGATGATTCCCCCCTCCGGCAGGGTGCCAGAACAGGGTCCCGATTGGTTTTTGGTGGCTATAGAGGCTTGCGGCGGCGGAACTCCCGATCTAGGTTTCTTTTCGAGGGTTTCTATATTTATAGGAATTTTTGGCGTCGGTCTCATGTCAGGGGGGTCTCTGAGTCATCCATGAGGCAGGGGGCGCGCCCAGGGGGTAGGGCGCGCCCTCCACCCTCGTGGATAGCTCAGGACTCTTCTGGCCCAACTATTTTACTCCGGGGGCTTCTTTTGGTCCATAAAAAATCATCAAAAATTGGCACGTCAATTGCACTTCGTTTGGTATTCCTTTTCTGTAAAACTCAAAAAGAAGGAAAAAACAGATATTGGCACTAGGCTCTAGGTTAATAGGTTAGTCCCAAGAATCATATAAAATAGCATATAAACGCATACAAAACATCCTAGATGGATAATATAATAGCATGGAACAATAAAAAATTATAGATACATTGGAGACGTGTCAAGCATCCCCAAGCTTAATTCCTGCTCGTCCTCGAGTAGGTAAATGATAAAAACAGAATTTTTGATGTGGAATGCTACCTAACATATTTATCCATGTAATCTTCTCTATTGTGGCAAGTATATTCAGATCCATAAGATTCAAAACAAAAGTTTAATATTGACATAAAAATAGTAATACTTCAAGCACATGAACAAAGCAATCATGTCTTCTCAAAATAACATGGCCAAAGAAAGCTATCCCTACAAAATCATGTAGTCTGGCTATGTTCTATATTCATCACACAAAATATTTAAATCATGCACAACCCCGGTTTCAGCCAAGCAATTGTTTCATACTTTAGTACTCAAACTTTTTCAACTTTCACGCAATACATGAGCGTGAGCCATGGACATAGCACTATAGGTGGAATAGAATGGTGGTTGTGGAGAAGACAAAAGGAGAAGATAGTCTCACATCAACTAGGCGTATTATAGGGCTATGGAGATGCCCATCAATAGATATCAATGTAAGTGAGTAGGGATTGCCATGCAACGGATGCACTAGAGCTATAAGTGTATGAAAGCTAAAAAAGAAACTAAGAGGGTGTGCATCCAACTTGCTTGCTCATGAAGACCTAGGACATTTGAGGAAGCCCATCACTGGAATATACAAGCCAAGTTCTATGATGGAAAATTCCCACTAGTATATGAAAGTGACAACACAGGAGACTCTCTATTTTGAAGATCATGGTGCTACTTTGAAGCACAAGTGTGGTAAAAGGATAGTAGCATTACCCCTTCTCTCTTTTTCTCTCATTTTTTTGGTTTCTCTTTTTTTGGGGGGCCCTCTCTTTTTTTGGCCTCTTTTTTTTCGTCCGGAGTCTCAACCCGACTTGTGGTGGAATCATAGTATCCATCATCCTTTCCTCACTGGGCAATGCTCTGATAATGATGATCATCACACTTTTATTTACTTACAACTCAAGAATTACAACTCAATACTTAGAACAAAATATGACTCCATATGAATGCCTCTGGCGGTGTACCGGGATGTGCAATGAATCAATAGTGACATGTATGAAAGAATTATGAAAGGTGGCTTTGCCATAAATACGATGTCAACTACATGATCATGCAAAGCAATATGACAATGATGGAGCGTGTCATAATAAACGGAATGGCGGAAAGTTGCATGGAAATATATCTCGGAATGACTATGGAAATGCCATAATAGGTAGGTATGGTGGCTATTTTGAGGAAGGTACATGGTGGGTGTATAGTATCGGCGAAAGTTGCGCGATACCAGAGAGGCTAGCAATGGTGGAAGGGTGAGAGTGCGTATAATCCATGGAATCAACATTAGTCATAAAGAACTCACATACTTATTGCAAAATTCTACAAGCCATCAAAACAAAGTACTACACGCATGCTCCTAGGGGAAGGGTTGGCTGGAGTTAACCATCGCGCGATCCCAACCTCCACTCATAAGGAAGACAATCGATAAATACCACATGCTCCAACTTCATCACATAACGGTTCACCATACGTGCATGCTACGGGAATCACAAACTTTAACAGAAGTATCTCTCAAATTCACAACTAATCCACTAGCATGACTCTAATATCACCATCTTCATATCTCAAAACAATCATAAGGAATCAAACTTCTCATAGTATTCAATGCACTTCATATGAAAGTTTTTATTATATCCCTCTTGGATGCCTATCATATTAGACTAAATTTATAACAAAAGAAAATTACCATGCTGTTTAAGACTCTCAAAATAATATAAGTGAAGCATGAGAGTTCATCTATTTATTCAAAATAAAACCACCGTCGTGCTCTAAAAAGATATAAGTGAAGCACTAGAGCAGACGACAAACTACTCTGAAAGATATAAGTGAAGATCAATGAGTAGTTGAATAATTATGTAACTATGTGAAGACTCTATAAAATTTAATAATTTCAGATTTGCGATATTATTCAAACAGCAAGGAAAAAAATAAAACAAAATGACGCTCCAAGCAAAACACATATCATGTGGTGAATACAAATACAGCTCCAAGTAAGGTTACCGATGAACGAAGACGAAAGAGGGGATGCCTTCCAGGGCATCCCCATGCTTAGGCTCTTGGTTGTCCTTGAATATTACCTTAGGGTGCCTTGGGAACCCCCAATCTTAGGCTCTTGCCACTCCTTATTCCATAGTCCATCGAATCTTTACCCAAAACTTGAAAACTTCACAACACAAAACTCAACAGAAAACTCATAAGCTCCGTTAGTATAGGGGAATAAAATCACCAATTTTGGTACTTTTGGGAACTCATTATTTATTTACATTGGTGTAATATCTACTATATTACAACTTCTCTATGGTTCATACCCTCCGATACTACTCATAGATTCATCAAAATAAGCAAACAACACATAGAAAACAGAATCTATCAAAAATGTAATATGCAGAGTAATCTGTAACTCTTGAATACTTATGTAACTCCAAAAATTCTTAAATAAATCGGTGGATGTGAGGAATTTGTCTATTAATCGTCTGCAAAAATTGCATGATTGGTACATGAAAACCTGCAAAGAGTCTGAGGGGAGGAGTACTTTGTATTTGAGAGTTAAAAAGGAGCATGACCTCCTTGGAATTGAACTGTTGCCTATTCCATTTGAGGAGTTCTATCAGTTTTTCAATCAATTGGCCCTCGATAAACAACGGTCACCTGCTACTGTCTGTAAGTAGTACTACTTCTGTCATTAAGTATCTCTATATAACTCAGCCCTTTCATTGCATGTATTTATAAATATCCTCACTATATTATGCAGATTGAAGATCGCCGAATTGAAGAAAAGACAAGTGGGTGATATTGGGTTCATTAACACATATCTCATAGATGCAAATGAGGTTGAATTTCGTGCCAAAGATACCGAGGCCAACTTGCTACAATCGTTGGTAATAAATGAACACAAAGATATAATACTCTTTCCTTACAACTTCAAGTGAGTGTTACTGTCTTGTGGCATATTCGGTTTCCTTATTAGTCCAGGTTATAGTAATGTAATATTGATGAGTTATGCATGTGTGCGCAGCTACCACTATATTCTCCTAGATATTAAGCTTGAGAAGGGAGTAGTAACTGTCTTTGACTCGAGACGAAAAGATCCCAAGGAGTATGCGGACATGACTGAAATGCTCGAGAAGTAAGTTAAATCGATCATTATCCACCATATCAAGCAACTTTGTTCATTTCTCGATATCAAGTAATTGTTTTCTTTGTATGGCAGGGCTTGGGGAAAATTCACCAAAAAGCTCCGGACTACCAAGAAGCTGCAATTTAGACACCGAAAGTAAGTACTATATAGTAGCAGATTCCACGCGCATCTCCTAGTGATTCAAGCACTAGTTTCATCAATACCATTTAGCATGCTTGCTAATTATCAGTTTGATTGACCTGCTTTCTTGTAAAGTGGTTGTGGCAGGAACAAGGGAATGATTTCGTGGATACTACGCTTATGCGAGTCCATCCGCCACCCGACCTGTGAGAGGGGCTACTCAGACAAACAATACGAAGTGCGTAAATAAAAATATTCACAATTTTATTTTATTACCATCATTTGTGTTGAGTTTCATTTATTCATATATATATATATATATATATGTATTGACCCCTTTCTTAAAATTAGATGTTTCGGCAGCGGATGAACTCCTAGCACCAGATCGCATGCGAGCAATTCAAGAGGAATTGGCGGCATTCTTTCTTGACTATGTGATCGCTGAAGACGGGAATACCATGTAGACCACGCCATCCGTATTGTAAAAGATAATTATTGTATATATGTAGCCAGTAGGGTCGGATGGATATACGAGAACTTGTTGTTCGACCAATCTCTCGGAGAAGGAGAGGTGGTCGATATCACTTCTCTCTGTATGCACATATATGTTCATGACGATCTTCTGCTTGCTTAATTACTAGCTAGCTAGCATGTCTAGTTAGTCCTCTCTATACGTATGTATAGTACGTAGCGTCGACCAAGCACGGACAAAAGAAAGGACACTTTTCTCTATTAATTAGCTAGCTATAGCACAATATATGAAACACCTAAATTAACCCCCAAAACCCCCAAACCCCTCTTTTGAAAAAAAACAAAAACCAGAGCCAAAGAAATGCTGACGCGTGGATGTTTATTGGTCCCGGTTGGTGCCACCAACCGGGACCAAAGGCCCTCCGCCTGAGCTCACGGACAGGCCACGTGGAGGCCCATCTGTCCCGGTTCTCGATAGAACCGACTAAAGGGTGAGGGTATTAGTATCGACCCTTTAGTCCCGGTTCACGAACCGGGACTAAAGGCCCTTATGAACCGGGACTATAGGCCCTTTTTCTACTAGTGGTTGAATAGAAAGCTCCTCCTCGTTACCCGATTCATCATAAGAAAGAATAGGAGGATATTGGGAAATCTCTTCCCTTTCATTAGTATTATCTTCATCTGATATTTGTTTTCTTGTCTTTATGGAATTGGCAATATAAGTATTTTCAATGCAATTCACTGCACAATACATACAAATTTCCTCTAGATCAAAATCAAGAACTTTATCCAGAACAAATTCTGGATGATCATTAGTTATACGTTTCATTTGTTCGTTATGATGCGCAAGGGAAATCAAGTCATCACAATTTTTGGACACAATTCGATCATGAAACAATTTGCATTGGAGATTTAAATGATCACGTTCATTGCAAAGTTCACAAGGATGGCAAAGAAATTTTAATTTTTTAGCACAAGCATCTAGCCTCTCTTGCAACCGTTTAGTTTCTAAATACTTATGCCTCTTGCAAAATCTATCTTCCCTATTTGGTGTGTGCTTGCAAGCTCTATGCACTCCACAAAATTGACATGCTTATAAGAGATATTTTATCATGACCAGTGCAATCATTATTAGTACTATGGATATTCAAAGAGTTCATACTAACAACATTTCAATCATGCTCATCATTCAAAGATTGTATGCCAAACATTTTATTGCATTCTTCTTCTAACACTTTGGCACAATTATCGGAATCCTTATTTTCACGAAAGACATTAAAATGATGCAACATATGAGGCACCCTCAATTCCATTTTATTTTTGTAGTTTTCTTTTATAAACTAACTAGTGATAAAACAAGAAACTAAAAGATTCCATTGCAAGATCTAAAGATATACCTTCAAGCACTAACCTCCCCCCGCAACAAATACTTTAAAAGAGCTTGATGTCTACTACACAACCTTCTTCTTGTAGACGTTGTTGGACCTCCAAGTGCAGAGGTTTGTAGGACAAGATGTAAATTTACCTCAAGTGGATAACCTAAGGTTAATCAATCCGTGGGAGGCGAGGATGAAGATGGTCTCTCTCAAACAACCTTGCAACCAAATAACAAAGAGTCTCTTGTGTCCCCAATACACCCGATACAATGGTAAATTGTATAGGTGCACTAGTTCAGCGAAGAGATGGTGATACAAGTGCAATATGGATGGTAGATATAGATTTTTGTACTCTGAAAATATAAAAACAGCAAGGTAACTAATGAGCACAAACGGTGTTGCAATGCTTCGAAACAAGGCCTAGGGTTCATACTTTCACTAGAGCAAGCTCTCTCAACAATAATAAAATAATTGGACCATATGAAAATCCCTCAACATGCAACAAAGAGTCACTCCAAAGTCACTAATAGCGGAGAACAAACGAAGAGATTATTGTAGGGTACGAAACCACCTCAAAGTTATTCTTTCCGATCAATCCATAGGGCTTTTCCTATAAGTGTCACAAACAGACCTGGAGTTCGTAGTAAAATAACACCTTAAGACACAAATCAACCAAAACCCTAATGTCACCAAGATAATCCAATGTCATCTGAAGTATCCGCGGGTATGATTATACGATATACATCACACAATCTCAGATTCATCTATTCAACCAACACAAAGAACTTCAAAGAGTGCCCCAAAGTTTGTACCGGAGAGTCAAGACGAAAACGCGTGCCAACCCCTATGCATAGATTCCCTAGGTCATGGAACCCGCAAGTTGATCACCAACACATACATCAAGTGAATCAATAGAATACCCCATTGTCACCACGACTATCCCACGCGAGACATACATCAAGTGTTATCAAATCCTTAAAGACTCAATTCGATAAGATAACTTCAAAGGGAAAACCCAATCCATTACAAGAAGATAGAGGGGAAGAAAAGATCCAACTATAATAGCAAAGCTCGCGGTACATCAAGATCGTGCCAAATCAAGAACATGAGAGAGAGAGAGAGAGATCAAACACATAGCTACTGGTACATACCCTCAGCCCCGAGGGTGAACTACTCCCTCCTCATCATGGGGAGCGCCGGGATGATGAAGATCGCCACCGGTGACGATTCCCCCATCCGGCAGGGTGCCGGAACAGGGTCCCGATTGGTTTTTGGTGGATACGGAGGCTTGCGGCGGCGGGAATCCTGATCTAGGTTTCTTTTTGGGGGTTTATGTATTTATAGGAATTTTTGGCGGCGGTCTCACGTCGGGGGTCTCCAGTCATCCACGAGGCGTGGGTGCGCCGAGGGGGTAGGCGCGCCCTCCACCCTTGTGGATGGCTCGGGACTCTTCCGCCCAACTATTTTACTCCGGGGGCTTCTTTTGGTCCATAAAAAATCATCAAAAATTGGCACGTCAATTGGACTCCGTTTGGTATTCCTTTTCTGTAAAACTCAAAACAAGGAAAAAACAGAAACTGGCGCTAGGGTCTAGGTTAATAGGTTAGTCCCAAGAATCATATAAAATAGCATATAAATGCATATAAAACATCCTAGATGGATAATATAATAGCATGGAACAATCAAAAATTTCAGTAGCATCATGAATGAAATCAATAATATAACTATCACATAAAGCACTATTTTCATGATGCACAAGCATATAAATTTTATTACTCTCCACATAAGCAAAATTCTTCTCATACGGAATAGTGGGAGTATCATAAGAAACTCGAATACTATAAATTGTTTCCACATTAAAAGAGTAATGTTCAGAAAAAAGGTAATCATAATGATGACAAGTTTTATAAATATAATGATCTCTACTTTTTATAGCATAAGTGTCATCACAATAATCATCATAAGTAGGAGGCATGCTATCATCATAATAAATTTGCATACCAAAACTTGGGAGGTTAAACATATCATCTTCATAAAACATATCATCCCCAAGCTTGGGACAAACATTAATTGCAGCAAATAAATTCTCAAACATGTCATTCTCATCAAACATAGCATCCCCAAGCTTGGGCCTTTGCATATCATAAGCATAATCAGTCTCATCATTAATAATATGGATAGCACTGATAGTATAGCAATTATCATCATCACAATGACTAATAGGAGCAACATCATTTGGAAGGGATACCTTTTACCTTTGCTTCTTCGTCTTTTCTTTTTCTTCTTCGCATCATGTGTGGGCTCAATTCTCTTTTGGAGCTCCTTATTAATGAGATTGGTTCACTAGTAGAAAAAGGGGCTATCGTTGAGGCCTGTTTTGCCCATTAGTCCCGGTTCAATCCATAACCGGGACTAATGCGAGCATTTATCCCGGTTCGTGAGCCCAGGGGGCCGGCCGGGCCACGTGGGCCATTGGTCCCGGTTCGTCCGGACCTTTTGGTCCCGGTTGGTGGGACGAACCGGGACCATTGGTCCTGGCTCCTGGCCCACCACTATTGGTCCCGGTTGGTGGCATGAACCGGGACCAAAGGCTTCCCTTTAGTCCCGGTTCATGCCACCAACCGGGGCTAATGGTGCTGCCTATATATAGCCCCTCGCGCAAGAGCAGAGCACACTGCTCTGTTTTTTTCCGCCGAGGGAGGGGCTTGGTGGTGCTCTAGCTCACCTCCTATGCACACAAGGTGTTCGATGGAATGCCCGAGCCACACTACTTAAGCTTTCTCCTCTCCAAGCTCGACCTCTAACCTCCATTTTCCTCAATATTTGTCTAGGTTTAGCGGTCCGTCACGCCCGTCCCGTCTTCACCGCCGTCGATCACCCTTGGCGATCTCATCGCCAAGACCACCGTGGTGAGCCTCTTGTTCTTATCTTCTTTCTGAAAGGAAAAATATTCTTACTTGTATTATTTTCTTACTTTTATTATTGCATCTTATATAGTGCGATGGTTTTGGTATCCGCCCCCGTGGGCCCTCGTCCTGTCTATGATTTGGATGTGGTATATATTATCTTTTCATAACTATTGGTTCATTTATTGTTTATGAAAATTAAGCCGACCAACGTGACATAGATTTTATTTATCTAGGAGGTTTTTGAACCGGAAATTCCAACCGACCCTATTGTCGAGAGGTTAAATTTAGTTGAAGAAGAAAACAATTTCTTGAAGGAAAAAATAAAAAAACTTGAGGAGGAGAAGATGATATTGGAGTTGCATGTTGCGGATGTCGTTGATGATCACAAGATCAAGATGGATGCAATGCGCTTGAAGATGAGAAATATTAGAAAATATGCCATTCATACCGAGGCTTGGTATCATTATGCCGTTGGATCGCTTGTTACCTTGGTTGCGATTATGATCGTATTTGTTTTCACATTGAAATGTTTTACATAGTTTCAATGTATGGTTTAATTAATTTAGATGCTCTGCAGAGCTTTATGTTGTTAGATGAGAACTATGTATGTACTTTGGTTTTTATGTGATGATGAACTTCTATTAATTTGGTCATTTAATTATCTATTCATGATGTTCTCAGAATGATTTTTGACACACTTAATTATATATAATGCACGCAGATGAACCGGCAATGGATGTACGGTGACGTACACACCTCCGAGTACATTAAGGGCGTGCATGCTTTTCTCAAGTGGCTGAGGCAAACAAGCAGAATGGTTTTATGTGTTTTCCATGCCCTATATGTAGAATACGAAGTCTTACTCTGACCGGAAAATCCTTCACACCCACCGCTTTACAAGGGTTTCATGCCACACTATAATGTTTGGACGAGGCACGGAGAAATAGGGGTTATAATGGAAGACGGCGAGGAAGAAGAGTACGATGACAACTATGTGCCCCTGAATACGGTGATGCTCTTGAACATCAAGTTGCACTAGACGATGTGCACGATGGTGCTGCAACGGGCGAAGCTGCTGAAGATCAAGATGAACCAGACGATGTGCCCCATGATGATGATCTCCGGGTCATTGTCGATGCAAGGACACAATGCGAAAGTCAAAAGGAGAAGCTGAAGTTCGATCGCATGTTAGAGGATCACAAAAAGGGTTGTACCCCAATTGCGAAGATGGCAACACAAAGCTCGGTACCGTACTCGAATTGCTGCGGTGGAAGGCGGAGAATGATGTGCCTAATAAAGGATTTGAGAAGCTCACGAAAATAATGAAGAAGAAGCTTCCAAAGGATAACAAATTGCCCGACAAGACATACGCAGCAAAGAAGGTGGTATGCCCTCTAGGATTGGAGGTGGAGAAGATACATGCATGCCCTAATGATCGCATCCTCTACCGTGGTGCCTACAAGGATCTGAACGCATGCCCGGTATGCGGTGCATTGCGGTATAAGATCGCATTGAGATGACCACAGTGATGTTGACGGCGAGCCTCCAGAAGAGGGTTCTGCGAAGGTGATGTGGTATGCTCCTATAATACCACGGTTGAAACGTCTGTTCGTAAACGGAGAGCATGCCAAGTTGATGTGATGGCACAGTGAGGACCGTAAGAAAGACGGGAAGTTGAGAGCACCCACGACGGGTCGCAGTGGAGAAAAATCGAGAGAAAGTACTGGGATGAGTTTGCAAAGGACCCAAGGAACGTATGGTTTGCTTTAAGCGCGGATGGCATTAATCCTTTCGGGAGCAGAGCAGCAATCACAAAGACTGCCCGTGACTCTATGTATGTATAACCTTCCTCCTTGGATGTGCATGAAGCGGAAGTTCATTATGATGCCGGTTCTCATCCAAGGCCCTAACCAACCCGGCAACGACATTGATGTGTACCTAAGGCCATTAGTTGAGGAACTTTTACAGCTGTGGAATGGAAACGGTGTACGTACGTGGGATGAGCACAAAAGGAGGAATTTGACTGAAGGCGTTGCTTGTTCGTGACAATCAACGATTGGCCCGCTCTCGATAACCTTCGTGACGGACAAACAAGGGATACCACGCATGCACGCACTGTTTACTTGACACCGATAGTATATACCGGAAGCTACAGGAAGAATGTGTACACAGGCCATCGTCGATTTCTTCCGACCAACCATCAATGTCGAAAGAAAGGCAAGCATTTCAAAAGCGAGGCAGATCACCGGAAGAAGCCCGCCATGCGCATCGGTGATCACGTACTTGCTATGGTCAATGATTTACACGTAATCTTTGGAAAGGGTCCCGGACTAGCTGTTCGAATGACGCCGAGAATCACGCACCCATGTGGAAGAAGAAATCTATATTTTGGGACCTACCCTCTTTGGAAAGACCTAGAGGTCCGCTCTTCGATCGACGTGATGCACGTGACGAAGAACCTTTGCGTGAACCTGCTAGGCTTCTTGGGCGTGTATGGGAAGACAAAAGATACACCGAGGCACGAGAGGACCTGCAACGCTTGCACGAAAAGAGGGCATGCCTCCGAAGCAAGATGAAGGTCCCGCCAGCCACGCTCTTACGAAGAAGAGAAAGAAATATTCTTTCAATGCCTCGCTCAGGTCCCGAATCGGCTTCTCGTCGAATATAAAGGAAATAATAAATATGTCGAGAAAAAGTTCCAGAACCTAAAGTCTCATGACTGCCACGTGATTATGACGCAATCGCTTCCGGTTGCATTGAGAGGGCTTCTACCGAAAGCGTCCGATTAGCCATTGTGAAGCTATGTGCATTCCTCAATGCAATATCTCGTAAGGTGATCGATCCGTAAATCGTATAACGCTAAGGAGTGATGTGGCGCAATGTCTTGTCGATTTCGAGCTGGTGTTCCCACCATCCTTCTTCAATATCATGATGCACGTCCTAGTTCATCTAGTCGATTTAGATTGTCATTACGGGGCCCGTATTTCTACACAATATGTACCCGTTGAGAGGTTCATGGGAGTCCTAAAGAAATATGTTCAGAATCGTGCTAGGCGAAGGAAGCATCTCCATGGGCCATCAAGCGAGAGGATGTCATCGGGTTTTGTGTTGACTTCATTCCTGGCCTTAATAAGATAGGTCTCCCTAAATCGCGGTATGAGGGGAGACTGACCGGAAAAAAAACGCTTGGAAGAGACTCAATAATATGCGAGGACGGATATTCTTGGTCTCAAGCACACTACAGTTCTCTGAGAACTCTACCTTGGTGACCCGTATGTCGATGAACACAAGAGCGATCTGCGCTCCAAACACCCGAGCGGTCACGATCGGATTACATGTGAACACGTCGGGACTTTCAGCGATTGGTTGGAAACACGTCTCGGAGGTGACAGCACTGTTTGTGATGAGTTGTACTTGTTGTCCAGGGACCATCTTCGACTGTAATGATTTGGAAAGGATACGAGATAAATGGGAATACATTTTACACGATTGACCAAGATGAAAAGAGCACCAACCAAAACAGCGGTGTCCGCTTTGATGCAGCAACCGACAAGGAAATGACACATATTATGGTTACATAGTAGACATATGGGAACTTGACTACGGAGTAGATTTTAAGGTCCCTTTGTTTAAGTGCAAGTGGGTCAATCTGTCAGAGGCGGGGTGCAGGTAGACCCACGATGCGGAATGACAACAGTGGATCTGAAAAATCTTGGGTACAACTGACGAACCGTTCGTCCTAGCCAATGATGTGGCACGGGTTATCTATGTGAAGGACATGTCTACCGGACCGAGGAAAAGAAAAGATAAGGAAGCGAATACATCATACAATGAGCCAAAGTGCCACATAGTTCTTTCGGGAAAAGGGACATCCCAGGAGTGGAGGGCAAGACAGGACATGTCGAAGAGTATGAAAAGTTTCATGAAATTCCCCCTTCAAAGTCAAGGCTGACCCAAGCATCCCGATAAATGATGAAGATTATCCATGGTTACGGCGCAATAAGCAAACAACACAAGTGAAGAAAAATGAAGACTTTCTCCCGCAACTATTATGATGATACCATGCCAACTTTGTAACACACGAGTATGATACCATTGTCCGTTTTGTTCATGAACATACTATGCCAACTTTGAGAACCTCGCCAACCGAAGGGCGCTCACACCGGTTTATAAGCCCGTCCCTCTACGCCTTGTTGAGCTCACAAACTTGTGATTCACACAAATTTCAAAGAATTCAAATTTTATAAAACTAATGGCACAAACAGAAAGTTTATAATTGTTCTAAAACAAATGGCACTAACGAGAAAGTTTATAATTTTGCTGACCTAAAAGCAAAAAGAATTAAAAAATAAAGCAAAAACCAAAAGAAAATAAATAATGCAGGAAACAAAACAAAAAACTTGAAAAAATAATAATAATAGCAACAATAAGCATTTTGTTGTAAGTAGAAACAAAATAAAATAAATAAAGCAACAAAGAAAACAAAAAAGTGTTTTTGAATTTTAAAACTAATGGCACAAAGCAGAAAGTTTATATTTTTCTAAAACTAAAAGCACTAACAGAAAGTTTATAATTTTGTGACCTAAAAGCAAAAAGAATTAAAAAATAAAGCAAAAAACCAAAAGAAAATAAATAATGCAGAAAACAAAACAAAAAAACTTGAAAAAATAAAAATAGTAACAATAAGTATTTTGTTGTAAGTAGAAACAAAATAAAATAAATAAAGCAACAAAGAAAACAAAAAAAGTGTTTTCAAATTTTAAAACTAATGGCACTAATAGAAAGTTTATATTTTTCTCAAACTAAAAGCAAAAAGAAATAAAATATAAAGAAAAAACTACCACCTACTAGGCCCCCACGGCCTGAATACGACTAGAAACCCTACATGGGCCAGATTCAGGCCCGCAGAGGCCCAATAGGCCCACAGCAAGTAGCATGATTAGGCCCAAAGCCTGCATTTGAGAGGAGCTCGAAGGGGCACACCAGTAGCTTATAAACCAAAGGTGCCGCGCCCTTCAACTAGCGAGGTGGGACTAAACATTTGGCGCTGGGCAGCACAGCCTTTGGTCCCGGTTGGTGGCGCCAACCGAGACTAAAAGGTGGGTTTAGTCCCGGTTCGTGGCACGACCGGGACTAATGCCCTTTAGTCCCGGTTGGTGCCACCAACCGACCAAACGCCCGCTTCCCGCCCTTTGGGCTCTTGAAATTTGGCATTTGGTCCGGTTGGTGGCACCAACCGACTAAAGCATTAGTCCCGGTCGTGCCTGAACCGACTAATGCCCTTGCTATATAAGAAAACACTTGGGATATTTCAGATTCATCGCCCATTTGCCCCCAACCTCCCCGACGCCGCCAGGCTGCCCCGACGCCGTCGCCGTCGCCCATGCCCGTCGTCACCGTCATCGCCCGCTTCGTTATCGCCGCCGTCGCCCGCGCCCGTCGTCGCCGCCGTCTGCCCCCGCCGTCGTCGCTGCACCGCATCTGCACCAACATCGTCGCCCTGCCTCGTCGTCGCCGTCCCGCCCGTCACCGCGCCCTCGCTGTCGCCGCCCTGCCTCCAGCGACCTCGCCGACCTCGCCGTTGCCGCCCTGCCTCCCGACCTCGCCGTCGCCTCCGCCTCCCGACCTCGCCGTCGCCTCCGCCTCCCCCGCCGCCTCCGTCGCGCGACCTCGCCCGTCGCCTCCGCCCTGATGAGCCCCAGCAGCGCCACCCCTGCCCCCCACCGCGCCGCCATGATTTTTTAAGATACAAAATAGAATTGTCATTAGAAATGTTCATGATACAAAGCTTGGAGAAGAAGTGATTTCAGATAAGTATGTAGCTAGTGTTATACCACCATTCTGCAAGGGAGAGCCAATGCATCCATTTCTTTGGATGTAAGAAAGCCATGCACCTGAGGTAGTTTTCCAAGCATTGATTAACTCTTTCAGTTTGGCCATCAAATTGAGGATGATAAGAAGTGCTCATATGCAACTTAATGCCCAGCTTCTTAAATAGTTCCTGCGAAAGGTGGCTACCCAGCTTCTTAAATAGTTCCTGCGAAAGGTGGCTTCTGAAGATCCGATCTCTGTCAGCTACAATAACTAAAGGCAATCCATGTAATCTCAAGATGTTGTCAAGAAATGCTTTGGCCATAGAGTTGACAGTAATTGGGTGCTTCATTAGGATGAAATGGCCATACTTTGTGAATCTGTCCACCACCACTAATATCAAGTCCTTATTGCATAATGTGGCGAGGCCTTCCACGAAGTCCATGCTTATGTGACACCGAGGCAAAGTCAAGGATGGGCAAGGGCTGTAGCAGATCATGGTATTTGCAATGTTTAGGTTTATTAATCTGGCATGTGGGACATTTCTTAATGAAGTCTACAATGAATTGTTTCATGCCTAGCCAATGGAAGAGAAGCTTCACTCTTTGATAAGTAGCTCTATGTCCATAATGTCCTCCAATTTCAGAATTGTGCAATGCAAGCACTAGTTTAGTTCTGAGATCATTGTATCTTAAGATTTTTTCATAAATGTTCATGATTTTTTCATAAATGTATATATATTGATGTATGGATATATGTATGATGCTTTTTGCAGTGTTGATCTAATGTTTTTTTCTGCATATATATGTGATTTTTGCAAAGTGTTGATCTAATGTTTTTTTTACGCATATATATGTGATTTTTCTGCATATATAGATATGATCATATATATGATGTATGCATGGATCGATGTGGATGGAATATGATGTTTTTGTTCATAGAATATGATGTTTTTTTATTCATAGATTTTATTTTGTTCATTAGAGAGGCGGGGACGTCGAGGAAGTTGTACTGTTTAGAGTTAGGGTCGCCGAGGAAGAAGGAAAATAAGGAAAAGAATAAAAGAGGAAGAAGGAAGATTGAGAATAAGCGGATAAAATAATAAGAAGAGGAAGTAGAAGAAAAAAGGAGAAGAAGAAGGAATAGAGGAGAAGAAGAAAAAAATTCTATTTTTTCTTCTTCTCCTCTTTTCCTTCTTCTTCTCCTCTCTTTTTTTCTTCTATTTTTTCTTCTTCTTTCTTCTTCTTCTCTTTTTTCTTCTTCTCATTTCTTCTTCTTCTTCTTCTTCTTCTTCTTCTTCTTCTTCTTCTTCTTCTTCTTCTTCTTCTTCTTCTTCTTCTTCTTCTTCTTATTATCGGGAACGAGGGTGTCGAGGATCTCTGAGGGGTCGACGGTCGGGAACAAGGCTAGAGGGTCGAGAGGGTCACAGAGTGGTCGAGGGTCGTCGAGGCCACGAGGGTCAATGTTTTGAGGGTCGAGGGTCGCCGAGGCCGGGTCGAGGTTTCGAGGCACAAGGGTTTGAGGGTTTGAGGGTTCTAGGGTCGAGGTTCGAGGGTTCTAGGTTCGAGGGTTCTAGGGTCGAGGGTTCGAGGGTTCTAGGATCCGAAGGAAGAAGGAAGAAGAAGAAGAAGAATGAGAGGAAAAAGAAGAAAAAGAAGGAGAAGAAGAAGGAATCTGAGGAGAAGAAGAAAAATAGAATTTTTTCTATTTTTCTTCTTCTCCTCTATTCTTTCTTCTCCTCTTTTTTTCTTCTTTTTTCTTCTTCTTCTTCCTTCTTCCTTCTTCCTCTTTTCTTCCTTTTCCGATAGGGGGTACCGATAGTGTCAAAGTATTGAAGAAATCCATGGCTTCATCATTAGCCGGAGTAACCATGGCATGATGATGCAGAAGTCCTCCAAAGTTGTTACGGAATGGAGTCCGGATAGGATAATTTGCCTTTTGCTGAACTTTGTACCAAAAGCGAATTATCCTATCTGGGACTCCGCTCCAAAACAACTTTGGAGAGCTTCACCATCATGCACCTGTTACTTTCGCCTAATGATGAAGACATGGTTTTGTTGAATCCTTTGACACTAGGCAACCTCCCGATCCTCGGCGATCTTGACCCTTGACCCTCGACCACTCGGCGATCCACGACCCTCTACCCTACTTGTGGGACATAGATGTATTGTTCAACGCCGACCCCCTCCCGATAGCTTCAACATGTGGGGGGGGGGGTCGATATTACGTACCCCCTCCTAGCTTGAAGCGTTCTCGAGGCCACCCCAAACCCTAGAGAAGCAGCGTCGAGGCCACTAATATGATTCCTTATTGTGATTAGCTAGCTAGTTCTACGTTGGCACTAATATATCCATATCTGTCATGTTTGAATAATAATTTCCATGTTGTAAATATTTGTAGAAACTATGGACACCCCGAGACGAAGCACAAGAAGCGTTGTTGAGGGACATAATCGCATTACCTAAAGTGATGTCGTCTCCTCGATGATGTTTCTCAACGTCGATAACGATGGTCCGGAAGGAGAGGGTGAAGAAGCAGCTGGCTATGATTTACATGGCTCTGATGACCCAATGCCGGTGCAAGAAGTAGACCGTGAGGACGGCTCGGTGATCACCAAACCGAGTCCGGCCAGGTATATATATTAGTTAAGCCTGTCTTTGACTAGCTCTCGCCTTTGTTTTGGTATATATATATATATGTACACATATTAATTAACTCTCGTCTTTGTTCTTTTTCTAGCCCTCGGATCGAGCACAACTTCCGGTAAAGAGATGAGGCCCGAAGAAAAGTTGAGCTCGGATGAAAAGTTTGAGATCATAGAAATCGGCATGACGGCCAACCGATTGAACCCTACCGGACAAAGAAGGCATTTGTTGCTCGGTCTGGTTACGGTTAGGGACAAGATCCCAATCAGCATCCACCAATGGTATAAGCCTAAGAACGAAGACCACGAGGTGTCTTATGTCAATGATATGCGGAAAAATGATCTTTGGTGAAATTTGAAGTCAAATTTTACCCTACCGCCAGAGGATGATCCGGAGAAGCCAGTAATAGAGCCATTAATCAAGTCTTTTGCTCTTAAGAAGATGGCAGAACTATTCAGGAATTGGAAGAAAGACCTCAATATGTATGTCGAAAAAAATGAGACACCAGAATTCACGGGCAAATATGAGAAGATCAGAGATGACTGGCCTGCATTTGTGGCCTACAAGACATCGGAAAAGAGTAACAAGATGTCAGCGACAAACAAGAGAAATGCTGCGAAGAAGAAGCTTCATCATCGCACGGGTCGTGGCTACCTCATAGCCCGGCCTAAGTGGTCCAAGGCTGAGAATGATCTCGCTTGATAAAGGGATCGAACCGAGACAATGAATCGCCGCACCGTTGCGGACTTGGTTCTTCGGGCGGCGGATCCTTGGACCCTATAACGGGAAGTGCATTTGGGACGGACGAACAATTGGACATACCAGTCAAGAGGCTTAAGCATTATATCGAAGCAGCACAGCAAGGGAAGTTCGTTCAGACGGGGAGAAGGGACGAGCTCACAATGGCCCTCGGAATCCACAGGCACCACAGGACGGACACGAGGCACGCCAGCTCCCTTCGTGGAAGGCTGGATTTCGGACGCAGGGGTTACAAAACCCATGAGAGGAGGAAGAAAGCGGAGCAGAGCCTAATGCAAAGCGCCGCACGAAAGGGTAATGGGGCTAGAGGAACGAGAAGAGGAGCGAAGCAGCCGATCACAACAAACGACCTGCGAAGCTTCCCCGAAGCTACCCCGCCATCTCAACGGAGAAGCAGCGTGGCTTCCACCGAGCTGCTTCGCCAGAGCAAAGATGCCTGGACGGCTCCTGCCAGCTATCCCGTGGATGCTATCACGGATGCTGAAAGTTGCCACCTTATGGTGCAATGGAGCAATTTAAAGGTCAAGGCGGCTGTTGGCTCTGTTTATCCCACTAAACCCGACTCAACTTTTCACTGCCGGCCGATTCGAAGGATATGCTAAGGTGATGGTCGATGAAATAACGGAGGGATTTGAGGAGCTCGGCTTGACCACCCTACCGGTGAAGGGGAGTATCGGCTGGGTTACGCTCAAGACTCCATGCCTATGGCGGAAGGATCTCATCAACCTTCCGAACTGGACGCCTTCCGCCTCCTCCTCCTCCTCCCGTGAGTCGGGGCACTCCGCCTCGTCCACCGCCTCCTCCTCCTCCTCCTCCGTGAGTCAGGCACTCCGCGTCCTCCACTGCCTCCTCTTCCGGCGAGTGACGATCAGGCACTCGGCCGGCTCCTTCTCCGGCGGCGTGGCGGCACTCCGTCTCCTTCTCCGCTTTGCACCGGGCGCGTCCGGCAGCCAGCCTCCTCCTTCTCCGCCTCGTCGGCAAAGGCGGAAGAGACCCGCCACCGCTCCGGCTGCTCCGGGCGTCGTAGTCCTTCTCCTCCGCCTCGTAAGCAAGGAAAGAAGACATCCGCTCCGCTCGCTCTGCCGGGCGTCTAGCAAGATCTTGCCAAAGGCGGGAGGAGATCTGATTCGGTCCTTCTCTCAAGACTCCGGAGAAGTTACCGTCTGAGGAGCGAGGAGGAAAGCGAAGATCGCGGACCGAAGTGGATGACTGGTTTCAAGGGTTGAAAGCAAAGATACATCCACCTCCGGAGGAGAAGGTAGATCCGGTCAAAGCGAAGCGCACTCGCTGCCCCGACAAAACCACCCAAGTCTTCGCCGAAAGGCAACTATGAGCGCATTATTGGAAAGGCATTTGCCGAGGCGGAGAGATCGGGAAGTACTTGTCGTTGATCAAAGGATGATAGAACGACGAGGTGGGAAACAATTTGCCCAGCTCGGCTAACAAGCGAAGGAATCGTGGCCCCCGGTCTAGGTGCCTGCTAGCGAAATCGTTGATCCGAGGATGGTGCCCGGTTATTGCAATCATGAAGAGTACGTGCCCGACGATGTACAATTTGATTTCTTGGAGGTGCGAGATACAAAGATACGATGCACGGAAGCCTCTCGTCAAAGATGAAAGCTCTCTATCAACGATGATGTGAAGATTGCATGATTGGTACATGAAAACCTGCAAAGAGTCTGAGGGGAGGAGTACTTTGTATTTGAGAGTTAAAAAGGAGCATGACCTCCTTGGAATTGAACTGTTGCCTATTCCATTTGAGGAGTTCTATCAGTTTTTCAATCAATTGGCCCTCGATAAAACAACGGTCACCGCTATCGTCTGTAAGTAGTACTACTTCTGTCATTAAGTATCTCTATATAACTCAGCCCTTTCATTGCATGTATTTATAAATATCCTCACTATATTATGCAGATTGAAGATCGTCGAATTGAAGAAAAGACAAGTGGGTGATATTGGGTTCATTAACACATATCTCATAGATGCAAATGAGGTTGAATTTTGTGCCAAAGATACCGAGGCCAACTTGCTACAATCGTTGGTAATAAATGAACACAAAGATATAATACTCTTTCCTACAACTTCAAGTGAGTGTTCTTGTCTTGTGGCATATTCGGTTTCCTTATTAGTCCAAAGTTATAGTAATGTAATATTGATGAGTTATGCATGTGCGCAGCTACCACTATATTCTCCTAGATATTAAGCTTGAGAAGGGAGTAGTAATCGCATCTTTGACTCGAGACGAAAAGATCCCAAGGAGTATGCGGACATGACTGAAATGCTCGAGAAGTAAGTTAAATCGATCATTATCCACCATATCAGCAACTTTGTTCATTTCTGATATCAAGTAATTGTTTTATTTGTATGGCAGGGCTTGGGGAAAATTCACCAAAAAATCTCCGGGACTACCGAAGAAGCTCCACTTTAGACACCCGAAAGTAAGTACTATATAGTAGCAGATTCCACGCGCATCTCCTAGTGATTCAAGCACTAGTTTCATCAATACCATTTAGCATGCTTGCTAATTATCAGTTTGATTGACCTCTGTTTCTTGTAAAGTGGTTGTGGCAGGAACAAGGGAATGATTTCTGTGGATACTACGTTTGCGAGTCCATCCGCCACACGACACTGTGAGAGGGGCTACTCCGACAAACAATACGAAGTGCGTAAATAAAAATATTCACAATTTTATTTTATTACCATCATTTGTGTTGAGTTTCATTTATTCATATATATATATATATATATATGTATTGACCCCTTTCTTAAAATTAGATGTTTCGGCGGATGAACTCCTAGCACCGTGATCGCATGCGAGCAATTCAAGAGGAATTGGCGGCATTCTTTCTTGACTATGTGATCGCTGAAGATGGGGAATACCATGTGGACCACGCGTCTGTATTGTAAAAGATAATTATTGTATATATGTAGCCGGTAGCGTCGGATAGATATACGAGAACTTGTTGTTCGACCAATCTCTCGGAGAAGGAGAGGTGGTCGATATCACTTCTCTCTGTATGCATATATATGTTCATGACGATCTTACATTTGCTTAATTACTAGCTAGCTAGCATGTCTAGTTAGTCCTCTCTATACGTATGTATAGTACGTAGCGTCGACCAAGCACGGACAAAAGAAAGGACACTTTTCTCTATTAATTAGCTAGCTATAGCACAATATATGAAACACCTAAATTAACCCCCAAAACCCCCAAACCCCCCTCTTTTAAAAAAACAAAAACCAGAGCCAAAGAAATGCTTGTGGCGTGGATGCCTATTGGTCCCGGTTGGTGCCACCAACCGGGACCAAAAACCCTCCTTTCTGGGCTCGTGGACAGGCCACGTGGAGGCCCATCTGTCCCGGTTACGGATAGAACCGGGACTAAAGGGTGAGGGTATTAGTACCGACCCTTTAGTCCCGGTTCACGAACCGGGACTAAAGGCCCTTATGAACCGGGACTATAGGCCCTTTTTCTACTAGTGGTTGAATAGAAAGCTCCTCCTCGTTACCTGATTCATCATAAGAAAGAATAGGAGGATATTGGGAAATCTCTTCCCTTTCATTAGTATTATCTTCATCTGATATTTGTTTTCTTGTCTTTATGGAATTGGCAATATAAGTATTTTCAATGCAATTCACTGCACAATACATACAAATTTCCTCTAGATCAAAATCAAGAACTTTATCCAGAACAAATTCTGGATGATCATTAGTTATACGTTTCATTTGTTCGTTATGATGCGCAAGGGAAATCAAGTCATCACAATTTTTGGACACAATTCGATCATGAAACAATTCGCATTGGAGATTTAAAGGATCACGTTCATTGCAAAGTTCACAAGGATGGCAAAGAAATTTTAATTTTTTAGCACAAGCATCTAGCCTCTCTTGCAACCGTTTAGTTTCTAAATACTTATGCCTCTTGCAAAATCTATCTTCCCTATTTGGTGTGTGCTTGCAAGCTCTATGCACTCCACAAAAATTGACATGCTTATAAGAGATATTTTTATCATGACCAGTGCAATCATTATTAGTACTATGGATATTCAAAGAGTTCATACTAACAACATTGCAATCATGCTCATCATTCAAAGATTGTATGCCAAACATTTTATTGCATTCTTCTTCTAACACTTTGGCACAATTATCGAATCCTTATTTTCACGAAAGACATTAAAATGATGCAACATATGAGGCACCCTCAATTCCATTTTATTTTTGTAGTTTTCTTTTATAAACTAACTAGTGATAAAACAAGAAACTAAAAGATTCCATTGCAAGATCTAAAGATATACCTTCAAGCACTAACCTCCCCGGCAACAGCGCCAGAAAAGAGCTTGATGTCTACTACACAACCTTCTTCTTGTAGACGTTGTTGGACCTCCAAGTGCAGAGGTTTGTAGGACAGTAGCAAATTTACCTCAAGTGGATAACCTAAGGTTAATCAATCCGTGGGAGGCGTAGGATGAAGATGGTCTCTCTCAAACAACCCTGCAACCAAATAACAAAGAGTCTCTTGTGTCCCCAATACACCCGATACAATGGTAAATTGTATAGGTGCACTAGTTCAGCGAAGAGATGGTGATACAAGTGCAATATGGATGGTAGATATAGATTTTTGTACTCTGAAAATATAAAAACAGCAAGGTAACTAATGAGCACAAACGGTGTTGCAATGCTTCGAAACAAGGCCTAGGGTTCATACTTTCACTAGAGCAAGCTCTCTCAACAATAATAAAATAATTGGACCATATGAAAATCCCTCAACATGCAACAAAGAGTCACTCCAAAGTCACTAATAGCGGAGAACAAACGAAGAGATTATTATAGGGTACGAAACCACCTCAAAGTTATTCTTTCCGATCAATCCATAGGGCTTTTCCTATAAGTGTCACAAACAGACCTAGTGTTCGTAGTAAAATAACACCTTAAGACACAAATCAACCAAAACCCTAATGTCACCAAGATACTCCAATGTCATCTGAAGTATCCGCGGGTATGATTATACGATATACATCACACAATCTCAGATTCATCTATTCAACCAACACAAAGAACTTCAAAGAGTGCCCCAAAGTTTGTACCGGAGAGTCAAGACGAAAACGCGTGCCAACCCCTATGCATAGATTCCCTAGGTCATGGAACCCGCAAGTTGACCACCAACACATACATCAAGTGAATCAATAGAATACCCCATTGTCACCACGGGTATCCCACGCGAGACATACATCAAGTGTTATCAAATCCTTAAAGACTCAATCCGATAAGATAACTTCAAAGGGAAAACTCAATCCATTACAAGAAGATAGAGGGGAAGAAAAGATCCAACTATAATAGCAAAGCTCGTGGTACATCAAGATCGTGCCAAATCAAGAACATGAGAGAGAGAGAGATCAAACACATAGCTACTGGTACATACCCTCAGCCCCGAGGGTGAACTACTCCCTCCTCGTCATGGGGAGCGCCGGGATGATGAAGATCGCCACCGGTGACGATTCCCCCATCCGGCAGGGTGCCGGAACAGGGTCCCGATTGGTTTTTGGTGGCTACAGAGGCTTGTGGCGGCGGGAATGCTGATCTAGGTTTCTTTTTGGGGGTTTATGTATTTATAGGAATTTTTGGCGGCGGTCTCACATCGGGGGGGGGGGGGGTCTCTGAGTCATCCACGAGGCAGGGGGTGCGCCCAGGGGGGTAGGGCACGCCCTCCACCCTCATGGATGGCTCGGGACTCTTCTGGCCCAACTATTTTACTCCGGGGGCTTCTTTTGGTCCATAAAAAATCATCAAAAATTGGCACGTCAATTGGACTCCGTTTGGTATTCCTTTTCTGTAAAACTAAAAACAAGGAAAAAACAGAAAGTGGCGCTAGGGTCTAGGTTAACAGGTTAGTCCCAAGAATCATATAAAATAGCATATAAATGCATATAAAACATCCTAGATGGATAATATAATAGCATGGAACAATCAAAAATTATAGATACGTTGGAGACATATCACCTCGCTGCCACGTGAGGGTAGGACAAAAGTTTTCATGCAAGTTCTTTTCCATAAGAACATATGACTATATTCAGAATACATGCCTACATTATATTGATGAATTGGAGCTAGTTGTGTGTCACCCTAGGTTAATTGTTGCATGATGAATGCCATCCAACATAATTATTCATTGCCTACGAGTTTGTTTCACATTGATCTTTGCTAAGTTACTTTTCCGTTGCCGCTGTTACGATTACTACAAAAGTGCTAGTGTTACTTTTGCCACCGTTACCATTACTTCCATACTACTTTGGTACTAAATACTTTGCTACAAATATTAAGTCTTTCAGGTGTGGTTGAATTTACAACTCAGCTGCTAATAGTTGAGAATTTTCTTTTGCTCCCTTGTGTCGAATCAATAAATTTGGGTTGAATACTATACCCTCGAAAACTAAAAAATATTGCGATCCCCTATACTTGTGGGTTATCAAGACCTTTTTCTGGCACCATTGCCGGGGACCATAGCTCTATTCTCTAAGTCACTTGGGATTTACATATGTTGATCACTATGAGGAATTTGAAAGATACCAAAACCAAGATCTATCCATCAACTACGAGGGGAGGTAAGGAACTGCCATCTAGCTCTGCACTTGATTCACCTTTTGTTTTAAGTAAGCTTGCGACACCGACACCTGCTATTGATTTCGATATGTCGCATGTTATTGGTGATGCCACTTCTGCTATGAATGATGTTTATAATGATACTACTCTGCTTGATAAAACTGTGCCACTTGGTGAATTACTTGATGAACATGTTGCCGGAGTTAGAACTATTAATTATGCTGAAGATGATGATATTTCTGAAACTAAAGAAATTATTGAAACTGAAAACTTTGAAACACCTCATAAGACTAGCTCTCCTAGGTATGAACTTCCTGTTGTACCTGAGGGTTATATTATGGATGAAGAAATTGCTAGAGACTTTTTTGCTTGTAATGATAGAAATGATCTTAAGAAACTGTTAGCTAAGCTGAAAGAAAAATCTTTGAATGCTAGAATGCAATATGATCCTAAGTTTGCTACTTCACCTATCTTTGTTACTGATAAGGATTATGAATTCTCTGTCGATCCTGAGTTAATTTCTTTGGTTGAATCTGATCCTTTCCATGGTTATGAATCTGAAACTGTTGTGGCACATCTTACAAAGTTGAACGATATAGCCACCCTATTTGCTCATGAGGAAAAAATTCACTATTACTATATCCTTAAGTTGTTTCCTTTTCTCATTAAAGGTTTATGCTAAGTTATGGTTTAATTCTCTTGCTCCTGGTTGTGTGCGTAGTACCAAGGATATGATTTACTACTTCTTTAAAAAATATTTTACCTGCTCATAAGAAACAAGCTGCTTTAAAGAAAATATTTAACTTTGTGCAAATTGAAGAAGAGAGTCTCGCACAAGCTTGGGGCAGGCTTCTCCAATTACTTAATTCTTTGCCTAATCATCCTCTCAAGAAAAATGAAATACTTGATATCTTTTATAATGGACTAACCGATGCTTCTAGGTACCACCTAGATAGTTGTGCTGGTTGTGTTTTCAGGGAACAAACTGTTGAGCAAGTTGAATTGCTATTGAATAATATAGTGAGTAATGATAATGATTGAACTCTGAAGCCAACTCCGAAGAAAAGATGTATTCTATTTCTCAGTCCTGAAGATATGCCATATGCAAAGAAATCTATGAAAGAAAAAGGTATTCAAGCTGAAGATGTTAAAAATTTACAGCCTATTGAAGAAATACATGGTCTTGATAACTCGACATAGGTAGTAGAGGTAAACTCTCTCTATAGATTTGATGAAGGTGATATTCCTCATAATAAGTCTCCTAGTCAATGCTTGGATGAGTTTGATAATTTTATTGTTAAACAAGAAAATTTCAATGCTTATGTTAGTAGACAATTGAAACGTAATGCAGACATGCTTGACTGCTTGGGTGATTATATGAGTAGAACTGTTAGTGATCTTAAGCGTATTAGTAAGCATGCTTCCATGGTTAAAACTCAAGTAGAACAACTACTTAAAGCACATGATGATTTGCTCATTAAAAGAAATTATGTTAAAACTCATTGAGATAGGTCTAATCATTTCAGCAAAGCGCTCAAAATCCTTATCATCCTTAAAAAGGATTATAAGGATTTTGAGCGCTTTGCTGAAATGATTAGACCTATCTTTTTGCATATGCGATTGACTGATATGCTGAAAATGTCTCCTTATGCTAAGTATATGAAAGATACTGTTACAAATAAAAGTAAGATACCGGAAGCTGAGATTTCCACCATGCTTTCTAATTACACTTTTAACGGTGGAATACCAAAGAAACTAGGAGACCCAACAGTACCAACGGTACCATGCTCCATTAAAAGAAATTATGTTAAAACTGCTTTATGTGATCTTGGAGCCGGTGTTAGTGTTATGCCTTTCTCTTTATATCGTAGACTTGAATTGAATAAGTGTACACCTACTGAAATCTCTTTGCAAATGGCTAATAAATCAACTGATATACCCATTGGTATTTGTGAGGATGTGCCTGTTGTGGTTGCAAACGTTACTATCTTAGCAAACTTGTTATTCTTGATATTCCCGAGGACAACAGTATGTCAATCATCCTTGGTAGACCCTTTTTGAATACTGCAGGGGCTGTTATTGATTGCAACAAAGGCAATGTCACTTTTCATGTTAATGGTAATGAGCATACAATACACTTTCCGAAGAAACAACCTCAAGTTCATAGTATCAATTCTATTGGAAAATTTTCAACAATTACTATTGGAGGTTTTGAATTCCCTCTTCTTAATGTTAAGAAGAAATATGATATTCCTATTGTTGAGGACATGCATAACCCCGTTGAGGTAATCTAGTGTTATTCAAAAGTTCTTCGGCTTCATGTCATTCGGAAGAAGTTTGTTAATAAGACTTGATCAACCTTGTTAATGGATTCCTTTTTATGATCATGAGATGGATGAATTTAGAAAGCACAACCTTCTGTACCTACTTTTTACTTTTTGTTATTTACAACAAATAAAGCAAAAATAATATTTTTCGGTTGTTTTCTGATTTAGTCGTGCAATAAAAAATGTCCCAAAAATAAAAGTTCTCCAAATGCCCAGAAAATTTAGTATGTTTTTTATAGAATATTTTAGAATTTTTGGCACTGAACATGTACCAAGGGGTTGCACTAGTGGGCCACAAGGGTGGAGGGGCCGCCCTACCCCCATGGGCGCGCCCCCTGCCTTGTGGGTCCCACATGGGTTCCTTCACTTCTTCCAGCACCCATCCACTTCGTCTTCCCAGAAAAAAATCATCCCGTTGCTCAAACCCGTGTTCTTGCTCATCTTCCTGCCATTTTCAATCTCCTTGTGCAAAGCTCCATTTGCAAAACTGTTTCAGGGGTTTGTTCTTCGGTATGTGACTCCTCCATTAGTCCAATTAGTTTTTGTTCTAGTGCTTTATTTATTGCAAATTTTTGCTGCTGTGGTGACCTTGTTCTTGATCTTTCATGTCAAATTTATATTGTCCAAAGTAGTTTTGATGCATGATATAGCCTCTAGGCACTTGTAGGAGTAGTTGCTATCAATTTTGTTGAGTTTGGTTCACTTTTATTTTGAGTCACTAAAACTTTAGAAATTTTTCAGAGGAGGAAAAATGTTCAGGAAAATATACCAAGGTGGTTCCTCGAGGAAGCGAGCACTGAGGCTCGCGATACGTGAGCCGGACCTTGAACTGCCAAGGGAAGCTCAAGTGCGGCCTTGTGAATGGCCATCGGCTGAATTTATGGTTCATTCATGTTTCAAAGAGGAATTTGATGCGTACGTATGAAATGCTGACCTTGAGGACTTTGTATCAGATAAGTGTCCGCAGTACTATCACCTCATGGATTCCTTTGTGCGGAGGTTTGAATTTACATCTAAGCGCAATACCCATACTGTTTTATTTGATCTTTATGATGAATCATATACCATGGACCTTGGAGATTTTAATACTTCATGCAAAATCCCACAATGGGCATTCTTAGTGAGCCTCACAAAGCTGAATACAATGAATTCCTTGCTAGCATCACTGTGGGAGAAACTAGAAATAACACACAAGCTACCATAGGGACCATTCACTTTCCTTCCATACGTTATTTTGCTCTCTTAATAGGTAGAAGCATTAACGGTAAGCAAGATCATAGCCACCTTTGCGTTCCAGATCTTTGTGTCCTCCAGTGTGCTATGTTAGGTGATAAGCGATATAACTTGGGGGCTATTATTGCGAGGAGGTTACACCTTAATGCTAAAAATGGAGATTTATTTGGTGGGATTTATGCAACTCGTTTATCTAATTATCTTGGAATACCCATAAGAAGGAATGACATTGAGTTACCACCTGCTTTTCTAGATTATAATGCTATGGTATGGTACCAGTTTCTTGAGAGGAACGAACATTCCCTCCAGTACCAACTAATCTTTGACAGACGACATGCTGGCCATATTAGCCTTCCTGCTCCTACCTTCTTTTAACTTTCAGGTAAATGAGAGATATTTTATAACTAGAGAGGAGGCGAACGAGTATGAGAGAGCAGAGGAGGCCGCTCGCCTCTATGAAGCAGCTCGCCAAGCGGTAGCTGCCGCAACACAGTACAACCCCAACTACGATTTCGGATACAATCTGGGCTAGTCGTGGCCATAGACCAACTTAGGCCAAAAGCCTAAGCTTGGGGGAGTACGTATTTCTCACCAACATTACATTCATGTTCACACACTCATTTTAGTTGTCGGTGTTCATACTTTTTCATTGTATTATCCATGTTAGTTTATTTGTTTTTCTCTCTTTCTTTTTGTGTGTTTGAAAAACTTTGAGAAAATCCAAAAAAATAGTTGTAGTTTCTGTTTAGTTTCCTTTCCATGTTTATTTAGTAGTAGTATAAAAGAAAACCCAAAAATATTTCTCGTTCTTCTTTTGCTTGTTGGGAGCTTTCCTGTGTAAATAGTTTTTCTCGTTCTTGCTTTACTTCCTTCAGAAAAACAAGAACTCCAAAAATATTTTAGTGTGTTTCTTTGAAATTCTTTTCTTTTCTTTGGGGGTCTAGAGGAGAAGTCCACAATGAAAATGTTGAGTGGCTCTCATATGAATTATTGTTGATCTAACAAAGAGCCCATATTACCTTGTCTTCTCCTTTGAATAAATGTTTGCAGATTCCAGCTCAGTCCAATGCACGTGCACTATTATTATTATCCACACCCTTCGGTCGTGCAAGTGAAAGGCAATAATGACGATATATGATGTAGTGATTGAGATGAGGAAAAGCTGGTATGAACTGGACCTATCTTGTTTTTGTAAACATGATTAGTTCACCGTTCTCGATTCAGCCTATTATGAATGAAACATGTTTGCAATGACAACTACAGATTATAGTTACCAATGCCATGCTTAGTTAGCTAGGAGTTTATAATGGTTTACCTTGCGTGCCAACATGCTTTTAAAATAGTTGTGGTGTGGTATGATAGGATGGTATCCTCCTTTGAATGATTCAAGTGGCTTGACTTGGCACATGTTCACACATGTAGTTGAAACAAAATCAAAATAGTCTCCACGATATTTATTTTCATGGTGATTTATATCCTACTCATGCTTGCACTCAATGTTGGTTACTCTCAATGCATGTTTATGACTGTTTTCGCTCTCTAGTTGGTCGCTCCCCAGTCTTTTTCTAGCCTTCACTTGTAATAAGCGGGAATACTACTTGTGCATCCATTTCCATAAACCCAAAGTTGTTCCATATGAGTCCACCATACCTACCTATATGCGGTATTTACCTGGCGTTCCAAGTAAATTTGCATGTGCCAAACTCTAAACCTTCAAATGATAATCTGTTTAGTATGCCCGAATTGCTTATGTAGCGACTGGGGCTGTCGGTATCTTCCATGCTAGGTGGGTTATTCTCACGATGATTGTACTCCGCTCATCATTCACGTGAAAATGGCTGGTAACCGGGATGCCCAGTTCCATGCTCAAATCAAATCAAAATATAATTGCAAACAAAACTCCCCCAGGATTGTTGTTAGTTGGACAGTACCCGTTGAGGGAGTCCTGGAATAGGGGGTCCTTGGACAGCCGGACTATATACTTTGGCTGGACTGTTGGACTATGAAGATACAAGATTGAAGACTTCGTCCCGTGTCCGGGTGGGACTCTCCTTTGCGTGGAAGGCAAGCTTGGCAATTCGGATATGTAGATCTCCTCCCTTGTAACTGACTCTGTGTAACCCTAGACCCCTCCGCTGTCTATATAAACCGGAGGGTTTAGTCTGTAGGACAAGAACAAACATAATCATAGGCTAGCTTCTAGGGTTTAGCCTCTATGATCTCGTGATAGATCGACTCTTGTAATACTCATATCATCAGGATCAATCAAGCAGGAAGTAGGGTATTACCTCCATCGAGAGGGCCCGAACTTGGAGGAGCCCTGGCTGTAGGCCAAACTCTCCGACTAGGCGGCTTCGTCATGACCGCCCGTTTGGCCGTCGCGCCAACGATGACTTCTCGGGTCATCAAAAACAGCCTCCACATCGGCTCGGGATTCACCGAGCAGATGGATCCAATGGATCTCTCTTCCTTGAACGAGCTCTTGGATCGCATCGCCGCCCTGGGAGTCTCTACGGACTATGATCGGATCGGGCTTAAACCCAACCAAAGGGAGATTAACTCTCCTCTGATCACCCATCAGATAGCGGTGGTGGAGGAACAATGCAGAGATTCTTCCTCTATTTTTATGACAAACTTTGTCCGCATTCCCGAGCTCTCCGAGCCGGATACCCGTCTACGGGAGGACATGGCCCAAGCTTCGAACCTAGAATCGGACAGCGGGCCAGAACTATTGGGAAACATCCCGGAGCCCGAACTGCCAAGCTCGGAAACTCCTCTGCCCCTGGGTCTTAGATCGGGTCAGGGTTTGGACCTAAATCTACCCACCCACCGAGACATAAGTGATCTTTCCCACATTAGACAAGAGCCCCAAGAGACAGTACATCACGATTGAGCCAGATTCCTCCTTGTAATGAGCAAGGTCAAGGACTATCGCGAGGAAGACGCAATTTCATTCTTTTGCAAAAATTGCACGGACAAGGGAATCCTCAATGCCATAAGTCACCATGACATAGCACACTTCGCTGACTTGGCGGCCATAGTACAGAAATACTATGCGACGGAAAGTGCCTGGAAAACCCAAACAAAATTCTGGGATCCTCCGGCTCTCACTAAACCCCCCGTCCGAACTAAAAGGGTGTACTCTCGTAAGTCACCCGATCCAATTACAAAGAAACCAAAGCCCACTACAGGCGTGGAATCAGATTGGAGATATGGCTCAATGGGCCATGCAAAATTCACAGTACACCGGATACCATGCCAACACACAGCCTTAGAGCATGTTGGATACTCCGGCAGGTGGCCAAGAGCGGCGAGGATCTCCTCATCAACAATACCGCAGAGCACCATCCCATGGAAAATATGTATTGACAGTCTTTGAGATTTTCGCCTCAAATAATAGGCGCAAGAGAGCACTCCGCAGCCTCGTCGAAGTCTGTCACGTTGCAGCAATAAATCCATGGAACAATACGGCCATAACCTTCAATGCCAGTGACGAACCTCAATTCCGAATAGCCCGAGCACTAGCCGCTTTGGTCCTTAGTCCAATTGTGGATGGCTTCCGGCTTACTAAAGTGCTCATGGACGGTGGCAGTGGATTAAACCTCGTCTACGAGGAGACTCTTAGCAAAATGGAAATAGACAGGAGCCACATTGAGCAAAGCAGCACGATCTTCAGAGGAATCATCCCTAGTTGGGAGGCACGATGTCCGGGAAAAATCACACTAGATGTGGTATTCGGCACGACAGAGAATTATAGGTCCGAAGAAATCACATTCCAAGTGGCCCCGTTCAGTAGCGGATACCATGCCCTTTTAGGGCGGGAGGCATTCATGATCTTCCAAACTATACCCCATTACGGGTACATGAAGCTCAAAATTCCCGGGCCCAATGGAATCATCACTCTAGCTAGTGATCCGGACATAGCACTCCGCGCCGAAAATAAAACCGCCGCACTGGCCCTCGAGGCATTATCCGAAGCCCTCGCGGCCGAAGAACTAACTGCGCTGCGCTCCACAGTGGACATGGACGACGTGATACTCGACAAAAAAACCAAGTCCACCTCTTTTAAACTAGTGGACGAAATAGTCAAATTCCAGGTCCACCCAACGGACCCTATAAAAACAGCATCCATCGGGGCACAGCTGAACCCCACAACAGACGCCGCACTGCGGGAGTTCTTGCGCGAGAATTGGGACATCTTCGCCTGTCATCCTTCAGACATTCCAGGAATCCCACTCAGGCTGGCCGAACATAGCCTAAACATTTTAAAGGGATACAAGCCGGTCAAGCAGACTCTTCGGCATTTCTCAGAGCCTAAGCGACAAGCCATGGGAGAGGAGCTAGCCAAGTTACTTGAGGCCGGATTCATTAGAGAAATAAAACATCCGAACTGGCTAGCAAACCTGGTAATGGTACCAAAGAAGGACAGATCATGGCGCCTATGTGTCGATTTCAAGGACCTTAACAAGGCTTGCCCCAAGGATCCCTTCCCCTCCCTCGCATCGACCAAATTATCGATGCTACCGCAGGACACGACTCATTTTGTTTCCTCGACGCATACTCCGGATACCATCCAATCAAGATGGTGGAGTCCGATCAAGCCGCAAAGGCATTCATCACTCCGTACGGCCCCTTCTGTTTTAACACCATGCCTTCCAGGCTCAAAAATGCCGGTGCAACCTATCAACGCATGATTCAGACATGCCTGGAAGCACAAATCGGCAAAATAGTGGGGGCATACGTAGACGATGTGGTCATCAAAACCGGACACGTCGAATCTTTAATAGACGACCCGAGGCTTACGTTCGACAATCTCCGAACATATGACATCAAGCTCAATCCGGAAAAATGCGTTTTCGGCGTGCCCGCCGGAAAGCTATTGGGCTTCATTGTTTCCAATAGAGGAATTGAAGCAAACCCAGCTAAAATCTGAGCTCTGTCACAATTGGCTATCCCAACAGACCTCAAACAAATCCAGAAATTAACTAGATGTGTGGCTGCCTTAAGCCACTTTATCTCCCGATTGGGAGAAAAGGCACTACCTATTTATCGCCTTCTTCGACGCACTGAACACTTCAAGTGGATGGATGCGGCCACTGCCTGATTGGAAGAAATAAAAGCCCTCTTGGACAGCAACCCAATCTTGGCCGCGCCAAATATCGGCGAACCAATCAAACAAATCCAGAAATTAACTAGATGTGTGGCTGCCTTAAGCCACTTTATCTCCCGATTGGGAGAAAAGGCACTACCTATTTATCGCCTTCTTCGACGCACTGAACACTTCAAGTGGATGGATGCGGCCACTGCCTGATTGGAAGAAATAAAAGCCCTCTTGGACAGCAACCCAATCTTGGCCGCGCCAAATATCGGCGAACCAATGCTGTTATATATAGCGACAACACACCAGGTTGTAAGCACAGTGCTCGTCGTCGAACGAGAGACGGACGGACATAAGTTCCCGCTTCAAAAGCCGGTATACTACGTACCCACTGTCCTCACTCCATGCAAATCACGGTACCCACATTATCAAAAGATTGCATACGCGGTCTTCATGGCATCCCGGAAACTACGACACTACTTTCAAGAGTGTTTCAATTACGGTGGCCTCTGAAGTACCACTCAACGACATAATAAATAACCGCGATGCCACGGGCCGGATTGCTAAATGGGCTATTGAGCTCCCCCCGTTTGACATAACATACAAACCACGGCGAGCCATTAAGTCGCAAGTACTGGCTGATTTCGTCGCCGAATGGACAGAAGTCGAATTCCCTAAAGAGTACGACGCGTACTCCAATTGGATCATGCACTTTGATGGCTCTAAGATGCTGGCTAGTCTAGGGGCACGCATCGTCCAGACATGCCCCACCGGAGATACAGTCCAATACGTACTCCAAATATTATACACGGACTCCAACAATGCAGCAGAATACGAGGCCCTGTTTCATGGTCTCCGGATGGCAGTCTCCATGGGCATTCAACGCCTAGAGGTGCGTGGGGATTCGAACCTCGCAATACCTGAAATAAATGGAGACTTTGACGCCAAGGACCCAAAAATGGCGGCTTACCGCAATGTTGTCCTCAAAATGTCAGCTCGGTTCGAGGGGCTCGAATTCCACCATGTGGTCCGAGAAAACAATCAAGCAGCGGATATCCTCCCCCGCATTGGCGCTAAGCGCGACCCTGTCCCACCTAATATCTTCTTGGAAAGGCTGTTTAAGCCATCCATGGTGTGGGAAGGGGAGACCGGCAACAACAGTCCGGATCCGGCCACAACACCAGATCCTGAACACTCTGACGTAATCGGAGGCTCCGCCACCAAAATAACACCTTCGGCCCACGTGATTATGGTTGTCATCGCCCCGTGGACAGAACCATTCTTGGCTTACCTAAATAGGCAAGAACTCCCTGAGGACCCAAACGAGGCACGTTGCATTGTGTGGCGGTCTAAAGCCTACATGGTCCACGAGGGAGAGCATTATAAGAAAAGCGCTACCAGAGTACTTAAAAGGTGCATCTCCGAAGAGGAAGGACGGCAACTTTTGGCAGAAATTCATGCTAGACTCGGCGGCCATCACGCCGCAGCTCGGGCCCTTGTAAGCAAGGCCTTCTGTACAGGTTTCTACTGGCCGACAGCCCGAGTAGATGCACAGGACCTCGTCCAACATTGTGTCGGTTGCCAGCTTTTTGCAAACCAAAGCCATATGCCACCTACCGCTCTCCAAACAATCCCCATTACTTGGCCCTTTGCGGTCTGGGGGCTTGATATGGTCGGACCCCTTAAAGGAGGAAGCCATAAGAAAAAGTACCTATTGGTCATGGTGGATAAATTCACCAAATGGATAGAAGCCAAACCAGTTAAAACGGCCGAGTCCGGACCAGTGATAGACTTCATATCCGGGGTTGTACACCATTATGGTGTCCCCCACAGCATCATCACCGATAATGGCTCGAACTTCACGACCGACGAGGTAAAAACTTGGTGCGGCAACATGGGCATTATGCTCGATTATGCCTCCGTCTATCACCCCCAAACAAATGGTCAAGTCGAATAAGCAAATGGTCTTATTATGAGAAGCATTAAACCCATATTAGTGCGATCCTTGAAGGAATCAGATACACACTGGCTTGAGGAGCTCGATTCCGTACTATGTGGGCTGCGGACCACGCCGAATCGCACTACCGGACACACACCGTTTTTTATGGTGTATGGTGCAGAGGCGGTACTACCCTGCGACATCATTCATGACTCACCTCGAGTGCGCATGTTCGAAGAGAAAGAAACCGATCTTGATCGGCAGGACATTTTAGACGCCCTGGAGGAGGAGCGTGATGTTGCAAAAGCCCGCTCCGCATTCTATCAGCAACAGGCTCGACGGTATCAAAGCAGAGAAGTACGGGCCAAAACTTATAACGTTGGCGATCTCGTTCTACCCCTACCGGAGAAGAGAAAGGACAAGCTCAAGCCCAAATGGGAAGGTCCCTTCATCATCGATAAAGTTCTAACCGGTGGAGCGTACTGTCTGCGTGATGCATTGGACAATCGACTCAAGCTGAACCCATGGAACGCGGCCAGACTCCGAAGGTTCTACGCCTAGTGCCGGACTCTGTGTTCATCTCCTTACCTCCGCCTTTATATATATATATCCGCTATTTGTCTTTCTTTCTTTCTTTCGGCCTTTTTTCTTCATGGCCTTAAAAGCTTAAAAATGTGTCTTGACTACACAATCTTGACGCGCCGTGCGTGCTCATTATACCCGGGGGCTTCTTATACAGAAGCTTAATATAATTATATTCCGAGCTTTATGCCCCATGCACATGTGTTACTTTTCCACATGTACCTTTTCTTCGCCATTATATGCATCGATATGACTTAAGTTTTGGCCAAGCTGGGTTGCCTGGCTCTTGTGTTTATGCCATACGTTCCCGTTAATTCGGCTAGGGCATAAGGGAGCACCTCTGCGATTATTCTTGCCAGTCAGCGGATGTGTACCTCAGACTGGGTGAAGCCAAAAGCTAGCGTTCTTAAGGCAATATTCGGTCGGTGAACAAAAGATGACTTTTACTGCATCTCTTTCCGCAGTTCGGACATGCACATTAATGCATGCGTACCCAGGGAAAGGAACCCTTAACAGAACTATTCTTCCTGGAAGATGTTTCTTACTATCCATGTAATATAACATAGCTAGTTGGGTACTTGTCTGTTAAAGCACTTATGACCCCTACGCCTGGTTTCCACACGTACCCCGGTTTTTACATAACTGAGCGGGTATTCGGATACACGCCGGACTGCCGGGTCCGGAGGTCGAAGCGAAAAGGTCCGCCATGACAAATGATTTACAATCCAGCTAGGGACACAATATGTGATTTGAAGTACACAATCACTTAGACTGACTAAATTCTTCTTCTATACCATCCAACAGGCTCTCTAGCCTACAATCCTATTTGGAATACTTTGCGGCTAATTTTACCTGGTCATATACCAAACTAACGGGAATCTCTTTCCCATCAGACCCTACAAGTCCGACCTCAGCCATGTGGTTCGGGTCAGCCTTGGTATATCGCGTCTTCACCATGGCCCAGGCTTCCCTTGCACCTTGTCGGCAGGCCGATATCTTCCATAATCGGAAGCGCCGCCGCGCTCCCTTGAGCATCTCTACGAGCTCCCCCATGCCTCCTGGCAGGGAGGCGGATGGCCACAAGGCCTGGGCAATGCCCTGCATCACCTGGCGAACTTGTTCGTGCAGTTGTGAGAGCTCTTGCAGAAGATCGCTCGCAGATCTGGGCATCTCCTCTTCGGGACGACCCATCAGCATACCGACAGATATAACTCTGTTAGCCGGTTTCTTCGCCGAACTCTATAAAAGTTAGTTCAAGCACTTACTAAAAATGCCGCGTCGAAGCCTCTTATTCTCCTTTACGGAGTTAGCGAGCTGGGCCTGAACATCTTTCAGTTCAATGTCCAGCCGGGTATTGGCATCTTGGAGATCGTTTTTCTCCCGCCTAACCTACGTAAGCACGCGCTCGCCAGCCTCTAGCTGTCATTGAGCATGTTGCTCATCCCCTCGCACGATCTTCGAATTCACTCAGGGATTATCTGCAGAATCTATGGTTAGATTTGCATGCATGCCGAATACTAACTGTTACATGTCATTTCATTCTTTTTGATCAAGACAAGTATTACCAGATGGGGCCTTCTTGGACTCCTCCATTCCGGCAACTGCGGCCTGTAGCTGGGCTTTGCACTCCTCCAGCTCTTGAGACAACTGGGTATTCTTCTCCGTAAGAACCTACGCATATAATGATCCTTAAATCAGTTGTGCCAACTGTTTCAAGTCTCAGGGGCTACTGATATACATAATTATCAGATTTTCTTACCCGTATATCCTTTACATACTGGTCCGTGGCTCTGGCAAGGCCATTTTGAGCAGCTCGGATGTACGCGTCTCCTGAGTTGAAGGCATCGAACGCCTCTTCGGAGAAACTAGGGTCGCGGAGTACAGCCCGGCGACGCCTGTGATTCATGGCGCTCTCCACTTCGGAATTCGTAGCGGACAACCAATCTGCATCCTCTGTAGGAGGAACATCGGTGTTGTCCCCATGTTAGCATTTGCCCCTAAGTCCGGCTCTGGAATCCGGCTGGTGGAGGCGTGGCCGGCAGGCTCTCCGGACACGGTCCGGCGAGCGTTTTTTCTGCCAGGAACCATGGACGTTATTATATTTTAAAAACGACAACCACGGAGCAGGGTTTTTTCATACCTCTGCGATGGCGTCTCAGTCCTGACCGCCTTCCTTTTAAGCCTACCCGGCTTCCGTGCCCCTTGTTGATGAGTCACCGCGGGTTCGGCATGGCGCTCCGAGGGCATTCCCTGTAAGACGCAATAAGTGTGCGGTGGGTGAAGTGCAAAGAAGGGATCCTTCTCGGAAGTTGGGACTCCGGTTTTACTTACATGCGATGCAGGGAGTAGGCCTGGATAATCGTCTATGATGGCCACCAAGGCACAGTCGCAGCTTAATTGATAGAATGTCCTGTCGACGAGCTCCACAAATATGTCTGGATCTTCTTCTAGTCCGGGGTAGAGGGCCCAGTCAGGGTCCTCTGGCTGTGGAGACGGGCTGTGGACCTCCCTCACAGCTATTCGCAGTTCCTGCTATGAAATAGCAATGTAAATATTTATGATGAAGAATGCGGGAAGGTCTGGAGTAAAAGGTAGCAGCTCACCCTGTTTGGGAGGTTGTACATGGAGAATCCATCCCGTGGCTTAATGCGGATGAACTCCTCTTCCTTTCCTTTGTACAAATCGGATAGTATTTTCACTAGAGCAGCGGCGGAGTCCGGACCTTTATGACCGCAGCGGGTGGCATTGTCTTCTCCATTGAAGTGCCACATGGGTTTCCCCCGGTACTGAAGTGGCTGCACCCCCCGGATTATACATATTGACATAACCTCGACTATTGTCAGTCCTGATTTGGCCGGCGTTTTTATCCTGCCCATCAGGTAAAGGACCTCTCTGTTATCTTCCTCCTGGGGGCTCTGAGGGCGCCAGCTGTGGCATTCCTTCAAAGGGGCATTATCAAACTCGGGAAGGCCCATCCGAATAGGGTCTAGAAGGGGGACATCTTCCATATAAAACCACTCCGAAGGCCAGTCTTCGGATATCTTCTTCGGAGTACCGGACAGGTATCCGGTCCCGGCAATGCGCCATATTTCGGCTCCGCCCACTTGATATATTGACCCCTCCTGTGTATGGGGTACGAGGCGGAATAGCCTCTTCCATAGCTCGAAATGTGCTTCGCAGCCCAGAAACAGCTCGCAAAAGGCGACGTAGCCGGTGATGGGTAATATGGAGGCGGGAGTAAACTTATGCAGCTGGAGGCCATAGAACTCCAGGAGCCCGTGGAGGAACGGATGGAATGGAAATCTGAGTCCCCTCAATAAGTAGGGGACAAGGCATACCCGCTCCACCTGGATGGGTTGAGAAAGCTCTCCGCTTGTTCCCCGCCATTATAAGTGGCTAGTCCGGCTCGGACGGGGACCATATACCCAGGAGGGAGAAACCCCTTGGTCCGCAACTCTACTAATTGGCTGTGGGGGAAGGAAGACTTCTCCCAATTGCCTGGCTTAGTGCTACGGGAGCGAGAGGAGGAGCTACGATGGCCGGCCATGATGGGATGGACTTTTCCGGGCGCGCTCTGAGGGATACTCGCTGAGGGAGGATGGTGTGATCTGGATATGAGGATCCCCGTCTCTTTAAATAGACGATTTACTTACATGGTTAGGGTGGCAAATGTAAAAATGCCCCGACTTCTCGCATTTGCTCGACACGTGGAGATAGCCATTATTAAAGCACATAAGCCGAGGAATGCAACATTCATGGGAAGCCGGACATTACTCGTTACGACAGGTACTCGGGACTTGGAGAAGAACCCTCGTTGCAATGCCGAAGACAATCTGCACGCCGGACTCATCGTCATTGAAGCCTGGTTCAGGGGCTACTGAGGGAGTCCTGCAGTAGGGGGTCCTCGGACAGTCGGACTATATACTTTGGCCGGACTGTTGGACTATGAAGATACAAGATTGAAGACTCCGTCCCGTGTCCGGGTGGGACTCTCCTTTGCGTGGAAGGCAAGCTTGGCAATTCGGATATGTAGATCTCCTCCCTTGTAACCGACTCTGTGTAACCCTATACCCCTCCGGTGTCTATATAAACTGGAGGGTTTAGTCCGTAGGACAAGAACAATCATAATCATAGGCTAGCTTCTAGGGTTTAGCCTCTATGATCTCGTGGTAGATCAACTCTTGTAATACTCATATCATCAAGATCAATCAAGCGGGAAGTAGGGTATTACCTCCATCGAGAGGGCCGAACTCAGGTAAACATTGTGTCCCCCGCCTCCTGTTACCATTAGCCTTAGACGCACAGTTCGGGACCCCCTACCCGAGATCCGCCGGTTTTGACACCGCCACCCGTTGTTTTAGACCATCCATGGAATGTGCTTGTTGGTGGTGGGGGAGTATAAACTTTACCATTCTGTTTGGGAACTGCCTATAATGTATTTAGTATGGAAGATACCAAGATCTCTTGGTTGTTATGTTGACAATGAAAGCATGCCGCTCAAAATATTATTTATCTCTGTTTCAAAAAAACTCGAGCTCTGGCACCTCTGCAAATCCCTGCTTCCCTCTGTGAAGGGCCAATCTATTTACTTTTATTGTTGAGTCATCATCCTCTTATAAAAAGCACCAGTTAGAGAGCACCACTTCCATTTGTATGCTTTGTTATTGATTGATATTGAGTATGACTGTGACTGGATCTCTTTTACCATGACTTATAATGTCTAATTAGTCCTTGATCTTCAGGGGTGCTCTGCATTTATGTTTTGCGGTCTCAGAAAGGGCTAGTGAGATACCATCTTGCTATTTCATATCATGATTGTTTTGAAAAAGTGTCGTCATACGAGATTTATTATTATTGCTCGCTAGTTTATTGTGCCATTGATATGAGTAAATGTGAGACCTAAGTGTTATTGTGAATATGGTTAGTTCATAATCTTTGCTGAAAACCTGAATGACGGCTTTACTTATTTGCAACAACAAGATCAAACAGAGTTTGTAAAAAAAATTCTTTATCAATTTCAGTTTATCATATGAATTGCTTGAGGACAAGCAATGGGTTATGTAACATCCCAAATTTTCAATTTGGAATGTTATACATAGATCATTCATGCATATCATATTTTATTGCATTTCGTTTCGTGATCCTCGAAATCCTACGCAACTCAAGGACACTCGAAGAGAGTTGGGGATTTCATTGTTTTCATATTTGAATTTTATCAAATATTGAAACGAGGATTATTGGTTTTAATTATTTTTCTCTCCAAAGATATTTCATATTAAAATATATGACAGGAGATAATATGACTTCTCCAAAATAATTGAAATATTGGAGGAAAAGTATTAAAATCAAATATTTGATTTTATTCGGATTTTATTGCTATTTTATTTGCATTAGAAAAATTGCACGTTTTTCAAATTGCATTTTCGGGCCAAGAAAATGTTCATCTTGTTCTAAATATTTTATTTAGATGGTGAAAATTTGTTTTGGTATTGTTAGATTTTTATTTATTTTTCTAGGATTTATTTAAGTTTCAGCGAAATTATTTTAAAAATCTCAATACCGACCTTGGCTGAAGCCCAACCGAGCCAGGCCCAACCGCCTCGCCTTGTTGTCTTCCTCCAGAGACCCATGAGCCACGACCGACGCCGAGTCTAGCCGGGACTCCTCTCCCGCGCCGCCTTGCCGCCTCCCCCAAGCTAGCCCCCCTCCTTCATATACGCCGCCCTCGGACCCCTCACCACCACCCGAACCCCGCCACCAGTGCCGCCTCCTAGCCCGCGCCACCGCTGCCGTCGCCGCCCGCTAAGCATCGTCTGCCGCCGCCTGCCGTTATCGCCGCCGCCCACGCACCCCACCACATAACCCACCTGGCCGGAGCCGCCCCGCCTCGCCGGACCTCGCCGGAGGTATAAGCCGCCGTTGCCGCCGTTCGGTTTTATTTTAAAACCGGTTCGGTTTTTTTAGAAAACCCTAGGTTCGTTTTTTTAGGATAGATCGTTTTTTCGGTTTAGTTTATTTAGCGGACGTTCGTCCGTACGTTCGTTTTAACGAACGGTGTTCACTCATTAGCCGCAGACAGCGAACGTTCGTTCGTTAGCCTGTTCGTGGTTTTTCTTTTTCTCGGATTTTTTGTGATTATTTTCGATCGCGATTTCTGATCTGATTTTCGTTTCAGTTTATCTTTTCGCTTGTTTATCGGAATCAAGCGATTCAAGCGCCTAGATCTTAGTCTCGAAACCCTCTTTCTATTTAATCAACTTGAACAATATTTTGGTACTGTAAAACTTGACTTTAGTTCAGATTAGTAAACGGATCTTGTTTCTTTCGTAGTTTGAGTTTCGTTGCTCCGTTTGATTTGATTCTTTCCGCAAACCGGAGTTCTTAAGTTGTACTTTATGGTCAATTCTTCTTATTTGAGTTTTTCCCGTGCATCTTTGCTTGAATGCTTATGTATGCTATTGTTTGTTTGTGATAGAATTCCCGGAGTGCGAAGCGTGCTGCTACGAGTCCCTAGGTTTTATGAACGTCGGCAAGGCAAGTAACACATTGATCATACTCCTTTCATACCCAGTTTTTATGCATTAGTTCCAATCCTCAAACATTGCATAACTAGGATGTGATTAACTTGTGGGTATTGGGAAGTAGTTGATGAGGTAGATCCTATTGCACTGTTATATTCAAACCCTTGGGAGTCACTTCTACGTATTGCTTATATTGCTATGCTATGGTCGTAGACGTGGTTTGGGTGAGTGAATCCATGATAGATGTGAGATGATTTAATTAATGGTTCAACTTAAGGTGGCAACTTTAATACACATCTGCGTGGATTGCTTGTCGGACACCTGGAGAATCCAGTGTTGTCCTAGGATATCCCGGAGTACCTGTGTGATAATCCTAAGGTCCGCCACCCAGGCTCAAAGGGAACTGAGATATTTTCATGCTAGAAACTTCCGTGTGTAGCCACAAGCTATTATGGGCTCTAGCATAGTTGAGTAGGTTGCATGAGCTCTTGAAGAGGTGGATCACCAGGTAGAGGGATGTAGGTTGGTATGGTCTGCCCAGAGTAAAGAGTTAATGTTTCTGAAAGACTGTGTCTCAATCATCTGTTTGTCAAACACCATGTAGTGCGAGAAATCCAACGGAGGAGATCGAGTATTGTGGGGAAAAGTGCGCAAACCTCTGCAGAGTGTACAATCTAATCATGGTTAGCCGTGTCCCCGGTTATGGACATCTTGAGTATCTAGTACTTGGATTATCCTAAGTATCTCATCACTCTAAGTTAATATTGTTGGGTTGATAATTACTTTTAATTGGGATTGAGTTGGAGGAACCTTCTCAATGATGTTTCGACTACCATGATAGTTAAAATAAAACTTATTCCTTTGTTGTAGGAAAAAATTGGCTTTTCGCAAAACTATAACCATAGAGCTTTCCACCAGCCAAATATGCATGTAGTGATAGCATTATTCTGTTCTTGCTCATCGTGTTATATTGCCAGCATATTCCATGTGTTGACCCGTTTCCGGGCTGCAACGTATTATGTTGCAGACTTTTCAGACGAGGAGTAAGGTTCGTTAGGTCGTTGCCATGCAGCTCAGCTATGCCATTGGTGTTGATGGACTCACTTTATCTTCCAAGCTTTCCACTGTTATCGTATTAGATGGCCTTAAGCCATATTTATTGTAGTATGTTCTCTTCTGAGACATTTGATGTTATAAGTGTGTGATTGCTACTCTGTTATAAATCCTTCGTGTACTGTGTGTGTCAGCATTACCGATCCAGGGATGACACTGAAGCACAGATACTTGACCGTTTGAGGACGGGTTGCTACAAGATGGTATCAGAGCACACGCTGAGTGTAGGACACAACCACTAAGATAAGCCATAGGTCACTCTTCTCTACTCATTTCTGACTCCTCTCCATTTTCTACTCTTTAGGATGGCGGATTTGAAGAACAAGTTTGCACAACCAGATGAAGACACAACCTTTGGACGCCACTTGAAGGAAGTCACTAGGTACCTGAACATCGGAATACCAAGCTTCAGTGGGACTTACAACGCCACTTTACCAGAAGAGGAGCGCTGGATGATTCAAGTTCAAGTTCCAGGAAGGACGTTCTCGCCAACCACTAAGTGTCGGATTTCGGGTTCCGGCAGACCCTCTAGGTTCGAACTCTGGGGTGTGCGCGGAGATATAGCCCCCTACCTACCTGCACCTCGTCGCCTTGTTAGGATCTAAAACTACCAAAGGAACAACACAAGAGTCACATGGTTTGTACTGGTTCAGGCCACCATTGTGGTGTAACACCCTACTCCAGTTTGTGGTGTGGTGGATTGCCTCTTGGGCTGATGATGAACAATACAAGGAAGAACAGCCTCGCGAGGGTTTGTTCTTGGCTGGTGCGATGAACTGCTAGGGGGAGTTCAGTCACTTCTGTCTCTCTCTGCGATTGATTTCTCGATGCCTCTACCCCGTGGGTGGCTAGTCCTATTTATAGGCAAAGGCCCTGGGCCTCTTCCCAAATATTGAGAGGGAAGGGCGCCAACAATCGGCCATTTTGAAGGGGAACATCTAGTACACTTATCCTGACTAAAGTTGGTCCTCGCCTGTCAAAGGCTCTGGTGGTGACGGCGGTTTGGCTCCATGATGACTTCCTTCCTGCCGTTGCGACGGTCTTGATCTTGTTGCACCGAAACGGGTGCCTTTGCTTGATGCTCTCGCCTGCGCTTGCCCCCTTTGCACCAAAGAGGAAATGAGGACACTGCACGGGCTGGCGCCCGCCTGGCGCCCTTGGTCGTCATGGCTTGCGTCATGGGCACCTCGTGAGGTACCCCGCCTTGATCTCTCCGCCTCCTCGCGAGCCAGCCTGGCGAGGCCGTGCCTGAGGAAGCTTCCCGTCGCCCGCCCCACGAGGCTTGGCCCCTCCCGAGGGTCTTGAGCATGTGCTGATGAAGATGGGCCATACTGGGACAACCCTTGAGCCACGCCGCAAGCCGCAGGCAGGCAAATCTGGGTACCCCCGTTGCCAGAACGCCGACAGTAGCCCCCGGGCCCAAGGCGCGCCTGGACTTGCCTTAGTAGAGAAGCGAAGGGGCAAGTGCGAAGCGCCCATGAGCCCCTAACAGCCTTGACCTCGGGCGCCGTGTGGCAGTTGATTGGTCGTGGGCATCCCTGTTCCCCCGCGCCTCCTTATTTTGCGCCCAGCTAGGCGTGCCGTGGTTGCACACGATGCGTCCCTCTTTTCGCTCCTCGACCGTCTCCTGCTCTTCCTCCTCTCGAGCTCCAGTCTCCGCTTCCAATCCAATCTCGAATCCTCCCCTTTCTGTCGCCATGGCTCCGACAAAGAAGGGGAAAGGGAAGAAACCCGTGCCTCCGCCTCGCTCGCTGTCGTTGACGGCTCCTGCTGTCGATCGGTCGATCATACTCAACCGAGAAGGCTTGGACAAGGTCAGCTCTGCTCTTGCCACTATCTTCAACGAAGTGCGGAGGACGACGTCCCGCCCGCGTCTTGCTTCTCCATTGATGAGAATAGTCACCGAGGTCCGGTACTTTCGCCACATACAATAGGCGGGGACTGGTTCCCCCTTTTTCCAATTTCTTCAACGTTGTGCTTTCCCATTACCAGATCCATATGATGCATTTGGGTCCTGAATCCATTACTCTTCTTGCCGTTTTCGCCTTTGTCTGCGAGGCAATGATGGGCATCCCTCCTTCAGTTGCCTTGCTGCATCATTTCTTCTCTCTGCGCCTCATCGACCCCACCCAATGCTCGGGGTGCGTGGGCTTCATTGCCGCACCAGAAACGGCGGCTTCAGGGATTGATTTCAGCCTCCCGCCGCCCGTGTCAGGGTTCCGCGAGCGGTGGCTGTACGTGGATGTCGGGGGTGCCCAGCCCCCTGCTTTTGGAGCCAACATCGCCCGCTGTCCCCAATTCAGGCTGGGGCCAGGAGACGCTCATGAGCCCCCGGCTCGTCTTCGTCTGGCGTCGCTTCGCGTTCCTGAGGGCGCTCGGTGTGACGGCGCCCAAGGTGGTGAAGGAGTTCCTGCTATACCGCATTGCCCCTCTCAGCGCCATTCCCGCCGGATGTGGGCCTTCAGCGGGCGTGAAGACCGTATGAGGCTCCAGGAAGAGGACCTGACGCCTGAAGCACTAAGGAAGGTGCTCCTGGTCCTGACTGGGGATCCTTTCCCCGACAGCATCCGGCAAGGGGGTGCTTTGCTGTACTTTTGCTCGAGCAGGGGTGACTTTGTGAAGCAGATGCCCAGCTTCGACGAATGGGGGTTGCGCCCCACAGGCCTCATGGGGCCTCGCGAGAACCCAGTGGTGGTGACTGCCCTTCCAGTCGCCCACGGCGGTCCTTCCTCGGGTGGTGGAGCAGGGAGGCATGGGCCACCGGAGGTCGAGGGGCCTCCGCCGGATGACGGCCAGCGTGGCGCTCCTGAGGTGGCAGCTCCTGAGGCCCGCACTGCTGCGGCTGAAGGCGTTGAGCCGCGGCCCGCAGCTCCCGTGGTCGAGGCCCCTGAGGCCCCAGCTACCCTTCTTGGTGAGGCGGCCGGCGGCGTGCGCTAGGACGACTCCCCTGACGCTGGTCACCTTGGTGCTTCTTCCTCGTCGCAGGCCGACCCCTGCGCTAAACTCCTTCGCCGCTTCCGTGTGGACTTCGAGGCTCTCCGGAAGAGAAGGGAGGCCTTAGGTGACGACTACCCTTGCCGCCTGTTGAAGCGCATGAAGTATTTCGCCATTGATGAGTAAGCCTTATCCTTTCTTAATTCCTTACTTTTTCGTTGCTTCGGCTGATCTCTGTCCTGCAGGGCCCTTCCTGTCGAGCTCGCGGAGATGGCTGAGGAGCCATCCCCCCAGGCTTCGCCCTCTCCACCGTCTTCGAGCGCTCCGAGCTCAAGCAGAGCCCTTGTGGTGAGGCCGGTCGGAGAGGTGAGCCATCCTGTGGCACATCGCGACTCTGTGCACCTCGCGACTCTCCTTCGCGAGCCTTCTCGGGGCATAGCCAGCCTACCTTGGGCTTCTCGTCTGGTCGTGGATGGCGACTGGCTGAGGTCGGCCCTTCATTCTTCGTTCGGGGACGAGCCAGCTCTAGGCCGGGCTTCTGGCGGGGCGTGCCCGGCCATCACGAGGGCGCCAGCCCCCAGCCCCCAGCCCCGAGGGGGAGTGCTGATTCATGCCCCCCCCCCGCGCTTACTTGGGGCGGATGATGATACAGAAGACGTGCTCGGGCGCGCCCGGGAGCGCCGTGCCCTTCTCCAAGGGTTTCTCCAGTGGGTGGCTGAAGCGGTGAGCCAGCTTGGCATAGAGCTCGCTGACAAAGACGCACGCCTTGAAGTTGAGGGCCTGTGCCTAGCTGAAGAGGGGCGCAAGCTGAAGGTGGCTGTTGCCCTCGCGCGCCACCAGCGTGACCTCGAAAATGAGGAAGCCGAGGCGTCGCTGGCGGCCTCACGAGAGGCCCGTTCCCGGGCCGTCAAGGAGGCCCGGGAGGCTGACCGGCGGCGTGAGGCGGCGGAGGAGCGGGCGCGGGAGCTCCATGCCTGGAGCAATTCCCTGGAGTAGCAGGTAGAGCTGCGCGAGACGGCCCTTGCATCGATGAAGGGGGTTTGATCGACTGTGCTGAGCTCGAGACGTGAGCCGAGCAGCGTTGGAAGGCTGCGGAGCGCCCGCGATCTTGAGTGTCTGGAGACGAGGAGGCGCTTGGTGGCCTTGGCGGAGGATGACGTCGCTGCGTGGGAGGCCCGAGTCCTAGAAGAGGTTGAACGCCGGGTGGCGACGGCCCGCTTGAACCTTGAGCGCGAGTTCGAGGAGAGGCTGGGGTTGATCAGGGTCGAGGCTGAAGGCAGGACCGCCGCCCTAAGGGCCAAGCTGGATGAAGTGACGCGGCGGGCTGATGCTTCCCGGGCCGCCCTCGGCGTGGCGCAGGAGGAGCTGACTTCCTCCCGCGCCGAGGCGCTTCTTCTGCGTCAGCGGGTGTTCGCGGCTGAAGCCATTGCGCGGCAGAACGAGGACGAGATATGCCAGCGGCGGGTCATGGAGCACGAGCTTGGCCCCATGCTCTCCACGCTCCGGGAGAGAGCTAACACGGCCTTGGGCAACATCTGTGAGGCAGCCGTTAGGGAGCCTCACGCGGTTAACTATGCTGGTAACCTCCAGTTCTTCACTGATGTGGTGACGCAGCTGGAGGTGCTGTCGGGCAGAGCCAACAGGTTGGTGGAGGAGAGGAGACGCGCCCTGCTCGGGCGTGCCTTTTCTCGCGTCTTCAGCCATCTTCGGGACATGAACCCCAACTTCAATTTTGATGCCGCCATCGCCCCAGTACCCCAGGCCGTCTGGGACGACATGGCGCATTGGGTGGAAGACAACGTGGATGCCCTCGTCAGGGCCTTAGCTTCTGATAACGATGGCGTGGTCGTGGCCACTGATGAAGGCGGCGTGGTGAACGGCCCTGACGCCGCTGACAGCGACGCGGAGAGTGATGGCGAGGCCAGCGAGGCCAGCGACGATTCAGGAGGTGCCCTTGAGGATGCATTGGGGGATTTACCCGACTGATCGCGTGTTGTTCCTGTTTCCATACCCTGCGCCGATAGAGTTCGGGCTTTGCCCTGAAGGTTGTAAGAGCATTTTGGGAGGGGGAGCCCCTCATGTAAAAACTTGCATTCAGCGTATTAGTAGACGCGATATCACCCGTACGCCTGCGCCAAGTGGCTGGCTTTGCGACGAGCTGGCTGGCTTGTTTACCTTCGACCCGCGTGGGCCCCGAGATAGCCTGCGGAGGGCTGTGGTGTCTCGAGTGTCTCCTGAACGAGCTCATTGAACCTGTAATGAAAACCTCCTGAGAGAGCGTGGTGACGGCAGTCCGTGCTGCACGCAAGCTAGGCCTGGCCCGGCTCGCGAGGGGCTCACGAGGGGAGGCAGCTGAGGCAAAGTGGTAACCAGAGCGCGAGAGATTGCTCGAACGATACTAAACACCCCTTCCCCGAACACACACAAATCTCAAGCTCAAATCCAACTTAAATCCAACGGGGGAAAATGACAGCCAAGGGGAAAAGCAAGGAAAGCAGAAAAAGGCTGCGTCCGGTACCTAGTCTAGTCTTGGACGTCTTCTCACCAGCGCGAAGCTAAGTGCTGCCACTGGGCGTGGGAGGGAGCCCCAGGGCCTGAGGCCGACACCCCTGAGACTCCGGGGCATGTACAGCCCCACTCAATATTATGTGAGAGTGTCACGGGGCGACGAGCTTCACAGGCACTGGGCCTTCTTCACAGGTACCGGCCTTGATTCATATCGCCAGACGAGGGCCCCGCCTTGCGCCACACTCTAGTGCCACCGACGATGACCGGAAACCAAGGGCCGCCCGATGGGGTAGAGCGGTCGCCAGTTCCCCGACGACCACGGGTCCTCTCTGCCCGGTAGGCCCTGAGGCACCTCCCCGGCAGAGGGCCTACCTCCTGAGGACGCCTTGCTCCGAACGCTAAGGTGGTGATGCCGGATCTCGGCCCCTCTCCTGCAGCCCCCGGCGCCCTCCTCCTGAGGGGTAGGAAACTGCGGGAGTGGGGCAGCCGTCCTCTGTGGCGACCTGTATCTCCTATGATCCATGGTTAGCGTATGCCTGCTCCTAAGGAATTATCGGTACCCGATAATCGTTGCTTCAGCCTTGGCCGACGGGCTTTCGGGGCTCTGGAAGAGCTCAGCTTCAGTGCCTCGTCCCCCGGCTTGGGTCGAGGAGCGAGCCATGTTCGTCCTCCTGCGCGGGCCCTTGATCCATCATGTGGGGCACGTACTCTTCCGGGGCCGCCATCCCGAAGGCTGCACCGTAGTGCTCCGTGTGCCACAGTTACGCTTCGCGGCGCCCACACGGGGTGGTAGCACGGTGCCCAGGGCCGTGGGTCGTGGGCGAGTCCTTCTTCGCCGGCGGCGGAGGCAGCGCCATTCTTGGCCCGGTGATGACTGGCGTTGGGGTGGCCTTGGAGTCCGCTTGGAGCTACGCGGGCGTGCTTGGAGCCCCCGCGTGGGCCACCCTGGACCTGAGGTGGGAGTTGGGTGCAGAAGGGGCGAGCCCTCGATGCGGCGAAGCCCAGGAGCTCTGCCACCCGTTCCAGCAGCACGTCGCGGCCGCCCTCCAACAGCCTACATTGCAGTAGCTCTCGGGCCACCGTGAGCGCGGCCCTTGAGTTTGCCTGCTCCCGTCGGGTGTACGGTGTCGTGGCATGGCGTGGTTGAGGCCTCGCCGCCGGCCGTGCTGCGCCATGGCGTGAGAGCTGTCGTTGCACTGACCTCGTCGCCCATGCCGCAGCCCTGCAGACCGCGAGCTGCTGCACAGGGCATGGGGTCGCCCAGGCGGCGGCTCTGGGCGGGCCAGCCGCCAGGATCGAGGTTGCCCGCCTGGTCGCCGGACCTGATGATGACGATTCGACGGGGCGCGAAGCGGCAGAAGGCGGATTCCGGCACACCCCTACCTGGCGTGCCAAATGTCGAATTTTGGGTTCCGGCAGACCCTCTAGGTTCGAACTCTGGGGTGCGCACGGAGATCTTGCCCCCTACCTACCTGCACCTCGTCGCCTCGCTAGGATCTAAAACTACCAAAGGAACAACACAAGAGACACAGGGTTTATACTGGTTCGGGCCACCATTGTGGTGTAACACCCTACTCCAGTTTGTGGTGTGGTGGATTGCCTCTTGGGCTGATGATGAACAATACAAGGAAGAACAGCCTCGCGAGGTCTGTTCTTGGCTGGTGCGATGAACTGCTAGGGGGAGTTCAGTCGCTTCTCTCTCTCTCTCTCTCTGCGATTGATTTCTCGATGCCTCTACCCCGTGGGTGGCTAGTCCTATTTATAGGCAAAGGCCCTGGGCCTCTTCCCAAATATTGAGCGGGAAGGGCGCCGACAATCGGCCATTTTGAAGGGGAACATCTAGTACACTTATCCTGACTAAAGTTGGTCCTCGCCTGTCAAAGGCTCTGGTGGTGACGGCGGTTGGGCTCCACGATGACTTCCTTCCTGCCGTTGCGATGGTCTTGGTCTTGTTGCACCGAAACGAGTGCCTTTGCTTGATGCTCTCGCCTGCGCTTGCCCCTTTGCACCAAAGAGGAAATGAGGACATCATGCTGGCCGGGCGCCTCACTGGCGCCCTTGGTCGTCATCGCTTGCGTCATGGGCACCTCGTGAGGTACCCCGCCTTGATCTCTCCGCCTCCTCACGGGCCAGCCTGACGAGGCCGTGCCTGAGGAAGCTTCCCGTCGCCCGCCCCGCGATGCTTGGCCCCTCTCGAGGGTCTTGAGCTTGTGCTGATGAATATGGGCCGTACTGGGCCACCCCTTGAGCCACACCACAGGCCGCAGGCAGGCAAGTCTGGGTACCCCCGTTCCCAGAACGCCGACACTAAGCCCATAGAATTTTCTTTTGAAGCACCCACCTGGCGTCTAGGCAAGAGCATGGCAGCCCACGTTACCATGGGACGCATTGGAGAAGTCTACAACAAGGATCTCAAGGACACTATTTACCAGATATGTGGGCGCCGAGATGAGCAATGGGAGATGATCAGCACCAAGAAGGACAGATCCATTGCAGCTTTCATCCAGGAGTTAAACCAGCACATTCAACGCCAGGAGAATCAGATGTGCGCAGACATGATAGATTTGAAGAAGGCGAAGACAAGGATCATCGAGCTGGAAGAAGAACTCAAGTCTACACGCGATGGATATGAGGAGGAAATTAGAGCACTATTGGAGAAGAATGACGACTTGATAAAGAAGATCGGAGTATTCATGGGAGACCCCGCGCCAGGAGGAGAGGACGACGATTCCACTTGCCCGGAGAACTACATCATCATCGACGACACCGACTCCGACCCCAGTGAAGATGACTTTGAAGACGAAGCTGGAGCAGACATTATGGAGTCCTCTACCGATCAAAATTTTTAGATGACCACCAAACAATTAGTAGTATTCCCCCATGTATATAGTAGTAGTTGAGCAATTTAACGATAGTTCTAGACCGTTTGTATGCCTTGCTTGATTGATTGAGTGAAATGATTGTGTTTGTCTCATGTGCATATGGGTAGTGCTTTCTCACTAGACCCCTTTTCTATTCTAATCTCTCCCCTCTAAACCCACCATATGCCTCCGAGACGTGACACCGGATTTGCCTTCCCGCCAGAGCTTACTCAGTTGATCCAGCAGCAGAATGCCTTGATGCAATTGTTAGTCCAGAACCAAGGCAACAACAACAACAACAACAACAACCCGCCTCCAGTTGACAACTTAGCTCGCTTTCTGAGGTTGTAGCCGCCGGTGTTTTCCAAAGAGCACCGAGCCTATAGTTGCTGATGATTGGCTACGCCGTATTGGAAGGGAGTTGACCACCGCAGGTTGCACAGATGCTGAGAAGGTGCACTTTGCTGCACATCAATTGGATGGACCAGCAGCCTCATGGTGGGAGAATTATACGGCCACTTTCCCCACAGCCAACGTCACTTGGGACCAGTTTCAGCAAGCTTTCCGCACAACCCATGTCTCAACTGGAGCTATGAATATGAAGAAGCGTGAGTTTTGCAACTTACGCCAGGGGAACTGCACTGTAGCTCAGTACGTGGATGAGTTTAGCAAGTTATCTCGCTATGCCCCTGATGATTTGGCCACAGATGCCGCAAAGCAGGAGAAGTTTATGGAAGGGCTGAATGATGAGATGAGCATGCAGTGATGGTGGCAACATTCAACAACTACCAGGAGTTGGTAGATAAGGCTCTTATGATTGAAGGGAAGCAACAGCAGATTGAGAGCCGTAAGAGGAAGTATGGGCAAGGGAGGTATAACTCAGGAGCTCAGCAGAAACCTCGTCTAACCCCAAACTTGGAAGGACTTGTTCATAACCATGGAGGTCATAACCACTCCGAAGGAAGTTCGCATAACCACAATGGTTCTAAGAATGGGACTGGGAACGGAACAAGTAACAATCAGAACCGCTCCAATCCAGCCACACCCGCCAAGAGAGATCTAAGTTACATTACTTGCTTTAAGTGCAGGAAGACTGGACACTATGCCACGGAGTGCCCTGAAGCAATGAATGGAAACGGCAATGGGAGTGCTGGGAAGAAGACCAATCCATTCAACAAAGGACAAGTGAACCACGTTAATGTGGAGGAGGTTGAAGAGCAGCCAGATGCGGTTATCGATAAGTTTTTGGTTAAGTCTTTTACCGCCCTTGTTCTTTTTGACACTGGTGCATCGCATTCATACATATCAAGGGGATTCGTGGATAAGTTTAAACTACCAACCGAAACCCTTAGGACCCATCTGTTAGTGAGTTCACCTAGAGCAGGGTATATGGCTAGTCGATGGTGCGACCAGATACCCCTAACCATTGGCAGCCATGTTTTCCCGTCAGACCTAATAATTTTGGAGTCACAAGGATTGGATGTGATATTAGGCATGGACTGGATGTCAAAGTATGGAGGAAGCATTGACTGTGCTAGTAAGTCGATTTATCTCACCTCCCTGGAGGGAAAAGGATTAAGTATGTATCTAGGCATGCGCCTAGGAGGAGCCAAGTAAATACCCTCACAGGAGTTGTTCAGGAGGAAGTGCCTGTAGTGAAGGATTACCCGGATGTTTTTCCAGAGGAGTTACCAGGCATGCCACCGGATCGTGACATCGAGTTTTTGATAGACCTATTGCCAGGTACATGGCCAATATCAAAGAGACCCTACCGGATGCCCGCAAATGATCTGGAGGAGATTAAGAAGCAGATCAAGGAGTTATTGGAGAAAGGTTACATTCGACGGAGTTCATCACCATGGGGATCCCCAGTGCTTTTGGTTGAGAAGAAGGATAAGTCTCTAAGAATGGTTGTTGATTATCGTGCGTTAAATGAGGTGACGATCAAGAACAAATACCCACTGCCGATGATCAGTGATTTTTTTGACCAACTGCAAGGAGCTAAGGTGTTTTCAAAGATCGATCTGCGATCAGGATATCACCAGCTGAAGATTCAAGAGAAGGGTATACCAAAGACAGCATTCACCACATGGTACCGGTTATATGAATATACGGTCATGTCATTTGGACTGACTAATGCCCCTGCCTATTTCATGAGCATGATGAACAAAGTGTTCATGGAATATTTAGATAAGTTTGTTGTGGTGTTCATTGAGGATATAATGGTATACTCGAAGAATGAGGAGGAGCACGAACAGCATTTGTGTTTAGTTCTCGAGAAACTCAGGGAACACCAGTTGTATGGCAAGTTCAGCAAATGTGAGTTTTGGTTGAAGGAAGTCGGATTCCTTAGACATGTTATATCAGGAGAAGGTATAGCAGTAGACCCCACCAAGGTTCAGTCAGTCACTGAATGGTTGGCACCCACTTCAGTTAGCGAGATCCGCAGTTTTCTTGGACTCGCAGGATACTATCGAAGATTCATTGAGAATTTTTCCAAGATTGCAAAGCCAATGACGGAGTTATTGAAGAAGGATACCAAATTTAAATGGACGTAAGAATGTGAGGCAAGTTTTCAGTAGTTAAAGGAACTTTTGACTACAGTCCCAGTGATGATTCTGCCGGATATCCGCAAGGATTTCCAAGTGTATTGCGACGCCTCTCGCCTAGGACTTGGAAGTGTGCTTATGCAGGACGGAAGAGTTGTTTCGTATGCCTCACGACTACGAAAACCGCACGAATTGAATTATGCCACGCATGATTTGGAGTTAGCAGCAGTAGTGCATGCGCTCAAGACTTGGAGACATTACCTTATTGGAAATCGTTGTGATGTGTACACGGATCATAAGAGTTTCAAGTACATTTTCACACAGAAGGAGTTGAACCTTAGGCAGAGGAGATGGTTGGAGCTTATAAAGGATTATGACATGAAGCTTCACTATCATCCAGGCAAGGCCAATGTCGTAGCAGACGCTTTGAGTCGGAAGAGTTATGCTAATACCCTAGTAAGCACGGGATTGCCAAAGGAGTTAGCAGAGGATCTCAGGGAACTTCGATTGGAGATTGTTCCTAGAGGTTTTGTTGCAACAATGGAAGTTCAGTCTACATCGTTAGGAAATATTCGGGAAGCTCAGAAGGATGACAAAGAGATTTCCGAGATAAAAGAAAGAATGAGCGAAGGAAAGGAAAAAGGTTTTCATGAGGATGAGCACGACACCTTATGGTTTGAGGACCGTGTTTATGTGCCCAATAACACAGAGATCAGGAAGTTAATACTACACGAGGCTCATGACTCACCATACTCGATACACCCCGAAAACACCAAGATGTATTTGGATTTGAAGGAACGTTTCTGGTGGACTAGTATGAATAAGGATATTGCCGAGTATGTAGTTGTATGTGATGTATGTCAGAGAGTGAAGGAAGAACATCAAAAGCCAGCAGGATTGTTACAGCCTATGTCGATACCCGAATGCAAGTGGGATAAACTTGGCATGGATTTCATCATTGGATTGCCCAGGACCAAATCAGGATATGATTCTATATGGGTAGTAGCTGATCGCTTGACCAAAGTGGCTCACTTTATCCCAGTGAAAACAACCTATACAAGTGCGAAGTTGGCCAAGATATACATGACCAGGATCATTATATACGCATGGAGTTCCGAGGACCATAGTATCAAATAGAGGAACACAGTTTACCTCAAAGTTTTGGCATCAACTGCACCAGACTTTGGAAACGAGATTGGAGTTCAGTACAACATTTCACCCACAGACGGATGGACAGATAGAGAGAGTCAACCAGATTCTGGAGGACATGTTGAGGGATTGTGCGCTGGATTATGGATCTAGTTGGGATGACAATTTGCCCTATGCAAAGTGTCAGATTTCGGGTTCCGGCAGACCCTTGAGGTTCGAACACTGGGGTGCACGCGGAATCTCGCCCTCAACCTACCTGCGCCCCGCCGCCTCGCTAGGATCTAAACTACGAAAGGAACAGCACAAGAGACACAAGGTTTATACTAGTTCAGGCCACCATTGTGGTGTAATACCCTACTCTAGTATGTGGTGTGGTGGATTGCCTCTTGGGCTGATGGTGATGAACAATACAAGGAAGAACAGCCTCGCGAGGGTCTGTTCTTGGCCGGTGTGATGAACTGCTGGGGGAGTTCAGTCGCTCTCTCTCTCTGCTGATTCCAGTCTGCCGATTCCAGATCTCAGATCCCTCTACCCTGTGGGTGGCTAGTCCTATTTATAGGCAAAGGCCCTGGGCCTCTTCCCAAATATTGAGCGGGAAGGGCGCCAACAATTGGCCATTTTGAAGGGGAACATCTGCTACACTTATCCTGACTAAAGTTGGTCCTCGCCTGTCAAAGGCTCTGGTGGTGACGCCGGCTTGGGCTCCACAATGACTTCCTTCCTGCCGTTGGACTGGTCTTGGTCTTGTTGCACCGGAATGGACGCCTTTGCTTGATGCTCTCGCCTGCGCTTGATGCTCTCGCACCAAAGAGGAAAGGAGGACACTGCGCGAGCTGGCGCCCGCCTGGCACCCTTGGCCATCATGGCTTGCGTCATGGGCACCTCGTGAGGTACCCCGTCTTGATCTCTCCGCCTCCTCGCGAGCCAGCCTGACGAGGCCGTGCCTGAGGAAGCTCCCTGTCGTCCGCCTCAGCAATCTTGGCCTCGCGAGGGTCTTGAGTTGGTGTTGATGAAGATGGGCCGTGATGGGCCCCCTTTGACCCACGCCGCAGGCCGCAGTGCAAGTCTGGGGACCCCCGTTCCCGAACGCCGACAAGAGCCCGGGCCCAAAGCGCGCCCGGACTTGGCCGAGCAGAGAGGCGAAGGGCAAGTCTGGCGCCATGAGCCCTAACAGCCTGCAGCCTTGGGCACCGCGTGGCGGTTGATTGGACGTGGGTGTCTCCACTTCCCCACGACGCCTCGGCAACTGCACGAATTGACAAGTCCCTGCATGCAAAGCGGGTCATGATTACCTGCGATCGTGGAGGTCAGCTGTTGGCCTCCTCTGGCTTTAAGTACGGAACGATGAGCACTCCTCTGGTCTGTTTCTGCTTGCTTCTTCTTCCCGGTTCTTGCTCCGTCTTGCTGCAATGGCTCCGATCCGCCGGTTCTCCGCGGCAGAGAAGGGAAAGGCTCCTCGAGATGGTCCTGACCCGCTCCCGCCGAAGAAACAGCTAACCCTCTGCCATCGGAATGAGGGTGCTCACCAGGTGGTGTCGAGGCCCTGGTGCGAGCGGCCACCACCAGGGTTTCCGCTTCCCTTGTACGCCCAGATCGAGGGCTCTGAAGGGGTTGATGCCTAACGCCACGGGCGACGCCGCCGGCGGGTCATGAAGGTGCGCGTCGTTCCCCCTGGAGTCAACGCCGAGGGCTCCTCCCGGGAGTTCGTACTCCATGCCGCCATGCCTCCTCGGTCTTGGATTCGCCTTCCTCCCTTCTTCGCCTCTATGATTCCGCGGGGAGTACCCCTGGAGCTCTGGCTGCAGCACGCCGGCTGCAGCACCCTCGCAACCGGGCAGAGGTTGAGGTCGTTGCCCAGGCGAGGTCTTCATGACTTCGAGGCCGGGCGAGATCGCCCGGGTCTGCGGGACAAGAGGCGCCCTTGCGATCCACCTGGATTACAACGGCGCTTCGGTCAGGCTCTTCAAGGTCTTCGATGCGGAAGGGCGCCGGCTGGAGTGCTGCCCCGGGAGAGGTGAGCGAAGCCCTGCCGCGGCGAGGGCTAGGCTCACCGGCCGCTCCCTCGGCAGCTCCTCTGGCGGTGGAGGCGTCGGAGGATCCAGCGACTCCCCGAGCTCTTCACGAATCCGGAGACGAGCGATGACAGCTACGAGCCTCCGAGCCTGCGCCGCTCTCGGAGCAGGGCGGGCTCGGCAGGCCGTCGCCGCCCCTGATCTGGATGGGGTTGGCGCCGGTGCCCGACGGCCCACTGTTGACGATGGCGTCTTTTGCAGGAGTGCGTGTAGTTAGCGTTCTTTAGGATCTGCTCCCTGCGAGGAATCAAAAGCGCGCCCCGTGGGGGCTTGTAAGGTGCCTGTCCTGTTTGTTAATATGATCCTTGTTGTGAAACAGCGCGAGTTGCTCATTCCGCCTTAGTTCAGTTCTCCCTTTCGAACCTTGCAAGGGCTTGATGCTCTGCGCTGACAGGTCCCAGTCCCAAGGCATGCTTCAGCCGTCGCTGGTATGCCAGGTCGCGATGCCGTGGTCAAGGCAAGGAGGTGAGCGGCCCAGGGTCCGGTAAGAGCCCCTGAGCCGTGATGCTCAGGAGGTCCCCCTTAGCGCTCAAGCAGCCATCGTTCGGTGAGAAAGGAGAGCGACGTTGCTAACTCGGGATTGCATTTGGTGAGGGGACGGTGCCGTGTTAGTTAATGCTTCCGGAGGGTGACTTATCTCGAGAATCAGGAGTCGCTTCCTGGTGCGTTGCCGGGTCCTTGCATCGGCAGGCGAGGGGTCGCTTGGCGAGGTCCTCACGTGTCCCTCCCGCCTCGCCTTTGCTCCCCTTTCTGCTCTATGTCCTCGGGTCCCAGCCCTCGAGCGGGTCTCAACCGTCGCTGGTATGCTAGGTCGCGATGTCGTGGACAAGGCCAGAGGGTGAGGGCTGGAGAGCCAGTAGGAGCCCTGAGTCGCGATGCTCAGGCGCCCCCCCTTTAACGTGCAAGCGGTTCACGCGGGTGAGAGTGAAGGAGACACCATGGGGGCCTCGCCTGACGCTGCTCCTTGAAGAGATCCTGCGGGCTCATCACAGAAAGAACGAAAGTTCGCCGTCACGACCGACAGTCAGCCGTTGGTTGCCCCGGAGGGGTGACGAGGCACTGAAGGCTTGACGAGGTAGCGCTATGCGGGGCTGCCGCAGCCAGAGCTCAGCCATTCAGGTTTGTCGGCGTTGCATGGACGGACCCATGCGCAAGCCTCGTGCCGTTAGGGAGCAGCTCCATCAGTTGGTGTCAGTTGAGCGGGCGACTAGGTCAAGCATGTTAATCACGAAGGAGCAAGTCCATTTAAATAAGTGCAAAGAAGACAAACATAGCCGGGTCGGACCCGAGCACCCTGGGGATGATGCAGCCCGAGGGGCGCCCCCAACAAGATAAGCTAGGAACATGAAGTAAAAGGGATACACGCTGCAGGGACGGACCCACACGGCCTGGGAATAATGCAGCCCTGGGGCGCTCCCAGCTGGAAATGAAACTTGAAAGATGTCACCTGGTAGCGTTGAAGACGAAAGGGTGTTGGTGCAGCAGACTCGGTGGGCTGCGGGAGCCGATCCTCACGAGCCCCCAGGCTCAGGGGCCTCGGGAGGCTCCGGAGGCGCTGGTGGCTCCTCGTGGACCATCTCCATCTCCACCAGGGCTGCGGGCGCTGGCCTCTTGAGCCTCAGGATGTCCCTCATGAGGCGCCTGATGCGTGGCGGCCGCTTGGCGTTTGGCGTAAGGCATGCGAACGTAGCTGTGGGGTGGACCTTCGCAGCGCCCCATGCGAGAGGGCCAGAGGCGCTCCTGAGAGGCGGCTTGGTTGAGCCCTGATATATCGATGCAGACGCGCAGCCCACCATCCTCGCCTGGATGGGGAGCCACGGCAGGTAGGCGGCGGCTGCCACTCATGACTCTTGACTCCTACAGCTCCTGAACGATCTCGCTGACGAACTCCTGAGGGTTTGGCCCTCCTTGCCTTGCTCCTTCTTGAGGGAAGCGTGCTTCGAAACACGCCTCCAAGTGGTGCCCAAGCGCCTCCCTCGTGACCTTAGCAAGGTCGGTGGCCCTCCAGGCGGAAGCCCCCGAGCCCTACCTGAGGAGGGCGTCGGGCGCGCTTTCCTATGCGATAGAAGGAGGTTCCCCCTGAGCAGGCGCGGACCCTGAGGGGCCTGCCTCCTAAGGGGCTGGGCTGGACGACGTCTTCTTCTTCTTGGGGGCGGTCTCGGGAAGCCTCCTGCTTCCGCGATCTGGGTCTTCCAGTGATGCGGCCTGAAAGGCTCGCTCCAGGAAGCACACTGCGTCTTTCTCTTCGCAGGGCACCGTCATGACTCCGCCACTTCCTGGCATCTTGAGGACGTTGTAGCCGTGGTGGGTTACGGCCATGAACTTGGCCAGCGCCGGGTACCGAGGATGGCGTTGTATGGCAGGCGAATGTGGGCGATGTCAAAGTCGATGAGCTCGGTGCAGTAGTTGTCGCGTGCGCCGAAGGTGACATGGAGGCGAACCTGCCCGATCGGGACCGTGGAGCCGTCGGTGACCCCAGAGAAAGGCTTGGTTGGCTGAAGCTGATTGTAAGGCACTTGGAGATTTTTGAACGTTTCCACAGACAGGACGTTGAGCCCTGCCCCGCCATCGATGAGGGTCTTGGTGACTAGCACGTTGCTGATGATTGGGGAACAGAGCATCGGAAAGACTCCGGCTGTGGCCGCACACTTGAGCTGATCCGCTGAGTTGAACGTGATGGTGCACGCCGACCACCTGAGGGGGCGTGTGGCTTCGAGCTTGGGGAGGACTGCATTCACTTCGCGGGCGAACTGCTTGAAGATGCGTTGAGAGGTCGGGCTTGAGCTCCGCCCAGATGCAGCGATCGCTGCTCCTCGGAAGCCCCTGCCCCTCGTCCTGATGATGGTCTTCATTTCTCCTTGGCTGCGGTGGCAGAGGAGGGAGGCCTGCGTTGCCTTGCGGGCGATCCTCGCGAGGCTGATCCCTCCAGCCTCCCTCGCGAGGCGGGTCCCGCCAGCGATCCTCGCGAGGTTGGTCATGCCACCCTTGGCGGGGGCCACGGTCTTCCCAGCGTCCTGCGTTCCTTCCTCCTCCTCGGTCGTAGCCCCGGTCGCTGCGGTCGGGACGTCGGCCGATCCTCCCTTCTCGCACGGCTCGGAGCTCTTGGCGTTCGCTGGTGTTGTGGGTGTGGAGGTCGTGGTACACGCAGTACCGGCTGCCCTTGGAGGACTCGGGCTGATCTCTGCCCCGCTTGGTGTCCGGTTCCACCGCGAGCACGGCAGCCCCCTTGCGCTTCACATCCTTGGCCTTGGACTTCTTCTCTTCTGGGTCTGCGGCAGGCAACTCGAGGAGGGAGAGACGCCCTTCCTCAGCCCTGGCGCACTTGGTCGCCAAGTTGAACAGCTCCAAGGAAGTGCACAAGTCTTCATGCATCGCCAGCTCGTCCTTCTTCTTGACGTCGCGCACACCGTCGGAGAAGGCGGGGATGATGGCCTCCTCGGTCACCTTGGGAATCTTGAGGCATGCGTTGTTGAAGCGCTGGGTGTATTTCTGCAGGGTCTCTCCTGGTTGCTGCTTGATGCGGCGCATGTCGCTCACGGTGGGTGGCCGGTCACGAGTACCTTGGAAGTTGGCGATTACGCATCTCGTCCCAGGAGGAGATCGTGCCTGGGGCCAGGTTCAGGAGCCAGGTGCGGGCCCCGTCCTTGAGCGCCATGGGAAACCAGTTCGCCATGACCTTCTCGTCTCTGTTGGCGGCTTCGATGCCCAGCTCGTAGAGCTGGAGGAACTCTGCGGGGTCGGCCGTACCGTCGTAGCGAGGAGGCAGGTCCGGCTTGAACTTGTCGGGCCACGCGACGCTGCGCAGCTCGGGGGTGAAGGCACGGCAGCCATCTGTGGCCACGGGAGGCCTTGGGTGACGAAGAGCTTGGTCTTGCGGGTCCCCATGCGCTGCAGCTGGGAGCAGCGCAGGTCTTGACGTCTTGCGAGCAGGGGCGTGGTCGCGACGAGCTGGAGCGGGGAGCACTCGGGCAGCTTCTTGCGGGCGAGGGACCTCCTGACAGCTCTGCTCTTGCCGCGCTGGCGCCGGACGGAGCGGGTTCCGCCCAGGGACCACGCGCCTTGGGGCCAGGGCGCCTTCTTGAGGGGGAGGCGGCCGAGGCGTCCCCGGACCTTCATCGCCCGCGCAGGACGGGGTGCGGTGCAATGGGGCAGACGGTGCGGGGGAGCCCCCTGCGGCGCGGACGAGCTCAGCGACGCGGTCGACCCACTCTTCGTAGACGTCGTCGACGGGACGGTTTCGCATGAGCTCGTTTGCCGCGATGAGCGCAGCTAGAGCCTCCATGGGCGCGCGGAATGCGCGAGACGAAGAACCAGCCGGGGCGAGTGAGGGGGTAGCAGTGCGGCCGTCTTGCCTCACGGAGGGATGCTGGGACGATGCTTGCTGCTTGTTCCCTGCCGGGCCGGTGGCGGCGTTGACGGCAGGCGACGGGGAACGACAAGGGCGCCCGCCGACGGGAGCCGTCTGGGCGACGCGGGAAGCAAGAGCGGCTCGGTGCTCGGCGCGGGCCCGACGAGCGTCAGACATGGATGCGGTGGTCGAGGAGAACAGGGCGGCGGAAGACAAATTCTGGCGCACCACTACCTGGCGCGCCAAATGTCGGATTTCGGGTTCCGGCAGACCCTTGAGGTTCAAACACTGGGGTGCGCGCGGAGTCTCGCCCTCTACCTACCTGCGCCCCGCCGCCTCGCTAGGATCTAAACTACGTAAGGAACAACACAAGAGACACAAGGTTTATACTAGTTCGGGCCACCATTGTGGTGTAATACCCTACTCTAGTTTGTGGTGTGGTGGATTGCCTCTTGGGCTGATGGTGATGAACAATACAAGGAAGAACAGCCTCGCGAGGGTCTGTTCTTGGCCGGTGTGATGAACTGCTGGGGGAGTTCAGTCGCTCTCTCTCTCTGCTGATTCCAGTCTGCCGATTCCAGATCTCAGATCCCTCTACCCTGTGGGTGGCTAGTCCTATTTATAGGCAAAGGCCCTGGGCCTCTTCCCAAATATTGAGCAGGAAGGGCGCCAACAATTGGCCATTTTGAAGGGGAACATCTGGTACAATTATCTTGACTAAAGTTGGTCCTCGCCTGTCAAAGGCTCTAGTGGCGATGCCAGCTTGGGCTCCACAATGACTTCCTTCCTGCCGTTGGACTGGTCTTGGTCTTGTTGCACCGAGATGGACGCCTTTGCTTGATGCTCTCGCCTGCGCTTGCTCCCTTTGCACCAAAGAGGAAAGGAGGACACTGCGCGGGCTGGCGCCCGCCTGGCACCCTTGGTCGTCATGGCTTGTGTCATGGGCACCTCGTGAGGTAGCTCGCCTTGATCTCTCCGCCTCCTCATGAAAGGCCAGCCCGACGAGGCCGTGCTCGAGAAGCTCCTGTCGTCCGCCTTCCATGAGGCTTGGCCTCATGCGAGGTCTTGAGCTGGTGTTGATGAAGATGTGCCGTGATGGGCCCCCCTTTGAGCCGCGTCGCAGGCCGCAGGCAGGCAAGTCTGGGGACCCCCGTTCCCAGAACACCGACACAAAGTTCTCATACAACAATAGCTACCAAGCCAGTTTGAAGATGGCACCGTTCGAAGCCCTGTATGGACGAAGGTGCAGAACACCGTTGATGTGGGATGAAGTTGGAGACCGACAGTTGTTTGGACCAGACTTGATCAAGGAGTCTGAAGAGAAAGTTAAGCTGATCCGAGATAGACTGAAGGTAGCTCAGTCCAGGCAGAAGAGTTGTGCAGATTCAAAATGCAAGGAGGTAACCTATGGAATTGGAGACAGAGCATATCTGTGAGTGTCACCCTTGTGAGGAGTGAAACGTTTTGGAGTAAAGGGAAAGTTAGCCCAAGATTTGTAGGACCGTATCGTGTTTCGGAACGTATGGGAGAAGTTGCCTACAAGTTGGAGTTACCTGAAGGACTATCAGGAGTTCATGATGTGTTTCATGTTTCACAGCTGAAGAAGTGTCATGCTGAGATGGCCGATATACCGTTAAGAGATATAGTAACCTTGGAGGCGATTCAGTTGGACAGTGATCTGACCTATGAGGAGAAGCCAATCAGGATTCTTGAATTTTCCAGTCGAGTCACCCGCAGCAAGGTTATCAAGTTTTGCAAAGTTCAGTGGAGCCACCATACCGAGGATGAAGCCACCTGGGAACGAGAGGATGATCTTTGCAAAGACCACCCACACCTATTTTCTAGCCAACCCGAATCTCGAGGGCGAGATTCATCTTAAGGGGGGTAGGTTTGTAACATCCCAAATTTTCAATTTGGAATGTTATACATAGATCATTCATGCATATCATATTTCATTGCATTTTGTTTCGCGAGGACTGCTACCTCTTGAGCACTGCGTTGGATTTCCTTGAAGAGGAAAGGATGATGCAGCAAAGGAGTGTAAGTATTTCCCTCAGTTTTTGAGGCTACGCGCGAGTCCCTCGTACCTACACAAAGCAAATAACTCCTCGCAACCAACGCGAATAGGGGTTGTCAATCCCTTCACTGTCACTTACGAGTGTGAGATCTGATAGATATGATAGATAATATTTTTGGTATTTTTGGTATAAAGATGCAAAGTAAAATAAAAAGCAAAGCAATAATAAAGCGATGGAAGATTAATATGATGAAAATAGACCCCGGGGCCATAGGTTTCACTAGTGGCTTCTCTCAAGAGCATAAGTATTTTACGGTGGGTGAACGAATTACTGTTGAGCAATTGACAGAATTGAGCATAGTTATGAGAATATCTAGGTATGATCATGTATATAGGCATCACGTCCGAGACAAGTAGACCGACTCCACCACCGCATCTACTACTATTACTCCACTCATCGACCGCTATCCAAAGATGCATCTAGAGTATTAAGTTCAAGAAAACAGAGTAACGCCTTAAGCAAGATGACATGATGTAGAGGGATAAATTCATGCAATATGATAAATACCCCATCTTGTTATCCTCGATGGCAACAATACAATACGTGCCTTGCTGCCCCTACTGTCACTGCGAAAGGACACCGCAAGATTGAACCCAAAGCTAAGCACTTATCCAATTGCAAGAAAAACCAATCAAGTAGGCCAAACCAAACTGATAATTCGAAGAGACTTGCAAAGATAACCACTCATACATAAAAGAATTCAGAGAAGATTCAAATATTGTTCATAGATAATCTTGATCGTAAACCCACAATTCATCGGTCTCAAGAAACACACCGCAAAAAGAAGATTACATCGAATAGATCTCCACGAGAGAGGGGGAGAACATTCTATTGAGATCGAAAAAGAGAGAGGAAGCCATCTAGCTACTAACTATGGACCCAAAGGTCTGAGGTAAACTACTCACACTTCATCGGAGGGGCTATGCTGATGATGTAGAAGCCCTCCATGGTGGATTCCCCTTCGAGCGGAGCTCCGGAACAGGCCCCAAGATGGGATCTCGTGGGTACAGAAGGTTGCGGTGGTGGAAATAGGTTTTTGGCTCCGTCTCTGATCGTTTGGGGGTATAGGTATATATAGGAGGAAGAAGTACGTCGGTGGAGCTTTGTGGGGCCCACGAGGGTGGGGGTGCGCCCTAGGGGGGTTGGCACGCCCCCGACCTCATGCCCACCTCGGGTCTTGTCGGCTACTGATCACTATAGTCATGTCTCTAATGACACAGGCTTGGTCAGGGGGTCGTGGCTACAGCTCCGCCGCTTGGCTGGCGATTATTGTAGCCACTCCGTGTCTCGTCTGGTTAAGTGCGCGTGGGTCCCGAGGAAGGGGCTGGCCGACTCCTAGGGGCCAACCTCCATCGGGTCCGACTAGTAGGGCTCTTGCCATCTTCCGGACTCTCGCTGACTGGTGGGGCCCGCCGTCCTTGGGCCGTACCGACAGGTCGTCGTGGGAACAGGACTCCGCCTTCTTGTGATGATGTCAGGGATGGCGTGGCAACAGTGCTGCACCGGGCGGAGATCTCTGCCGGTACGGTGCACTGTGGCCACGCTTGCCTGGAAAGGGGGAGGGGATGGGCTACACTGTAGCCATTCCCCGTCCCGTCCCCTCAGATGAGGGCACGGGCTTTGTTGTTGTCGCGGGTCGACTCCTCGGGGCCGGCTTCTCTAGAAGCCGCCAGATAGGAGTCGGCTTGTCTTGACCTCGCCTCCAGGACTTGGTTGTTTATGGGCAGCCAGCTGTTCCTCCAGCCGGCCTCCAGAAGACGGCTCTTCATCTTGGCATCTTGAGGGGCGCAGTCAGCCCCGATGTCTTGAAAGGTTCTGGGCTTTGGGTTAGCCTACCCATGGCCATTTACTCCGATAGTAGTCCCCGAAGCTGGTGAGGCGCCGCGGGTGATTGGTCGAGGAGCCTCAGCAGTTTCCTTCTCCCAGTGTTTGAGGTAGAGCCTCGTCTGTCTTCTGCCAGGCCGACTGGTAGGAGTCGGACTCACCCAATCTGACTTGTCCAAAATTTTCGAATGCCTCAGCGGGATCCAAGTGGCGTGCTCGCTAAGCTTCCAGGCTGCCGCCCGTTTCGGGCCTGTCACGTGGCGACGAGCGGCCGGGCCAATCTGTCCACCCACGCGCGCGACGGGACACGCCTGCCAGCGGGGCCCGCCACTACCACGCCTCAGCACGCGAGCGGATCCGCTGCAGCCGAGGTGGGCAGTTGAGGTTCCCGCGGAGTTACTGCACGTAGTAACTTGCGCGATAAACGTGGGGGCGTGGGGTAGTGGGTGTGGTAAATCCCACGACCGCCCCCCTCGGCTTCGCAGCCCATGGGCCTATAAGTAGGTGGAGGAGGGGGAATGGCAGAGCACGCACGCCCCTCCTCCTCACTGCTTCCTCTCTCTTCTTCCTCTCGCCGCTGCGCCCCAAGCTATGCTGAGCGTCGTGGTGATTTGTTCCCGATGAGCTCCTCTTCCACTGTCACGCCCCCTGCGGTGCGCTCCGGAGCATGGGACGGCTCTGAAGTTCACGACGACCACATCGATTTCCTCCGCAAGACACGTCGGCTGCCCGGCAAGGACTTCGTGTGGTTCCGCCTCACGCCAAGGAGGGAAGTCTCGCCAGCGCCGGAGGAGGCAAGCGGGTCATCTTCCGCTCGCACTGCCTGCGCGGCCTTGGCTTGCCGGCGAGCGGCTTCTTCCGGTCCTTCCTCGAATTCTATGGACTCCAGCCGCACCACCTCACCCCGAACACGGTGGTGGTGCTATCTACCTTCGTCACCTTGTGCGAAGGCTTCCTCGGTGTCCTTCCCACCATCGAGCTCTGGGGCGAGTTCTTCTACTCCAAGCTCGGCACCCACGTCGCAGGCGTGCCGGCCCAATGCAGCGCGTTCATCGCGGTGCGGAGGTCGGGGGCCGACAATCCGTTTCCCCCCATCACGCTGATAAAGTCAGTGAAGATGTGGCAGCGGTCATACTTCTACGTGAAGAGCGTCTTCGTGGAGGGCGACTGGGTCAACTTGCCGGCTTACGCACCCGTCCCGCCAGCTGGAAGGCAGCCCAACTGGTCGTACCAGGCCAGGACGCTGACGCCTGCTGGAGCCGCTGCCATCGCGCGGCTTCGAGTGCTGACGTAGTCGGAGGGCCTGACCGGGCCTGATTTGCTGGCCGCCTTCGTGGCGCGCCGAGTGCTCTCGCTCCAGGGCCGCCCTCACATGATCTGCCAGATGAGCGGACATCGGGACCCGAGTCGGCTGTGCACCAAGGAGATGCCTCACGCAGAGGTAGCCTACATGGTGAACTAGCTTGCGAACTGCGAGCTCACGGAAGAGTGGCGGTTTGGCAAGGAGCCGTATTCACGCGCCGACCCTCCTCCCATGGTGAGTTGTCTTTCTTTTTTCTCTGTCTCTTTGTTGCCAAGTCCGTCTTGTCTAGTCTGACCAATCAGCCTTTGAACAGACCCCCCCTCCAGCCAGAAGCCAGCACCGTGGGGCCGGATCGTGAATGTCTCCCCGACTGGGCGGAGAGCGACGTTGATGACCCCGACTTGGGGGCGGCGGCCTTGGAGGACAACGCCGAGGGAGGAGGCATCGAAGCAGGCGGCTCGAGGCTCGGAGCCAGCCTCGAGGACTGGCCTGACGACAACGCAGGGGAAGTCGCCCCACGCCAGCAGCCGGGAGCCGACCCGCCGGGCGCGAGCTCTTCTGCCGCGCCGGACGCCCAAGGCAGCGCGAAGAAGCGCAGGGCCACGCCGAGTTTATTCGGCATTCGGCCGAAGAAGCCCAAGGGCTCGGCCGCGGCGACCAAGGGGGACGAAGCGGCCGCGAAGGCTAACCGCTTCCGCAAGGAGGTGAAGATGCCACAGCTGGTTTCTGCGTAAGTACTACCTTCCTTTGCGCCTTCATTTTTTCTTCGTTGATCTTGTCTGAGTTCTTTTGCTTGTTTCCCTTGGTTCAGGGCTCCCCTCTCTCTTAAGAAGGTGGCTGCCGCCTCCATCGTGGGGTCGGCGGAGACTTCCGCCACCACTCGGCAGATCGACCCCGCCGCCGACCTCCGGGAGGCGAGGGAGCGGAACGCACGAGAAGTGCGTGAAGAGCGGGAAGCCGCCCTCCTGGAGAAGGCGGAGGATGCCGTCCTGAAGAAACTGGCGGAGGCCGAGGCCGCTGACGAGGCGAAGAAGTAGGCTGACGAAGCCGCGCACCTCCAGTCAGTGATTTTCATCACTCCTCTGAACTCCGCGCCGCCACCTCCGGAGTTCACGGCACATACTGGGGAGGTCGGCGACCAGAACCCGATCATGGAGAGAGACGGCGGCGACACCCCCATGCTGGACGTGATCGTGCCGCCATCGCTGCCGTCCGGGAGCGCGCAAGGCGGGCAGCCGGCGGACCCGCCGGTGCCGTCAACTGAAAACAAGGTGGCGACGGGCCTGGCCCTCGTGGTCAGCACGCCGACGCGTCGCCGTCTTGCAAAGGCGGCTTCAGCGCCGTGCCCTTTGGAGACTGGCGCCGCGAGCTCCTCGATCCCGGACACCGAGGCGACGAGCGCCCCGCCCACTGGGTGGGTGCAGGGAGGCGGGACGGGCCCATTGAACCGGGCGCTTTTTGACGTCCAAGCCAAGATCCGAGCCGAGGGCGAGGCCATCAGGAACTGCAACAAGGCGCATCTGGCATCACGAGAGGCCGTTCGGGTGCATTTCCTTCTTCTTTGCTTCTGTTTCTTGTGCTTCTCGGTGAGGCGGCGCCCACCACTGGGTGTAGTCCCCGAGTTTCGGGCCGGCTGCTGAGCAGGCGGATCAGAACTCTAATCGGCGAGTTCCAAGCACTAACACCTATCTGAAATTTTTGTCACAGGACTACCACAATCTTCGCGTGACCGCCTTCAACTCCAACGTCCAGGAGCTGGCTCAGCGGACTGCCGACTTGTCGGAAAGCCGGAGTAAGTCCTGTTCTTTCTCTATGGGGGCGCTCCTGGCACCCAGGCTATAGTCCCGAGATTCGGGCCGATGGCCGATCGGGCCGGATCTCCCCAGCCACTATTCTTCTTTCTGTTGATGACTCCTTTTTTCGCGGGGGCGCGCTGGCGCACCCGCGGGCTGTAGTCCCCGAGATTCGGGCCGACTGCTGAGCAGTCGGGCCGGATCTCCCCGGCGACTGTTCTTCTTTGTTGGCAACTAACACCTTGTTTTCTTCTTTCTTCCACAGAGGCCAACGCCACCTTGCAGTAGCAGCTGGGCGAAGCCAACACCGCGCTGTGCGCTAAGGAGGAGGAGTGCAGCAAGCTGGCGAAGAGCGCGACCGGCTAGTCACGCAATGGGCTGAACAGAAGGAGCTCCTCCAGAAGGCCTAGAAGGAGGCGGAGGACAAGGAGACCGACCTCCTTGCTGAGTTCGCGTTCGAACGCTCCTCCTGGACTGACAAGGAGGCGATGCTGACTTCCGGCTTCCACGAGATCGAGGATATAGTCTATGGTGAGCCTCCCTCATTTTTCGTTCTTTGAGCTGCCGGCTGCTGGTCGAGCCGGCTTCTAGTCTTTAATTTTGTTCTTTGCTTTCTGTCTTGGCAGACTTCTTCCCTGGCCACTCGGACGCCGCCAACCAGGCCATCGAAGCTGATCGGGAAGGGCGGAGGGCAGACGGCGTGGAGATCGCTGCCGACGCCCCCCGAACCCTTAGCAAGCAGATCCTGAGCATCGAGGCCCGTCTTCAGCCGGCTCACCGGATGCTGCGCCGGCTTCAGCGTGTCGGCCTTGACGATTGCCGCCACATGGCCGGACATGCCAAGATTACGACACCTCCCGGTCGGACTGCCGGCGGCTGGTTATGTGACCGGCCGTCTTGAGGCCTGGAAGGGCTCTTCGGCCTGGGCTGGAGCGCGCCGGGCCTTGGAGTTCGTCAAGGCATGGTACCCTGGGCTGAGTCTAGCCCAGCTAGCCACATTCCGGCTAGAAGCTCAAGAGGAGTTGGCGGTTGTGGAAGATGATCTCGTCAAGTGCGCGGCGTCGATCGCCGAGTACACCGACACCAGCATCTTCGTCCCGGAGCGGGCTGAGAATGGCGCCGAGGCGCCGCCGAAATGGTTCGGGCTCATCCCGGAAGACGACAAGGACTCGGCGGAGGTGATCGACTCCAGCGGCGAGGAAGAAGGCGAGGCGGAGGAGGGAGGCGAGGAGGAGGCGCCAGAGGTCGAAGCGGACGACCAGCCTCAGCTCGACCACGCCTCCAGCAACGAGCCGCACCCGACCGAGCCAGCTGCTGCCGGTGGCGATCAAGCAGAGACCGACCAGCCGGCCGCTCCGGCAACTGGCACCGCCGACTCCTCCGATCCTCCGAATCCTTCTGCTGCTTTCTAGGCCACCACTTTATCTTTTACTTCACCTGTCTATCAGTCTCGATGAACTTGTTAATTTTGCACAATTCCACCCGCGGGGTGTATCTTGAACTTTCTTGAAGATCGGCCAAGGGCCTTTGCTATGTAAATATTTTTTCGAGTTCTATCTTTTCTTGATTATTGCTCTTTGGCTTTTTCCTTTGCCGCCTTCCCTTGGTTGCCGTCTTGCTAGCCAAACAGCCGCTCTGCGGACTGTTGCTGGGTCAAGTACTTAGCTACTTTTGGGAAGGCAAGTACTTAGCTATTTAGAGTTCTTTAGCAAGTTGAGTAGAAAACGACGGGCCGGTTGCTCAACAGTCGGTCGAAAAGGCTGGAAGCCGGCTTAAACTTATGCACATGCTTTGAGTCCTTAGCCATTTTTCATGTGGGCACCCTTTCTACCTTGCTCCTGCCCACCAGACAGCCGCTCTGCAAGCTGCGGCTTCTGGCAGGAGACGGCTTAAGTGCACACGTTACTTGTCCGGCTAGAGGAAGCATTTCATAGTTCTAGGCGGCAAGTCCCTGGACTGACTAATCGAACCCGGTGCCAAGCGGCGTAACAAAAAATGACATACTCATAGGCATAATTCTTATCATATAGATAAAAGAGTGCAGTCCCCGAGCTCTTCTCGGGGCACCCGGAGTCTTCGTACTTTAATACAAAAGGTAGCGTGGTACATACTGCATTAACTGTAAAATCTTCGGAGGAGATTTGCATTCCATGGCCGCTCCGTCTCCTTGACGGAGTCGTCCTCTTGCGCGCTCGAGGCTTCTGAGCGTCGATCAAGTAGTAGGAGTCGTTGCCCAACACTTTGCTGATGATGAAGGGGCCTTCCCAAGGTGCTAAGAGCTTGTGCTGGCCGGCTGTTCGTTGGATCAGCCGGAGCACAAGGTCTCCTTCTTTGAAAGATCTCGACTTGACCTTTCGGCTGTAGTATCAACGTAGGCTCTGCTGGTAGACGCTGGACCGGCTGAGTGCCAACAGCCGGCCCTCTTCCAGCAGATCGACGCCGTCTTGATGTGCTTCTTCTGCCTCCTCTTTGATGTACATGGTGACTCGAGGGGAGTCGAATTCTATGTCCGTTGGGATGACAGCTTCGGCACCGTAGAAGCGGAAGAAAGGCGTGAAGCCGGTTGACTTGTTTGGAGTTGTGCGTAGGCTCCAGAGGACGGCTGGCAGCTCTTCGAGCCAGCAGCCGGCCGAACGCTCTAGAGGCTCGACCAGTTGAGGCTTGATGCCGGACAAGATGAGGCCGTTTTCTTGCTCCAACTGGCCGTTTGGCTGCGGATGGGCAACGGATGCTAAGTCCAGTCGGATGCCCTGCGTCGCGCAGAAACAGGCCAAGGCGCCTTTGCCAAAGTTTGTGCCATTATCGATGATGATGTTGTGTGGTATGCCATAACGGATAGTGATGTCGGAGATGAAAGTCACAGCAGTCGGACTGTTCAGCTTTTTGATTGGTTTTGCTTCTATCCACTTGGTGAACTTGTCTACTGCGACAAGCAGGTGAGTCATGCCGCCTCGTGCCGTCTTGAATGGTCCCACCATGTCTAGACCCCAGACAGCAAAAGGCCAGGCAATGGGGATAGTCTTCAGTGCAGAAGCCGGTTGGTGTGGCTTGGAACGGAACTTCTAGCACCCCTTGCATTTTTGGACCAAGTCTTTGGCGTCTTCTAGAGGAGTTGGCCAGAAAAAACCATGGCAGAAAGCTTTGGCGACAAGTGCTCTTGAAGCCGCATGGTGGCCACATTCGCCTTGATGGATGTCTTTGAGAATTGCTTGGCCTTGCTCCGGCTCCACGCAGCGCTGGTAGACACCAGTGACACTGCGCCTCACAAGCTCTCTGTTGACTATGGTGTATGCTGCTGCCCGGCGTTGCACTTGCCGGGCCGAGATCTCGTCAGTCGGTAGCTCCTTGTTCACCAGGAAACTGAGGATGGGCTCGGCCCATGAAGGTGCCGCGATTACTTTGATTGTCAAGACTGCGACTTGGACGAGGGCGGTTGGGCCGGGGGGTGGCGGGTTGGAGTTGGCAGCTGCTTGCTGGGTCGATGAAGTCCCCGGGCCTATTGGTGCAGTCCCTGGGCCGGGCTCTGAAGTCTCCGGGCTGGTCACTGCAGTCCCCGGGCCGGGTGCGACTGCCGCAGCCCCCAGGCCGCCTGCCAGAATTCTTGTGCCGGCTGCTGGAGCTCTCAAATCGTATCCGACTGCTTCAGGAGGATCCGGCACGAAGATAGAATCCGACTCTGGCGATGGCTCGACAGATGGCTTGAGGAGGCGTTGAAGGGTGAAGCCGGTCGGTATTGCTTGATGGGCGGAGCCGATTCTTGCCAAGGCATCTGCTTGCTCGTTGTCGTTTCTTGGCACATGGAGAAACTCGCACCCTTCAAAATATCCACTGAGTTGCTGTACGAGGAAGCGGTAGCTCGCCAAATTTGCATCTTTGGCGTCCCGATGCGCTGACGGCTTCTTTGAGCCACCAAGTCAGAGTCACCATAACACAGGATCCAGCGAATGTCGAGCTCTTTGGCAAGCCGGAGCCCGTGAATGAGTGCCTCGTATTCGGCAACATAGTTGGAGGCGGCAAAATGGATTTGTAGCACATATCTGAGCTTGTCGCCTTTGGGAGAGGTGAGGGTGATGCCGGCTCCCAAACTGGTGCCCATCTTGGAACCATCAAAATGCATCCGCCAATGGGTGGAGTCGGTATTTGATGGCAGGTCTTTGGGTCTCGGCCCGGTCGGCGAAGGAAGTCGGCCAGCGCTTGTGACTTGATGGCGATCTGAGGCTGGTAGTAGATGGTGTAGGGGGCAAATCTATGGCCAATTTGGCCACTCTGCCCAAGCATCTCGGCTTCCAATGATCTCGGCCGATTGGAGCTGTATGCGGACCCACGATGATTGGGTGCTCTTGAAAATACGACTTCAATTTCTTGGCGGCAAAGTGTACGCCGTAGCACATCTTCTGGTAGTGGGGGTAGTTTTGCTTGGAGGTCGACATCACTTCACTCAGGTAATACACCGGTTTCTAGACTGGTAGTGCCTTGCCTTCCTCCTTGCGCTCTACCACGATGACTGTGCTGACCACTCGGCTGGTGGCGGCGATGTAGAGGAGCATGGGCTCCTTAGGAGTCGGAGCCGCTGGGACAGGTGGAGTAGTCAACATCTTTTTGAGCTGGAGAAAAGCTTCGTCCGCCTTGTCGTTCCACTCGAAAAAAGTGGTTTTCTTCATGAGCTGGTACAAAGGAAGAGCCTTCTCTCCCAGCCGACTGATAAAACGGCTGATGGACGCCAAACATCCAGTGAACTTCTGCACATCCAACAGTCGGGTGGGTACTTCCATCCTCTCGATGGCCTTGATCTTCACAGGGTTGCACTCTATGCCGCGTTTTGAGACCAGGAATCCAAGAAGCTGGCCGGCTGGTACTCCGAAGACGCATTTCTCTGGGTTGAACTTGATTTGAAATCGGCACAAGTTCTTGAAGGTCTCCTTGAGGTCTTCTAGCAGCGTTCCACGCTTCTCCGTCTTCACCACCACATCGTCCACATAAACGTGGGCGTTTCTGCCGAGTTGCTTGAGGAGGCACTTCTGCATGCAACGTTGAAATGTGGCGCCGGCATTCCTTAAGCCGAACGTCATGGTCAAGTAGCAGAAGGCTCCAAATGGTGTGATGAAGGCGGTCTTCAGTATGTCGGCCGGGTTCAGCTTGATCTGGTGATATCCTGAATATGCATCCAAGAAACTCAACAGCTCGCATCTGGCTGTGGAGTCTATCACTTGGTTGATTCTCGGCAAACCGAATGGGTCCTTGGGGCATGCTTTATTGAGGCTAGTGTAATCAATACACATACGCCACTGCTTGTTTTTCTTCAGCACAAGCACTGGGTTGGCCAGCCACTCGGGAAAGAACACTTCCATGATGAAGCTGGCTGCCAGCGGCCGGGCTATCTCTTCCCCAACGACTCTTCTCTTCTCTTTTGACAGGCGGCTCAAGGGCTGCCGGACTGGCTTGGCATCAGACTGGACATGTAACTTGTGCTCGGTGAAATCCGTCGGAACACCCGGCATGTCCTTGGGGAACCATGCAAAGATGTCCCGATTCTCACGGAGTAAATCGACGAGCTCGCCTTCCTATTTGCTGTCGAGGTTTGCACCTACAACAGCGTACCTCTCCGGGTGCTCCGGGTCCAAGGGTATCTTCTTTGTTTCTTTGGCCGACTTGAACGAGCCTTCAGCTTCCGACTCCTTGGGATCGGGCGACATCTCCGGCCGCTTGCCTGCCATCGCCACAACCCGGTCAAGGAGCCGCCTCTCTGCTGCGATCCCGAGGGACCCGGCCAACCGACTGCTCTCAGCTGCGCAGGCGGATGACTTCTTGTAGTCGCCGGCTATGGTCAGAATCCCCTTGGAACTCGGCATCTTCATCTTGAGGTAGGCATAGTGGGGACCGCCATGAACTTGGCCAGAGCAGGCCGGCCAAGTAGTGCATGGTATGGGCTCTCAAGGTCCACCACCTTAAACCAGACTGGCTCTCGGCGGAAGTGATACTTGTCTCCAAAGAGGACGTCTATCTGGATCTTGCCGATTCGTGAGCAGGAAAGGCCAGGAACTATGCCATGGAATACGGTCCGGCTGGACTGAAGCTGCCTTTATTTGATTCCTAACTTCTCCATGGTATCTTTGTACAGGATGTTGATGCTGCTGCCGCCATCTTTCAGAACTCGGGAGAAGAGAGCAGCTCGCCTATCTGTGGCAAAGGTAGCATCCAAAACCAAGGCATAGGAGTCGGGGTTGGGCATCACTTCTGGGTGGTCGGCTCTGCTCCAGCTGATGGGCTTCTCGGACCAATGCATGAACTCTGGGGTCTCTGATGCTACCGCATTTACTTCTTGTTGCTGCAGCCGTCTGCTACATCGGTCGTCGGTCACGCTGGTGGACACGACATAAGCTCTGTGCTCTTCTGGATATTCGTCTTGTATGGCTCCGACTAGTCTGACCGCCGGCTGCTACGGCGGCGGAGGAGGCGGCTGCCCAGCAGGCGGGGGAGGCAAGAGGCCATCTCCCTTGGCGATCCTGGTGAGCCATTGGCACTTCCGAGTGGTGTGGTTGGACGGCTTCGCACCACTATGGAATTTGCAGGGCGCATCCAGAGTCTGCTCATATGAGAAAGCCGGCAGCCAATTGGGCTTGCCGCCCTTCTGGCGTTTGGACGGAGTCTGCCCTTCCGGCTGCTGGTCTTCAACTGTCGCCACCTGCCGACTGGTGGAAGCCGGCTGCGTGGCCTTGCGCTTGTGGTCGTTCTGCTGTTGACGCCGACTGGTGTCGCCAGCCGGGGTTCGAGGAGCCTGAGGGGCCACTTTGCCAGACGCATCAACTTGGATCTCTGCCTTCATGGAGGAGTCGGCCGTGGTATATTTGTCTGCTATGATCAGCAGCTCGTCGAGAGTCGTCGGTTCATCGCAGAGGAGTCGATGCTTGAGGAGGGTGCCCTCTCGGCACTCGACGGTGATGTACTCGATGGCCTACACCTCGTGCACGCCTTCGCAAGAGTTGCGGAGCTCAGCCCAGCGCGTGAGGTAGTCACGAGTCGACTCGTTGGGGCCTTGCACGCACAATGAGAGCTGGCGGGGCTTGGGCGACCGCTTGTACGTGCTGGTGAAGTTGCGGACGAAGGCCTCGGTGAAGTCAACCCAACTGTTAATGCTGCAGGGCTTCAGACTGTTCAGCCATGTCTGGGCTGTGCCGTGGAGCATGAGCGGAACGTACTTCACAGCAACACGCTTGTTGCCGTTTGCTATGCTGACTGTCATGGAGTAGTCGACCAGCCAGTCCTCTGGCTTCATGGAGCTGGTGTATTTGGGCGTGTCTCTTGGTAGCGTGAACCCTTTGGGGAAGGGCTCGTCTCGGATGCGGGGGACGAAATAAGGCGGACCCAACTCATCTTCTTCTTCTAGCTCCAAGGATCGATGGAGATGGTCGATCCGGTGGAGGGCATCGTTCTCTCCGACTCCCTCTCAGCGGCCGAGGCGGTCGCCGAGTGTCGGGTGATCAACAGGCGGCGGGGAGACACGCCTTTCCTTGCGAGGGGGAGGAGGCGGACAGTCATCCTGTCATTCCACTGCTCTTGGGCGGCCATCTTGGTCGCGCTCTATGATGACGCGAGTCCGGCTGCGGCTGACAGCCGTCTCCTTGTCTCTTCTTCCGTGGACGCCACCAGTCAGCGTCCGAGAGGTCGCGCCTTGATCTCGGCGGGGAGGCAGATCGCCGTCTTGCCGGTCTGGCGCCTCGGTGCGGCAGCCGGCCTCGTGCTGCTCGGCAGCCGCATCGAGGAGCCGCTGGACGCGCTCCGCCATCTGGCGACGTTCTTCTCCCTCGAATTTGTCCATCTCTTCTGCTGCCGCCTGGGCAGCTCGGATGTTTTCCGCAGGCGTGGCGTAGATGGGGCGATCTATCCCGAATAGGTTGGCGATGGCCACGCTGCGCTGCTGGACCGTGCCAAGGCGGCTGGGCCCATCTGGTGCCGGCGTGCCACCCACAGCGCGGCTCATCTCGCGTTGATAGGCTTCCTACAGGCTTCTCATGCTGGCAAGCCTATTGGCGCCCTTGACGAGCTGGATGCGGCGTGCTTCCAGCATCTCGGCGTCGGCGTCTTCCGGGATGGGTGCCGTCAGGTCTTGCAGTGCCGTGTCGAGCAGGTCGCGAGCACCTCCACCGGAGTGCTCGCCGTGACCGATGACAAGCACCTCCGTGATGGTGCTTCCGCCGCTCTCCGCGCGAGGGAGCGGCTCATCGTAGACCACCATGTTGGTGCGGAACGTGTCAAGCGACGCAGTGTCAGAGTCGACCAACATCGGGTCGGTGGAGCCTACAGACTCCAGGTCCATAGCTGGCTTGCTGGTGACGTGGAGTTGATCGAGGAGGCCCGCGAGGTGGCTCTCGGGGCCGTCTGTGCTCGCGTCGGACGCAGGCTCGTCGGAGAGGTGGACCTCGCCAACGAGATCGGCGAGGCAACTTGCCACACAGGCGACCTCCGCGCCATATGTAGCGTCGGCCTTGCAGACTCCGTCTGTAATGCCCAGCTGCGCTTCGCCAGGAGGAAAGGGTTCCCGTACAGAACAGGTCTCCGGACAACGGCGCACCTCGCCCTATTGTGGGTGCCAAATGTTGGGGGTTGGGTGCGACATATGCCAATGGATGGCTTGTCATGGTGGGAGCGAGTAGAACGTCGCCGGTGCCCGAAAGCGGGATGAGGCGTAGACACGAACGTCGGCGTAATTTACCTAGGTTCGGGGCTCTCCTGGGATATAACTCCCCTAGTCCTGCTGAAAACAAAGGTGCTCCTTGAGCTGTATGCTAGAGGTAGGAGAAGGCAAGGCTAGCTCTCTCCTTCCTCTATGGTCTGGTCTAGTTCTAACAGGTTGGGAACCCTTTGCATGGGTGCCCTGGGGGGTTTATATAAGCCTACTCCCCAGGGGTACAATGGTAATCCGACCATCAGTCTCTTCGGCCGCTGGCTTCTCCGCCGACTGCTGGGGCCCGCCGCCTGGTTGGGTACGGGGCCGACAGGCCGTCCCCGCCGCTCTCGGGTCTTGTCGGCTGCTGATCACTGTAGTCGTGTCTCTAATGACACAGGCTTGGTCAGGGGGTCGTGGCTACAGCTCCGCTGCCTGGCAGGCGATTACTGTAGCCACTCCGTGTCTCGTCTGGTTAATGGCGCGTGGGTCCTGAGGAAGGGGCTGGCCGACTCCTAGGGGCCGACCTCCATCGGGTCCGACTAGTAGGGCTTTTGCCATCTTCCGGACTCTCGCTGACTGGTGGGGCCCGCCGTCCTTGGGCCGTACTGACAGGCTATCGTGGGAATAGGACTCTGCCTTCTTGTGATGATGTCAGGGATGGCGTGCAATGCAGTCTTTGCCACCGGGCAGAGATCTCACGCGATGCAGTGCAGTGGCCACACTTTCCTAGAGAGGGGGAGGGGATGGGCTACACTGTAGCCATTCCCCGTCCCGTCCAATCTGATGAGGGCATGGGCTTTGTTGTTGTCGCGGGCCGACTCCTCGGGGCCGGCTTCTCTAGAAGCCGCCCGGATAGAGTCGGCTTGTCTTGACCTCGCCTCGAGGACTCGGCCGTTTATGGGCAGCCAGGCTGTTCCTCGGTAGGCCTCCGAAGATGGCTCTTCATCTTGGCGTCTTGAGGGGCGCAGTCAGCCACGATGTCTTGAAAGGTTCTGGGGTTCGGGTTAGCCTACCCGTGGCCCATTACTCCGATAGAGCCCTTTATTCATATAATTCATAAAAAAAATTTGTTCCTTAAGCTCGTTTCTGAAGAAATTATTATGCTCAAATTGCAAAACCATAAAGCTCCTGACGTTGCTTTCTATCTCTTCTGACCTTTTAAGGTGAAGATCACCAAATCTAGCTAGAGCCATCGCGACAAAGAAGCAATCCAACAAACGAACAAACAAAAAGCAAGCGAGAAAAAGGCAAATGGAAAAGAGGGTGAATAAAACGGCAAGGGTGAAGTGGGGGAGAGGAAAACAAGATGCAAATGGCAAATAATGTAATGCGAGAGATAAGGGATTGTGATGGGTACTTCGTACGTTGACTTTTGCATAGACTCCCTGGCAACAGCGCCAGAAATTCTTCTTGCTACCTCTTGAGCACTTCATTGGATTTCCTTGAAGAGGAAAGGATGATGTAGCAAAGTAGCGTAAGTATTTCCCTCAGTTTTTGACAACCAAGGTATAAATCCAGTAGGAGGCTACGCGTGAGTCCCTCATACCTACACAAAGCAAATAACTCCTCGCAACCAACGCGAATAGGGGTTGTCAATCCCTTCACGGTCACTTACGAGAGTGAGATCTGATAGATATGATAGATAATATTTTTGGTATTTTTGGTGTAAAGATGCAAAGTAAAATAAAAAAGAAAAGCAAAAGAGCAAAGCAATAATAAAGCGATGGAAGATTAATATGATGAGAATAGACCCGGGGGCCATAGGTTTCACTAGTGGCTTCTCTCAAGAGCATACGTATTTTACAGTGGGTGAACGAATTACCGTTGAGCAATTGACAAAATTGAGCATAGTTATGAGAATATCTAGGTATGATCATGTATATATGCATCACGTCCGAGACAAGTAGACCGACTCCTGCCTACATCTACTACTATTACTCCACTCATCGACCGCTATCCAGCATGCATCTAGAGTATTAAGTTCAAGAAAATAGAGTAACGCCTTAAGCAATCATGTAGAGGGATAAATTCATGCAATATGATAAAAACCCCATCTTATTATCCTCGATGGCAACATTACAATACGTGCCTTGCTGCCCCTACTGTCGCTGGGAAAGGACACCGCAAGATTGAACCCAAAGCTAAGCACTTCTCCCTTTGCAATAAAAATCAATCTAGTAGGCAATACGAACCGATGATTCAAGAGACTTGCAAAGATAACCAATCATACATAAAAGAATTCAGAGAAGATTCAAATATTGTTCATAGATAATCTTGATCATAAACCCACAATTCATCGGTATCAACAAACACACCGCAAAAAGAAGATTACATCGAATAGATCTCCACGAGAGAGGGGGAGAATATTGTATTGGTATCGAAAAAGAGAGAAGAAGCCATCTAGCTACTAACTATGGACCCGAAGGTCTGAGGTAAACTACTCACACTTCATCGGAGGGGCTATGGTGATGATGTAGAAGCCCTCCGTGGTGGATTCCCCTTCCGGTGGAGCTCCGGAACAGGCCCCAAGATGGGATCTCGTGGGTACAGAAGGTTGCGGCGGTGGAATTAGGTTTTTGGCTCCGTCTCTGATTGTTTGGGGCTACGTAGGTATATATAGGAGGAAGAAGTACGTCGGTGGAGCTTCGTGGGGCCCACGAGGGTGGGAGTGCGCCCTAGGGGGGTAGGCGCGCCCCCTACCTCGTTCCCACCTCGTGGCTTTCTTGACGTAGGGTCCAAGTCTCTTGGGTCATATTCGGTGAGAAAATCACATTCCCGAAGGTTTCATTCTGTTTGTACTTCGTTTGATATTCCGTTTCTTCGGAACACTAAAATAGGCAAAAACAGACAATTAAATTTGGGCCTCCGGTTAATAGGTTAGTCCCAAAAATAATATAAAAGTGGAAAATAAAGCCCAATATGGTCCAAAACAGTAGATAATATAGCATGGAGCAATCAAAAATTATAGATATGTTGGAGACGTATCAAGGACCCTCGGAGAGAGTTGGGGATTTCATTGTTTTCATATTTGAATTTTATCAAATATTGAAACGAGGATTATTGGTTTTAATTATTTTTCTCCCCAAAGATATTTCATATTAAAATATATGAGAGCAGATAATATGACTTCTCCAAAATAATTGAAATATTCGAGGAAAAGTATTAAAATCAAATATTTGAGTTTATTCAGATTTTATTGCTATTTTATTTGCATTAGAAAAATTGCACGTTTTTCAAATTGCATTTTAGGGCCAAGAAAATGTTCATCTTGTTCTAAATATTTTATTTAGATGGTGAAAATTTGTTTTGGTATTTTTAGATTTTTATTTATTTTTCTAGGATTTATTTAAATTTCGGTGAAATTATTTATAAAAATCTCGATTGTTGGTCAAGCCCAACCGAGCCAGTGGCCCAACATACATGCCGCCGTCTCCCTCCAGGAGACCGCGAGCGCCGCCGCCCGACGCCGAGTCTGGCCAGGACTCCTCTCCCACGCCACCTTGCCCCCTCCCCGAAGCTAGCCCCGCCTCCTTTATATACGCCGTCCCCAGACCCCCTCACCACCACCCGAACCCCGCCCGCCCTTGGCCGCTTCTTGCCCGCCGCCATTGCAAATCTCCTTGCCGCCTGCCGTTGCCGCTGCCGTCGCCCGCGCACCCCGCCGCCGCAGCCCACCACGCCGGAGCCGCCCCGCCTCGCCGGACCTCGACGGAGGTATAAGCCGCCGTTGCCGCCATTTGGTTTTATTTTAAAACCGGTTCGGTTTTTTAGAAAACACTAGGTTCATTTTTTTAGTATAGATCGGTTTTATTTATATTTCCGGTTTAGTTTATTTAGTGGACGTTCGTCCGTATGTTCGTTTTAACGAATGGTGTTCACTCGTTAGCCGCAGACAGCGAACGTTCGTTCGTTAGCCTGTTCGTCAGTTTTTCTTTTTCTCGGATTTTTCGCGATTATTTTCGATCGCGATTTCTGATCCGATTTTCGTTTCAGTTTATCTTTTCGCTCGTTTATCCGAATCAGGCGATTCAAGCGCCTAGATCTTCGTCTCAAAACCCTCTTTCTGTTTAATCAACTTGAACAAGATTTTGGTACTGTAAAATTTGATTTTAGTTCAGATTAGTAAATGGATCTTGTTTCTTTCACAGTTTGAGTTTCGTTGCTCCGTTTGATTTGATTCTTTCCGCAAACAGGAGTTCTTAAGTTGAACATTTTGGTCAATTCTTCTTATTTGAGTTTTGCCCGTGCATCTTTGCTTGAATGCTTATGTATGCTATTGTTTTTTTGTGATAGAATTCCCGGAGTGCGAAGCGTGCTGCTACGAGTCCCTAGGTTTTGCGGAACGTCAGCAAGGCAAGTAACACATTGATCATACTCCTTTCATACCCAGTTTTTATGCATAGTTCCAATCCTCAAACATTGCATAACTAGGATGTGATTAACTTGTGGGTATTGGGAAGTAGTTGATTAGGTAGAACCTATTGCCTTGTTATATTCAAACCCTTGGGAGTCACTTCTACGTATTGCTTATATTGCTATGCTATGCTCGTAGACGTGGTTTGGGTGAGTGAATCCATGATAGATGTGAGATGATTTAATTAATGGTTCAACTTAAGGTGGCAACTTTAATACACATCTGGGTGGATTGCTTGTCGGACACCTGGAGTATCCAGTGTTGTCCTAGGATATCCCGGAGTACCCGTGTGATAATCCTAAGGTCCGACACCCAGGCTCCGAGGGAACTGAGATATTTTCATGCTAGAAACTTCCATGTGCATCCACAAGCTATTACGGGCTCTAGCATAGTTGAGTAGGTTGCATGAGCTTTGAAGAGGTGGATCAGCAGGTAGAGGGATGTTGGTTGGTATGGTCTGCCCTGAGTAAAGAGTTAATGTTTCTGAAAGACTGTGTCTCGATCATCCGTTTCTCAAACACCATGTAGTGTGAGAAATCCAACGGAGGAGATCGAGTCTTGTGGGGAAAAGTGCGCAAACCTCTGCAGAGTGTACAATCTAATCATGGTTAGCCGTGTCCCCGGTGATGGACATCTTGAATATCTAGTACTTGGATTATCCTAAGTATCTCATCACTCTAAGTTAATATTGTTGGGTTGATAATTACTTTTAATTGGGATTGAGTTGGAGGAACCTTCTCAATGATGTTTCAACTACCATGACAGTTAAAATAAAACTTATTCCTTTGTTGTAGGGGAAAATTGGCTTTTCGCAAAACTATAACCATAGAGCTTTCCACCAGCCAAATATGCATGTAGTGATAGCATTATTCTGTTCTTGCTCTCTTGTATTATATTGCCACCATATTCCATGTCTTTGACCCGTTTAGGGCTGCAGCGTATTATATTCAGAGACATTTCAAACGAGGAGTAAGGTTCGTTAGGTTGTTGCCGTGCAGCTCAGCTATGCCATTGGAGTTGATGGACTCACTTTATCTTCCAAGCCTTCCACTGTTATCGTATTAGATGGCCTTAAGCCATATTTATTGTAATAAGTTCTCTTCTGAGAAATTCAATATAATAAGTGTGTGATTGCTACTCTGTTATAAATCCTTCGAGTACTGTGTGTGTCAGCATTACCGATCCAGGGATGACACTGAAGCATAGAGACTTGACCATTTGAGGTCGGGTCGCTACATTAAGCTTAGGGGAGTTGATGCATCTCCATCGTATCTACTTTTTCAAACTCTTTTGCCCTTGTTTTGGACTATAATTTGCATGATTTGAATGGAACTAACCCGGACTGATGTTGTATTCAGCAGAATTGCCATGGTGTTATTTTTGTGCAGAAATAGAAGTTCTCGGAATGACCTGAAACTTCACGGAGAATATTTTTGGAATCAATAAAAATATTGGCGAAAGAATCAACAGAGGGGGACCAACCGGCTGTCCACGAGGGTGGAGGGCGCGCGCGCCCCCTGCCTTGTGGATCCCCTGGACGTCCACCAACCTCAACTCCAACTCCATATATTCACGTTCGGAGAGAAAAAAAATCAGAGAGAAGGATTCGTCGTGTTTTACGATACGGAGCTGCTTGCCGGTGTCAAAACCAGCAGATCTCGGGTAGGGGGTCCCAAACTGTGCGTCTGAGGATCAATGGTAACAGGAGACAAAGGGGACACAATGTTTACCCACGTTCGGGCCCTCTTGAAGGAGGTAAAACCCTACTTCCTGCTTGATTATATTAGATGAGTATAGGGGTTACAAGAGTTGATCTACCTCGAGATCATAATGGCATAACCCTAGCTTCTAGCCTGTGAGAATTTTGATGATCTCCACGGACTAACCCCTCCGGTTTATATAAACACCGGAGAGGCCTAGGGTTATACCAAGTCGGTTTGTGGGGGAGAGAAACAACATATCCGGACACCAATATTGCCGTCCACGCATACAGGAGTCCTACCTGGTCACGGGGGAAAGTCTTTTGCTTGTATCTTCAAAGCCCATCAGTCCGGCCCATATCAAATAGCCCGGACATCCGAGGACCCCCTAATCCAGGACTCCCTCAGTAGCCCCCGAACTTGCCTTCAGTGATGATGTAGTATCAGCTTTGTGTCTTCGGCTTTGCAAGGTTGGTTCTTCATCACACTTCGGACGGATAACAGTCTGACTTTGACCTTCAGATTTCGCCTTTATGACTCCTTCCCCGTTGTGGGCTCGATTTCCATGCACCGGGCGAATGCGAACGGTCCACAATTTTTTTACAAATATACCCCTAACCATACAAGGACAACGCCTATATAAAGAGGCTAGATCCCCTAAATGTAATCCACATCGCGCAGAGAATATCCGGACCAGCCACAAAACTCCAAAACATGGCCAGCGCCCCTGGCTCTTCCTCGTGCCCTCATGGCCCTCAAGAGGATGATTGGCAGAGCTGCTCGATATCTCATCTTCAGCTGAGCCGTCTCCAAACGCAGGGATATCTCCCCCTCGCAGATCTAGTCTCTGTGCGAGCGGGGTTGGCTTTGATTGGCAACAATGTATTAGCAGAAAATTTTCCCAACCCCAATAAGGAGGAGAGGGTGTGCTTCGTTCCGTTTCTCTTGCGGGGCTAGGATTTCCGATCCATCCCTTTCTCAGGGGTCTGTTGGAGTTATACGGGATCCAACTGCATAACCTCACCCCAAGTTTGGTTCTAGACATCTCAAGCTTTGTCCCGCTTTGCAAACTGTACCTGGGCTACGAGGCTCATTTCGAACTATGGAGAAAGTTTTTTTTGCCTTGTCCCTCGCCATCGAGGGGCTCCATATTCAAAGTGGGTGGCCCCGAAGTATGGCGCATAGCCGGATCAGGCTACCCAATCGGAACTCCCAAAGAGGTTTCCCAAGAATGGTCTTCGGAGTGGTTTTACATTGATGATGTCTCACTTCCGGACCTAGTTCGGCGAGGCCTCCCCGAATTTTCTAGCGCTCCTCTGAAGAAATGCCTCAACTTGACCGTTAGTTTGAGGGTGGTAGACGGATACATAGCCGAGCTTAATGGCCAAGTTGGCGCACCAGTATTTCACCTCATCGGCTATGAAATTGGAGCCATTATTAGTGATAATGTTGTGCGGGACACCATAACAGTGTACTACACCAGATATAAAGTCAATCACTGCCCTGCTTCAGCCGTTTTACTGGTTTGGCCTCTATCCACTTAGTGAATTTATCTACCATAACCAGTAAATACTTTTTCCTGTGGCTTCCCCCTTTAAGGGGTCCGACCATATGTAGCCCCCAGACCGCGAAGGGCCAAGTGATGGGGATTGTTCATAAGGCTGTGGGAGGCATGTGACTTTGATTGGCGAAAAGCTGACATCCTACACAACGTTGCACAAGGGCTTGTGCATCTGCTCGGGGTGTTGGCCAGAAGAAACCTGTTCGGAAGGCCTTGCATACAAGGGCCCGAGCTGCGGCGTGATGGCCGCCGAGACCAGCATGTATTTATCCAAGAGCTGTCGTCCCTCTTCTTCGGAGATGCGCCTTTGAAGGACTCCAGTAGTACTTTTCTTGTATAGTTCACCTTCGCAAACTTTATAGGCTTCGGAACGTGGAACTATGCGACGGCCTCATTTTGATCATCAGGAAGTTCATGTCTATTGAGGTAGGCCAGGAAGGGTTCGGTCCATGTAGCTATAACTGCCATGATTTCATGGGCGGAGGGCGTTACTTCGGTACCCGAATCCTCGATGATATCCGTATTGTGTTTAGCTGCTGGGGGGTGATCAAGTCCGGACTAGTATTTCTGCTCTGATCCTGCCATACCACGGATGGCTTAAAGAGCCTTTCCACAAAGGTATTAGGTGGGACGGGGTCGCGTTTAGCACCCATTCGAGCGAGGATGTCTGCTGCCTGATTACTATCTCGAGCAACATGATGAAACTCGAGCCCCTCAAACTAGCTGATATTTTTAATACGACGTTTCGATACGCCACAATTTTGAGATCCTTTGCATCTAACTCTCCATTTATCTGGGATATTGCAAGGTTTGAATCACCGCGCACCTCGAGGCGTTGTATTACCCATTGAGACAGCCATTCGGAGACCATGTAGGGTATTCAGCTGCATTATTGGAGTCCGTATACATGATTTGTAGTACGTAGCGGATTGTGTCCCCTGTGGGGGATGTCAATATGACACCAGTCCCTAGTCCGGCCAACATTTTAGAGCCATCGAAGTACATGATCCAGTTGGAATATGAGCTGTACTCTTTAGGGAGATCGGCTTCCGTCCACTCGGCGACAAAGTCAGCCAGCACTTGAGATTTGATAGCTTGGCGCGGCTTATATATGATTTAAAATGGCAATAGTTCAATGGTCCATTTAGCTATGCGGCCAGTGGCATCCCTGTTGTTTATAATGTCATTAAGTGGCACTTCAGATGCCACCATGATCGAACACTCTTGAAAATAGTGCCAGAGTTTGCGGGATGCCATAAAGACCGCGTAAGCTATCTTTTCATAGTGAGGGTGAAGGAGTCCTGGATTAGGGGGTATCCGGACAGCCGGACTATATACTTTGCCCGGACTGTTGGACTATGAAGATACAAGATTGAAGACTTCGTCTCGTGTCCGGATGGGACTCTCTTGACGTGGAAGGCAAGCTTGGCGATACGGATATGTAGATCCCCTTCTGTTGTAACCGACTCTGTGTAACCCTAGCCCCCTTTGGTGTCTATATAAACCGGAGGGTTTAGTCCGTAGGACGTGGACAATCATACCATAGGCTAGCTTCTAGGGTTTAGCCTCTACGATCTCATGATAGATCAACTCTTGTAATACTCATATTCATCAAGATCAATCAAGCAGGAAGTAGGGTATTACCTAAATAGAGAGGGCCCAAACCTGGGTAAACATCGTGTCCCTTGCCTCCTGTTACCATCCGCCTTAGATGCACAGTTCAGGACCCCCTACCCGAGATCCGCCGGTTTTGACACCGACATTGGTGATTTCATTAAGAGTTCCATGGTGTCGTCGCTGCAAGGTTTGATGGCCCCTTCGATCATCAACAACGAAGCGGTCCAGGGTGAGGTTTTCCTCGCCGGACAAGTCTTCGTGTTCGGCGGCCTCACACTGCGGGCCAACTCGTTTGGCCATCTAGAGCAGATCGAGAGCTATGCCCCTGGCCATCAGGTCAGGTTTGGAAACTTGAATTACACTACCGATATCCACGGAGACTTGATCTTCGACGGATTCGGGCCCATGCCAGGTGTGCCACACGATCACGACGAGCATGGTATAGCTCTGCCGTCGGACGGTGTTCGGGAGATCACGCCAGCAACTACTCCGGCCTCTAGTACGGAGCAGATCACGCCATCCGAGGTCGGGAGGATAGCCTCCGCCATGGAGGCCGCATCCTCAATGCCGATAGAGCCGAATATTGACCTTACCCCTCACGAGAGCCGTGTCGCCGAACTGCGGGACTCGTCCCCGGCCACAGACTCCGAACCACCCGCGCCCATACTTATCAAATCCGATTGGGCGCCGATCATGGAGTTCACCTCCACAGATATCTTTCAGCACTCGCCCTTCGGCGGCATACTGAATTCATTAAAATCTCTCTCCCTGTCTGGAGAACCTTGGCCGAACTATGTCCGGCTAGAGTGGGATGCGGATACAGCACAACAGAGACACAGGCGCAGACGTGCAGCAGGGACCCGTGCAAAGGTTTCTCTTTAGATTAAGACCCTGCGTAAACCATTTTTACTGTCTTTTGTTGTTCACATCCACTGGATTCTCAATACAACCGAGAAGGATGCTGAATTCTTGGCATGTGGCCACGTCAGAATATTGCTCGTACATGGACACTATGGGTTCATTATCTAAGGGAATCACCTAAGCCCAGTATATGTTTCAAAGACCGAACACCTTAGGGAGTGTTCGGCGTCGCGAGTTAGGCCTTATATGCATCAGCTCCGAATCACGTCTTTGGTCAAATGTTGGGTTTGCCCGGCTCCTGTGTTTTGCTACCTTACGTTCCGCTCTATCGGCTAAGGTGGCACCAGGATAACTACTGCGATTGTGCCCTGGCTAGCCCGGACGAGCACCTCAGTAGATAAAGCCGAAAACTGACTGTCGTGATAAAGCGAGAGACTGGTCAACCACTTCATGACTTATCGGAATCTTTAGGATTCCTCCGCATTAACAAAGGGCCGGTTCCCGGCCAGGCATGACCACGCCCCGTATTCGGATGAGCGCGGAGCCACCAGGGGCTATATAGTAGCCCCACTGTCAAACTCCTATGGCTAAGTGAAAGTGTTAAAGCAATATAGTCCGATTGCCTAGTTCGCTGCACTATCACCTCCTTAATGGACCAAGACGTTGGATCAAGTGTGAACACGCGTCTTCTGCGAACACCCCCGCATTATATGCGTGGGGGCTGAAGCCGACGACTGCAAACTTTCAGGTTATATACATATATACATAAACGGCCGCACAGGAGGCATCATAACACTTTTAGGCAAAAGTATAAAAATAGCCATTATATAATTGAGTAAAACATTGTTTTTCAATGGGAATACATGTCATTCGAACATAATATTCTTCGAGCACTACACTTCTATTGAATGAGCGCCTTCAAGGACCTCATCAAAATAGTGCTCGGCAACTACTCGGCTAATTGCCGATCTAGGGGCTGCAATTGCGATGGCTTCCATCTCCGTCCAGTGCGTTTTGACACGGGCAAGCGCCATCCGCGCACCCTCGATGCACGCTGACCTCTTCATAGCGTCGATGCGCGGCACATCACCAAGGATCTGCTGCACCAAAATGAAGTAACCGTTCGGCCTTGGCCCTGCCAGCCACAGGTGATCCACAACAGACCTCATGGCGAGTTCGGACAACCTATGGAGCTCGGCCCATTCGGCCATCCGCTCATTCAGAGGAAGCGGACGCGGTGGACCATTAAATTGCGACCAGAACAGCTTCTCCACTTCGCGATCTCTTTGATCTTTGAAGAACTCGGCTGCATCAACAGCACTCGCTGCCAAATCCGGATAGGCGTCTGCAGAACTCCACAGCCGGTGCAGAGGAGCATACTTAGGATCTACGAACTTCATCCGCAGCATAAAGGGCTTCCCAGCCGCGATATCCCCGGTGTGACGCAGCTCCTCCTTCATTGCTCTAATTTTAGAGCGGGATTCCGTGGCTGCTACCATGGCCTTCTCCAGCTCCATAGCCCTCGCTTGGCTTTCCTTCTCAAGAAGCCGGTATTGGTCGGTGGCATCACTTAACTCAATGTCCATCTTGGCCATCTTCTCCTTACTTTGGCAATGGGCAGCTTGTTCGGCCCTCAGCTCTTCAGCCGCCTTTAGAGCGACCGCATCACTATTCCTGGCTTGCTTTTTGGCTCGGGCAAGTTCCGCCCGAAGGGTCTCCACTGCCGCAGCTCCATCTGCATTTCACAACATGTTCAAGATACTGGCATTACGCTCCTCTTACCATATGTTGAAATCCGGAGAAATTACATACCCTGCGCCTCGTCAAGCCGCTTGTTGACAAGCACGATGTCGGCATCTGCCGCATCAAGTCGCCACGTTAGCTCAGCAACCTCACAAGTCCGGCTAGTCACCGGACCTCCTGCCACCTGCATATGAAAACTGCTGGATTATTACCTGCGACTATGCTCCTCTGTTTACCGCCGTTTCTGATGGCAACCAGAGTCTCAAGGGCTACTATCTGCACAGGGCACATTTAAAACATGTGCGATACTGTCAAAAATACATGTCACTTCGCGTACCTCAAAACCTTTCAGCAGACTCATAAAGGCTTCATGCAACCCGCTTTCTGCGGATGAAACCCTCTCAACCACCGCGCCCATTAGCGCATGGTGCGCTTCAGAGATAGCCGCCTGCTCTAGCAGATCCTTCTGTGCATCCGACCGCATGACAGGCGGAGCGGGACCCTTCCGGCTGCTCTCTTCAAGAGCCGGATAATGAGGACTTCGGGTGGCCAAAGAATCATCCTCTGGCCTTGCCGGATCGGGAGAAGCTGTCGGATTTCGGGTTCCGGCAGACCCTTAAGGTTTGAACTCTGGGGTGCGCGCGGAGATCCAACCCTCCACCGTCTCGTACCTCGCCGAATCGCAGGGACCTAAACTACTAAGAAGAACAGCACAAGAGACACGAGATTTATACTAGTTCGGGCCACCGTTGTGGTGTAATACCCTACTCTAGTTTGTGGCGTGGTGGATTTCCTCTTGGGCTGATGAGGAACAGTACAGGGAAGAACAACCTCGCGAGGGTCTGTTCTTGGTGGGTGTGATGAACTGCTAAGTGGTGTCCCGTCGCTCTAGCTTGAGGATCGGGTCTCTATCTCTCTCTGATCTGGATGCGGATCGTCCTATCCCTTCCTCTCCGATCGTCCCCCCTACTCTGAGTGTGGCTACTCCTATTTATAGGCGAAGGCCCTGGCCTCTTCCCAAATATTGAGCGGAAGGGCGCCAACAACCGCCATTTGAAGGGGAACAGCGGGTACACTTATCCTGACTAAAGTTGGTCCTCGCCGCCAAAGGCTCTGGTGATGATGCCTGCTTGGGCTCCACGATGACTCCTTCCAACCGTTGGGGCTGGTCTTGGTCTTGTTGCAATCAAACGGATGCCTATGCTTGATGCTCTACGCTGCGCTTGCTCCTTTGCACCAAAGAGGAAAGGAGGACGCCTGTCTTGGCTGGCGCCCGCCGCGCCCTTGGTCGTCATGGCTTGCGTCATGGGCACCTCGCGAGGTACCACCTTGAACTCTCCGCCTCCTCATGAGCCAACCTGACGAGGCCGTGCCTGAGGAAGCTCCTGGTCGTCCGCCCCGCGAGGCTTGGCCCCTTGCGAGGGTCTTGAGCTTGTGTTGATGAAGATGGGCTGTCCTGGGCCTCCTTTGAGCCACGCCGCAGGCCGCAGGCAGGCCGACAGCAGCCCCCGGGCCCATGGCGCGCCCGAACTTGGCCGAGCAGAGAGGCGAAAGGGCAAGTGTGAAGCGTCGCGGGCCCTAACTGCCTGCGGCCTTGGGCGACGCGTGGCGGTTGATTGGACGTGTGCGCACTGCTCCCCCACGATGTCTCGGTAACCTCCCGGATTCGACAAGTCCCTGCATGCGGAGTTGCTCATGATTACCGGTGATCGTGGAGGCCGACGGTTGGCCTTCGCCAGCAATAAGCACGGAACGGCGCGCTCCCTTCCAGTCTATCCTTTCTTGTCTCTCCTTCTTCTCCATGGCTCCACCAAGGAAGTTCTCGGCCGCAGAGAAGGGGAAGGGCCGCCAGGTCGAATCTTCCTCTCCTCCGCCTAAGCGTGGTCGAGGTCGCCCTCGCAAGCGCCCCGTGGCCTCCACGGCGGTCCCCCGCGGTTGTGGGGGAGGCTATCAGCGTGGCGACGAGCGGCTGGCCATGGTCGGAGGGCGTGCACCGGCTGCGCATCCCCCGAGGCTGCGCCTCCATGCTGTTGAAGCGCTGCCGTAGTTCATGGTGAGGGCGGAGGAGCCGTCCGGCGTCCGGCTTCAGCTCCCGTGCTTCCTCCTGGGTGAGCTCCCAGATGGCGCCCTGAGTGGCCTCTGGCTCCAGGCAGATGGCTGCTGCAGCCAGGCTTCGTGGGCTTCTCTGGAGGTCTCAGTGCGAGGAACCTGTTCACAGCCCATGGTGGCGACGTTTGCTCATGCGTGGTCTCCGCCACGGTGCTCGCTGCACTTCAAGTATGATGGCGGCGCCACCCTCTACGTGAGGGTGTTCGGGGAAGACGGCCGCGCATGGGTGCTGCCACGAAGACGCATTTACCACGGCCGAGGACTCAGCCCCCGGCCTTGGGCGGAGAGGGGCAGCAGCGGTGGCGATGCCCGTGACTCCTCACGCTTCACCAGCTCTTCTTGGTGATGACTCTTCCAGCAGCGGCTGACCAGCCCCCCACGCCGCCTGCTTGGGGGTGGCAGCGGGTCCGCTCGCCGCCACGCCCGGTGAAGCGCGAGATTGAGTCCGACCGAGCCGGAGGCGGCTCGGGCCTTCCAAGAGAGCCGCACGGGCGCGCTTCACCTGCTTCGTCCCTTTTCCTTCCTTTTCTCCCTCGTAAAAAGGGAACAATGTGTGGCCCGTGGGGCGCGTTTAGGGCAACGTCGTTAATTATTGTACTGCTTTTGTTATCTCCGATATCGTTCCCTTCATGCGTCGTCCATTCATGAAGTGAACCCGGCCCGTGGCGCATGGCGACCGACCACAGCCCGTGTTCGCGTTGTGCTGCCCGTGAGGCATGGTCAGGAGGGTGCTCCGGTAGTGGACCAGGGCCGTGAAAACTTGAGCGGTAGGGGCAGGAATGCTCATGAGGGCTCCGAGGCTTCCGCCTCCACGAGTCCCCAGCATAAGAGAAATCAAAGGCGGGAGGGCAAAAGATCGAAGAACCACGGACCAAAAAGGCGATAGTTTCGATAAAGACTCCAAATGGGAATGACCAACAACTGCAGAAAGCAAATGAAAAGCCGCGTCCGGCACCTAGTCTAGTCTTGACGTCTTCTCACCCAGCGGAGCTAAGTGCTGCCCTTTGGGCGTGGGAGGGAGCCCAGGGGCTGAGGCCGGTGCTCCTGAGACTCCGGGCGTGTACAGCCCCAACACATTATTACGTGAGAGTGTCACGGCGGCGAAGCTTCACGGCGTTAGCCTTCTTCCACGAGCTCGGTCCTTTCTTACGGGAAGCAAGCTTCACGGGCGTTGCCCTCTTCACGGGCTCCGGGCCTTTCCGAGCAGCGACAGCTTCACAGGCGTTCGCCTTCTTCACGAGGCTCCGGGCCTTTTCCAAAAGATGAACTTGCAGGCATTCGCCTTCTTCACGAGCTCGGGGCCTTTTCCAAAAGATGAACTTCCACAGGCATTCGCCTTCTTCACGAGCTCGGGGCCTTTTCCAAAAGATGAACTTCACAGGCATTCGCCTTCTTCACGAGCTCTGGGCCTTTTAGGGGTAAAACCTCCGAGGTGCTTTGGATGTTCCACGCGTTCAGAGTAGGTACTCCCTCTTGAGTCTCCAAGCGCATGGAGCCAGGCACAGAAACATGAACAACCTTGAATGGGCCCTCCCACATGGGAGAGAGCTTATGCAGTCCCTCCCTGTAGAGGACCCGCTTGAGCACGAGGTCCCCTACCTCAAGAGTTACAGGGTGGGCCGTTGCGGCGGTGGTATCGCGGGCGCCTGTGGTACCTCGCCCGCCATGGCCAACTTCTCGGCAGCGCTCCTCCCCAGTACAAAGGGCCGTCCCCCGCATGGCATCCTGCAGCGTTTCGCCGAGCGCCGGGACCCAGCGGATCGGCGCTTGACCTCGTGAGGAGGACCGCTTGACTCCGTGGAGCCGGGAAGAAGGGGTCTCTCCGGTTGGCTTGGTTGCGGTTGTGCGGATGGACCACAACACAGACGGAAGCTCGTCGTACCAGCCTCTGCCGCAGGCTTCCAGTTTCTTCTTGAACGTCCTGGTCTTGAGGCCTCTCAGGACCTCTGCATTGGCCCGCTCGGCCTGTCCATTGCTGCGGGGGTGCGCCACCGAAGTGTAGCATATCTGCGTCCCAAGGTTAGCGCATTACGTTTTAAAAAGGTTACTGGTGAACTACGAACCGTTGTCGGTGATGATGCGGTTTGGCACTCCGAATCGGATCACGATGCCCTTGATGAACTTTACCGCAGAACCAGCGGGGATGGCGCGGACGGCCTCGACCTCGGCCCACTTGGTGAATTTGTCCACGGCGACGTAGAGGTAGCGATAGCCCCCTGGCGCCCGAGGAAAAGGGCCCAAAATGTCCAGCCCCCAGACAGCGAATGGCCAAGTGAGGGGGATGGTTTGCAGGCCTCCTGCGGGCTGGTGGATCTGCTTGGCATGGAATTGGCAAGCCTCGCAAGCCTTCACGAGTTCGATAGCGTCATTGAGCGGTGGGCCAATAGAAACCATCATGAACGCCTGCCGACAAGGGTCCATGACGATGAATGGTGCCCACAATCTCCGCCATGTATATCTGCCAGCAATTCCTTCCCCTATTCCCTGGTGATGCAGTAGCGAGGGATCGTCGTTGATTCGTTTCAGGTAGAGCTCTCCATCCATGATGTCAGTATGCCGTGGCTTGCCGCGCCACACGCTCTGCCTCCTCCTCCTTCTCCGGCAAAGTCCCACGCGTTAAGTAACTCTTGAGCTCCGTGATCCAGCACTCCTCTTGAGGTTCCATTGTTAGGAGCAGGCGTGCTCCTGAGGCCGGGCCACAGGCTGGGGCTCCCGAGGCTGGTGGCTGAGGGAGCTCCTCCCGAGGCTGTGCTGTGCTTGATAACGGCGGTAGGGCTGAGGGCTTGAAGAGCCGTTCCTCAAAGACGCCCGGTTCCTGGGGTAACCTCCTGGAGGCTCGTTTGGTGATGTCGTCGGCCTCTTGATTGGTGCCCGGGGGCACGTGCTGCAGCTCCAACCCCCAGAACTGTTTCTCCATCCTGTGGACCTCCGCAAGGTAGGCCTCCATGTGTTCATCCCTTGGCTCGTACACCTTGCTGGAGAAATTGACGAGGAGCTGTGAATCGCCCTTGATGGTAAGGCGCTTCACCCCCGGGGCAGCGGCAGCCTTCAGACCCGCTATCAACCCCTCGTATTCTACTATATTGTTGGAGACCTTCTCGCCATGCTGGAAACAGAGCTGCACGACATAGTGGAGCTTGTCCTGAGCGGGAGATATGAGCACTGCCCCAGCCCCAGTATACCTGCACGGAGAACGCTCCGTCGAAGTACATGACCCAACCTTCTGGCGCTTCGCTCCCTGGGGAGAGGGACCGATCCTCGCCGGCCCTGAGGCCCGGTGCTTCTGTCCATTCGGCCATGAAATCTGCCAGCGCGGCCCCCTTGATGACTCTGGTCGTACTGAACTCAAGATGGAACGCTTGCAGCTCAATGTTCCACTCGGCGACCCTTCCGGCCGAGTTGGGGCTCCTGAGCACCCTCTCCAGGGGGTATGCCGAGACAACCTTGATTGGATGACCCTGGAAGTAGTGCCGCAGCTTGCGCGAAGCCACCAGCAGTGCGAGGAGGAGCTTCTGCGGCATGGGGTACCGTGCCCTCGCATCCCGTAGCACGCAGTCGACGGCACACCGGGTGCTTTCGGCGAGGTTAGGGGCGTCGGTGCTTTGGTGGCGTCTTCCGGAAGCTGTGGTGCCTCCCGAGGCGGCGTCGCCTCCCGGAAGCTGGGTGCTTGGATGGGAGGCCTCCCCGTCCTTGGTGCGCCTCTTTGTGACGGTTGATCTTCTTCCATTGCGGTGCTGGCTTCGCTAGTTCCTTCGATTCGGTCTAGCCTTAGCTCGGGTGGCCGCCGTGGTCTTGGCTCGACGCTCCTCCCTAATCGCCACGAGCAGCGCTTAGCGGAGTAGGGAGTGGCGGCGAGGTAGAGTACCAAGGGCTCTGAGGGCGGGGCCACCATCACTAGAGGGCTGGTCAGTACCTCTTGAGGTCTTGAACGCTTTGTCGACCTCTTGATCCACTCGAAGGGCCCCTTTTTCTTCATCACCGAAGAAAGGCAGCGCCCGCTCCCCAATCGGGAGATGAAATGGCCCAGCTATTCACAGCGCCCGTGAGCTACGCATTTCCCTAAGGGTCTTTGGTGGGCTCATGTCTTCCAATGCCTTGACCTTTTCTGGGTTAGCCTCAATGCCTCGGAGGGACACGAGGAAACCCAGGAGCTTGCCTGAGGGAACTCCAAACACACACTTCTCTGGGTTGAGTCGCAGGCTCACTGCGTTGAGGCTCGCGAAGGTTTCTTCCAGGTCTTGTATCGAGGTCTTGGCCTCGCGAGACTTCACCACGATGTCGTCGACGTATGCCTCCACATTCTTCCCGAGCTGCGGGCCCAAGGTGATGTGCATGAGCCGCTGGAAGGTTGCCCCCGCGTTGCGCAACCCGAAGGGCATGCATGTATAGCACTACACTCCACACGGGGTTAGGAAGGCCGTCTTCTCCACGTCTTCCACCGCCATCTTGATTTGGTGATACCTGGAAAAGGCGTCCAAGAAGCATAACAGGTCACACTCGGCGGTGGAATCGACGATCTGGTCGATGCGAGGGAGCAGAAACGGATCCTGCGGGCATGCTTTGTTGAGGTTGGTGAAGTCGAACACATGCGCTCCTTTCCTCCCTTCTTTGGCACCACCACGGGGTTGGCCAGCCAATCTTGGTATCGAACCTCGCGAATAACCCCCACGGCTTCTAGCTTGCGGGTCTCTTGGACGATGAAGGCCTGCTTTTCAGTGGACTGCCTTCTCGCTTCTGTTTCTTTGGGCGACGCGTTGGGGCACACGTTAAGGTGGTGCTCGATCAAGCCCGTGGGATCCCCGCCACTGATCGGGCTCCCAGTGAACACCTTCTTGTTCGCACGCAGGAACTTGACAAGGGCCTCCTCCTGTTCTGGCTCGAGGTTGGCGCCTATGGTGAAGGTGGCGTTTGTGGACCCGTCCTCATCGACAGGTATCTTCTTGGTCTCCGCCTTGTCTTGAGTGAACAACTACTTTTTCTTGGTCGGCGCAGCCCCCTTGGGCTTGGGGGCTTCCGCATCGGCGGGCTGCGCTGACGCCGTCTTGTGGGTGAGCCTGGCCTTTCATGGCGCACCTTGATCCCCGGGCACGATGAGGACGCCGCTGCTCCGAGCATCTTCATGAGGTTGTACCGGGTGGGTTGCGGCCATGAATTTGGCCAATGCTGGATAGCCAAGGATGGCATTGTTGGGGAGGCCGATGGGGGCGATGTCGAAGTCGACCAGTTCCGTCTTGGAAGTTGTCATAGGTGCGAAGGTCACCGGAAGCGGATTGCCCCAAGGAGCTGGATGACCCCTCCTCGCCCGAAAAAAGGCCGGCTGGGCTGCAGCCGCTCCTGGGTATGCTGAGAGGAGGTTGAAGGCCTCGACCGAGAATGCGTTGAGGCCGGCACCGCGCCGTCGATGAGGGTCTGGTGGCGGCAACTGGCGGATGGTGTGTGTGCGAGCATGGGGGCGCACCCGACCGGCCGAGTTGGTGGGGTGGTCTTGAGAGTCGAAGGTCAGCCCGGCGACTCCGTCCGACTGAGGAGCCCCGCAGCGTGGAGGCGGCGCCGACCGGCGACGAATGTCTTGACATGGTGGCTGGAAGGCGGCGCTGCGAGCCGCCCAGAGGGCGCGGACGAAGCGGAGGTACCGGCGCGACGGGGCGGGTATCGAGGAAACCGCGCGGCCCCTCCCCTGAGGTCGCCGAGTGGCACAGGGACGATGCTTGCTGCTCGTTCCCTGGCGGGCCGGTGGCGGCGTTGATGGCAGGTGACGGGGAACGGCGAGGGCGCCCGCCGACGGGAGCTGTCTGGGCGACATATGGGAGGCGAGGCGGCTCGGCGCTCAGCGCCCGGCTTGACGGGCGTCGAACATATGGTTGCGGTAGACGGGGAAGAACGTGGCGACGGAAGGCAGATTCTGGCGCACCCCTACCTGGCGCGCCAAATGTCGGATTTCGGGTTCCGGCAGACCCTTAAAGTTCGAACTCTGGGGTGCGCACGGAGATCCAACCCTCCACCGTCTCGTACCTCGCCGAATCGCAGGGACCTAAACTACTAAGAAGAACAGCACAAGAGACACGAGATTTATACTAGTTCGGGCCACCGTTGTGGTGTAATACCCTACTCTAGTTTGTGGTGTGGTGGATTACCTCTTGGGCTGATGAGGAGCGATAAGAGGGAAGAACAGCCTCGCGAGGGTCTGTTCTTGGTGGGTGTGATGAACTGCTAAGTGGTGTCCCGTCGCTCTAGCTTGAGGATCGGGTCTCTATCTCTCTCTCTTCTGGATGCGGATCGTCCTATCCCTTCCTCTCCGATCGTCCCCCCTACTCTGAGTGTGGCTACTCCTATTTATAGGCGAAGGCCCTGGGCCTCTTCCCAAATATTGAGCGGGAAGGGCGCCAACAATCGGCCATTTTGAAGGGGAACAGCGGGTACACTTATCCTGACTAAAGTTGGTCCTCGCCTGCCAAAGACTTTGGTGATGACGCCTGCTTGGGCTCCACGATGACTCCCTTCCAGCCATTGGGTTGGTCTTGGTCTTGTTGCACCGAAACGGATGCCTTTGCTTGATGCTCTCGCCTGCGCTTGCTCCCTTTGCACCAAAGAGGAAAGGAGGACGCTGCGCGGGCTGGCGCCCTTGGTCGTCATGGCTTGCGTCATGGGCACCTCACGAGGTACCCTGCCTTGAACTCTCCGCCTCCTCATGAGCCAACCTGACGAGGCCGTGCCTGAGGAAGCTCCTGGTCGTCCGCCCCGCGATGGCCCCTCGCGAGGGTCTTGAGCTTGTGTTGATGAAGATGGGCTGTCCTGGGCCTCCTTTGAGCCACGCCGCAGGCCGCAGGCAGGCAAGTCTGGGGACCCCCGTTCCCAGAACACCGACAGAAGCCCTCTGAGACGACACCTCGGGGTCGCCCGCATCGTAAGGCGGGATGGTGTGGGGAGGCGTTTCGCTCTCCATCATCTCCAGAAGAAGATTCCCCGAAGACGAACTCTGTCGAGAAGGGCCATGATCCGGACTACAAGACGGATATTTCGGTTATTTTCCTCAGAAGTAAAGTAGGTTGTTTTTTTTACTATTAAACCCTTTCTTTTACTTACAGCTCGATGGAGGGCTGATCCCCTTGCAGGCACTGTACGGCCGGGGTATCCCCTGGGCCAGGACCCTTTGGCGAAGATTTCTTCCCCCGTTTAGAAACTATTGTCTGCGGGCCTTCAAAGGCGGTCCTTTTCCTTCCTTGGGGAGAGGGAGCTTTGGCTTCTTCTCCCCGGTTGTCCACCTTCGTGGAGGCATCAACCTCTTTCTTCCCACCTTTATCCTCCCCTGAGGGCGCTTGGTAGGGCGCAAGCTCCAACATCTGGACTAGTACCGGATCCGGTGAGACCTCGGGGAGGGGGGCCGGACACCTGATCATCTTCGCCTTTGCTATCCAATCCTGGTCAAAGAGCGACTTTTCAGAATGATGTCATGATGAATAGAAATGCAACGTGTTCGGCCATAGGGCGACTTACTTAGGTATCTGGAAGATTGCAGCTCAGACCCGCGTCCTCGATGGAATCCGGACACATTGCTTGCGGTCCGAAGTACAATTTGTACATCTCCTCGGGCGTCATGCCGAGGAAGTGCTGAATAGCTCGCAGTCCCTCCAAATTGAATTCCCACAGACGGAGGCAAGGTTCGGCGAAGTAACATTACTTACGTTACTGTGACCAAACCAATATCTCTTTCGAGGAGATCTCGGATGCGTCCCTGCAATATGGGCACGTCCTTCACTGGCCCCCAGTCTAGCCCCCTGTTGATCCATGACGTTAGTCGTGGAGGGTGACCCGAGCGAAAGGCAGGTGGGTCCACCCATTTGGTACCCCTGGGAGCTGTGACATAAAACCATTCTTGTTGCCATAAGCTGGACACCTCCTGGAAAGAACCCTCGGGCCATGGGGCATCGGCGCTTTTGCTTATTACAGCACCTCCGCATTCTGCATACCTCCCCTCAATCGTCTTCGGCTCCACTTGGAAGGTCTTGATCCATAGGCCGAAGTGAGGGGTGATGCGTAGAAAAGCTTCGCACACGACGATAAAAGATGAGATGTGGAGAATAGAATCCGGAGCTAAATCATGGAAGTCCAGCCCGTAATAGAACATGAGCCCCCTCACGAAGGGATCCAGAGCCAGGCCTAGTCCTCGAAGGAAGTGAGATATGAATACTACGCTCTCGTCGGGTTTGGGAGTAGGTATGACCTGCCCTTGAGCAGGCAGCCGGTGCACAATCTCGCCGGTCAAGAACCTGGCCTCTCTTAACGTTCTGACGTCTTCCTCCGTGACGGAGGAGGGCATCCACCAACCTTGAAGGTTGGATCCGGACATGGTTGAAGGTCTGAAGCGCCTGACCTGATCTTTGGGTGTTGGAACTCGAGGCGGGGGAGGGATTCAATTGAGTTCGAGGAATAAAAAAGGATAGGCCTTGGCCTCTTCATAAAGAGGGTGAATACCAAGCGTCCTCCTCGTGACCATTTGGGACTTGCCTATAATCGAGGAGTCTTACCAACGGGCACGACTGGGTTACCCACGCCTGTATTGATGAGAATCTCGTGATAAGGGGACATGATCTCTGCTTCGACAAGACGTGCCAAGGAAGCCGCCTCGTGATATGCGGCAAGGCTGGTTGAAAAACACGGTTCGATAATAACCGGGCCATGGCATGATGTCATGGTATCAAATACGTTAGCAGGTCGGATTTGTGAATATTATTCTCTCTACGGTGGAATGTGGATCTTGTTTTGCAGAGCCGGACACTATCCTTGTGTTCAAGATCTTCTAAGGACTATTCGGAGGAGGAACCCGCCTTGCAATGCCGAAGACAATCTGCCACGGACTCATCGTCATTGAAGCCTGATTCAGGGGCTCTTGAGGGAGTCCTGGATTAGGGGTATCCTTTGGCGGACTATATCCTTTGGCGGACTGTTGGACTATGAAGATACAAGATTGAAGACTTCGTCTCGTGTCCGGATGGGACTCTCTTGGCGTGGAAGGCAAGCTTGGCGATACGGATATGTACATCTCCTTCTGTTGTAACCGACTCTGTGTAACCCTAGCCCCCTCCCATGTCTATATAAACCGGAGGGTTTAGTCCGTAGGACGAGGACAATCATACCATAGGCTAGCTTCTAGGGTTTAGCCTCTACGATCTCGTGGTAGATCAACTCTTGTAATACTCATATTCATCAAGATCAATCAAGCAGGAAGCAGGGTATTACCTCCATAGAGAGGGCCCGAACCTGGGTAAACATCCTGTCCCTTGCCTCCTGTTACCATCCGCCTTAGACGCACAGTTCGGGACCCCCTACCCGAGATCCGCCGGTTTTGACACCGACAGAGGGTATCGGGATTTGCATGGTGTAAGGACCGCCGATACATAGTATACTGATTTTTGGATGGGGAAGTTATGTCCCTCTTCCTCTCGCACGATGACGAGTACGACGCTCACTACCTGGTGAGTTGCCGATATATAGAGCAACATAGGCTCGCCAATGATTGGGGCGGCTAGGATTGGGTTGCCTACTAATAAGGTTTTTATTTCTTCCAACCCAACTGTAGTTGCGTCCGTCCATTCGAAGTGGTTGGTGCGTCTAAGCAGTCTCTAAAGAGGTAATGCTTTTTCTCCTAATCTAGAGATGAAGCGGCTCAAAGCTGCCACTCACCCTGCTAGTTTTTGGACCTGCTTCAAGTCCGTTGGTATGGCCAATTGTGACAAGGCTCGGATTTTGGCTGGGTTCGCTTCAATTCCTCTATTGGAGACAATGAACCCCAGCAGCTTTCCGGCTGGAACGCCAAAAACACATTTTCCGGATTAAGCCTTATGCATATGTTTGCAGGTTATCAAATGTGAGGCGGAGATCGTCCACCAATGATTCGACTTTTTTAGTCTTGATGACCATGTCGTCCACATATGCCTCCACTGTCTTGCCGATTTGTTTTCCCAAGCATGTTTGAATCATGCGTTGGTAAGTGGCACCATCGTTTTTAAGCCCAAAAGGCATAGTGTTAAAACAAAAAGACCTGTACAGGGTAATGAACACCTTTACGGCCTGGTCGGACTCGTTCATCTTAATCTGATGGTATCCGGAGTAAGCATCGAGGAAACACAATGAGTCGTGTCCCGCGGTTGCGTCAATGATTTGGTTAATGTGGGGCAGCGGGAAAGGGTCCTTAGGGCAAGCCTTATTAAGGTCTTTGAAATCGACACAAAGGCGCCAGTATTTATCCTTCTTGGGCACCATAACCAAGTTGGCTAGCCAGTCCAGGTGCTTGGTTTCTCTAATGAACCCGGCCTTGAATAGTTTGGCTAGCTCCTCCCCCATAGCTTGTCGTTTGGGTTCGGAAAATTGCCGCAACGTTTGCTTGACTGGTTTGAATCCCTTGATTATGTTGAGGCTATGTTCGGCCAGTCTGCGTGGGATTCCGGGCATGTCTGAAGGGTGCCAGGCAAAGATGTCCCAATTTTTGCACAGTAACACTCGTAAAGTGGCGTCGACCATTGGGTCCAGCTGTGCTCCAATGGACGCGGTTTTGGTGGGATCCGTCGGGTGTACTTGAAATTTAACTATTTCATCTGCCGGTTTGAAAGAAGTAGATTTGGGCCTCTTATCTAGGATCACATCGTCATTATGCATCGTGGATCTTAAGGTGGTCAGTTCTTCGGCCGCAAGGGCTTCGGATAGTGCCTCGAGGGCTAAGGGTGTGGTTTTGTTTTCAACGCGGAGTGCTATATCCGGATCACTGGCGATAGTGATTACTCCGTTGGGCCCCGGCAGTTTAAGCTTCATGTACCCGTAATGGAGTATGTCTTGGAAGCATGAGAAGGCGTCCCACCCCAAAAGGGCGTGATAACCACTGTTGAAGGGGGCCACGTCGAAGAGCAACTCTTTGGACCTGTAATTCTCAGGCGTGTTGAATACTACATTGAGTTTGATTTCCCCGAACATCGTGCTTCTCAACTGGGGATAATAACTCGAAAGGTGGTACTGCTTTGCTCGATGCGGGTCTTGTCAATTTGCATTTTGTCGAACATGTCCTCATAGATGAGGTTAAGTCCGCTGCCACCGTCCATGAGTACTTTGGTGAGTCTAAAGCCATCCACGATCGGGTTTAAGACAAAGGCGGCTCGTGCTCGGACTAGTCGGGCCTTGGTTCGTCATCGGGGGTGAAAGTTATGGCCGCATAGTTCCAAGGATTTATTATGGTTACTTGGTTGATTTTGGCGAGGTCGCGGAGCGCCCTTTTGCGCCAATTATTTTAAGAGAAGGTCTCGAAGACCATAAAGACGTCCAGATCGTCATCCTCCGAAGAATGCTTCTCTGGAGTAATGTTGATGAGGACAGCCTCACCGCTTTTAGCTACCTGCCGGAGTACCCAGCATGCCTGCAGGCTGTGAGTTGGTTCGGTACTCGGCATCACATGTATCTGACAGGGTTTGTCAAGGATTTCATCAAGAATTGTTCTACGCCTCGTGAGGGGTTTGTTTTTCTTGTGGACGGGCTTATGATCGGATGCCTCGTAGGGGTGTATCCGTTTTGCCCGTGTGGTGGACCGCTTAAAAGTAGCGGGTTCCAACAGTGTGTTCTGGGCCTTCCATACGCTTTCCATCACACAATACTTCTGTACTAAGTGTGATAATTCTGTAAAGGTCTGTATGTGGTGGCGGTTGAGGGCGTTGAGAATTCTCTCATCCATACAATTACGATAAAAAACTGAAACTGCTTTGTCGTCGCAACAATCTTTGATCTTGTTTTTAATAAGGAGGAATCTGGCCTAGAAGTGGTGGACCGTTTCCTGAGGTTGCTGCCGTACATACATTATGTCACATATGGGCCTGAATTACTTGGAGAATATTGATTGTGGTGGGTGGGTGGGATAAAACCCGAATCTTGACCCAAGGTTGAATCTGGAGCTTGAAAAATCTCCAAGGTCACTAGTTCGGGCCCGAGATGATCGAGGTGCTTTCTAGGCTCTATGTCCGACCCTGGGTTCAGAGGACGTGAAGCCTCATCCGGAGGGAGGGTGTCCGGCTCGAGGGGCTCGGAGATCCAGACATAGATGGTTTTGAACTTAGGGGAAGAAGTGTTTTCGGCTCGTTCCTCGACGACCTCTACCAGATGGATGATCGGTGGGGACTTAATTTCCCTCTGATCGGGTTTGAGCTTGATCCGATCGTAGTCTGTTGCAAGACCCAGGGCGGTGATGCGATCTAGCAACTCGTTCAAGGATGACATGTCCGCCGGATCCATCTTTTCGAAGTGTTCGAGGCCGATGCAGAGGTGATGATTAGCGATCGTGGGGGCCGATGTCGGCTTAACGGCCATGCGTGTGCCCATGGTGAAACTGACGAGCTGGAGCACGTGTCCTGAAGTTAGGTTCCTTCCAGAAGTGATATCATCATTGATGGTAAGGCGAGCCATCGATCCTTCTGTCGACAACACAATGAAACTCTCAATGAAAGCACCAATGTCGGTGTCAAAACCGGCAGATCTCGGGTAGGGGGTCCCGAACTGTGCGTCTAAGGATCAATGGTAACAGGTGTCAGGACCCCGATCCTATGTCACACCGATCTAGCATGTAACACATCATATCACTTTGCGGCCTCACGCACGGTATTCCCACGGGTGTCGCCTTACCATGGCCCGGGACCGTTTGCGCCTTTTGGCTCATGTATATGATAGTGTCGCTAGCCTCCATATGACAAAGAACCCGGGCCGACATGGCTAGTCGTGAACCCAAAGCGGCGCTAACCCATGGGAACAGGCATACATGAATCACATCGAGCATGTCGGTCATCAACGTATAAATTCGGGCTGTAGCACTGGGCTAACAGGACTCCGGTATCCCGGGCTGTAGCAGGCTAGGCAGGACTCCGAATAACACCGCGTGACATTTCCCCGAAGGGACAGACATAGGAACGAAGTGAAACACATGCCGGCCAGTCAAGTGTCCAAGCAGTAGTGCTTTGGGCTAGCGGGACTCCGGTGAACTGGGTCAGAAGCGGACTACTATCGCTCGGAAGCACGAGACTACATTTCCCCATCTGAGAGGCTGCCAAGGATAAACAACTAGTTTGTCGGATCCCACACATACCAAGCATTTCAAACATACACACAATATGCTCAATATGTGTAGATACAACATGGCATCACAACATAACTCTACGACTCAAGTATTTATTCATTAGGCTCGAGGAGCGAGATATTACAAACATGGGTCTCATGACCCAACACTCGTGAGCATACAAGTCAAGGCACAAGCGGAAGCTAAACATGTCTGAAAGTACGGACAGCTATAAATGAAAAAGGCCGAGAAGCCCGACTATCTACCGAGATCTGCCGAGGGCACAAGATCGTAGCTGAGGTAACAAGCTAAACGTCGAAGTCCAAGCGGAACTACTAACGAGACTGAAGTCTCTCTGCAAAACATAAAATAAGCAAACGTGAGTACAAACATACTCAGCAAGACTTACATCAGAACTAGCTACATATGCATCATTTTCAAAAGGGGGTGGTGGAGTTTGACTGCAGCAAGCCAGCTTTGACTCGGTGGCTATCCTGAACTACGACTGCAAGTAACTCTTTTGAGGTGGCGCTGCGAGTCCACATATTCACAATATCAATACACCACTATGGACCCTCTCCCGTCTCCCTACGAGAACGCCATCCATAGCACTCACGCTTATCTTGCGCATTTTAGAGTATCCACTTTCACTTGTCTATGAACTGGTATAGGCAACACAGAAGTCCTTCTCCGTGGACACGGCTATTCGAATAGATCATATTAACACTGCAGGGGTGTACTTCTAAACACACGCTCACCACTTACCGCCGTTTACACGACATGTACTCGGCAACCTTCAAGCGGAAGCCCAACGTGGGTGTCGGCCACGACCTACCTAAACACACAAGTCCCAAGTCCAGGTTTATCGCCTATTCGGGTTCCATCCGCAGGGAGTCCGGCCGAGGTTTCCCATACAGCCCGAGCGATGTGTGCAGGGTTCCAGAGACACCAAGCAGGCGAATCGGTACACCAGCCACGGTGCCTACCGCAACACAACCCACCCCTATGATCAGCGTTGCGTGCCCCCAAAGATACTACAAACACGAAACTACTTGCAACTCCCGGACCGAGGACAAGAGTGGTTAAGAAGCCGAGAGGGTCAATTAAGGATCCCAATGCGTGGTAGTAACTGTTTCATGGATCACAAACACGTAACTCAGTTCATGAGGACGGCTGCAATGAGACAACCCACCATGTACTCCTACATGGCCTCTCACCGCTACCTTACCAAATCGTGTTCACACACTTAGCTCACACACAGTAGGACATGTTCACACAACCATTCCAATTCATTCCCGATGAATCAGACCTGACTCAACTCTAAGCAGTAGCAGGCATGACAACAAGCATGAATGAGTAGGCACAACATGGCTCAAACAACTCTACTCATGCTAGTGGGTTTCATCTAATTACTGTGGAATGACAGGTCATGCAGAGGATAAAGGGGTTCAGCTAACGCAGCAAGTAACACATGAGTCGTTGTTGTCCTAATGCAGTAAAATAGAGCAGGAGCGAGAGAGTGGGATTATATCGGAATGAACAAGGGGGTTTTGCTTGCACAGCACTTCAAGATAATATAGTTCTTCATCGGTGTCATCGAATTCATCATCGATGCGTCAGTCTCTTGAGAGGGGACATTTACGGCAAACAAACAAGAGAGAACACAATCAATGCAATGCACATTCACATGAATGACATGTCATGTTAAGGTACTGAATTCACCTAATGCAATATCTAGCCAAGTTAATTGAAGTGGAATTCAAACAAGGTTAAACTCCAACTCCAAATGTTATTTCATAATTTGCCCTAATCATGATTCAGCCTATTCAGTGAGGTTAACTTGTTCAATCATGCATGAAAATGCCATAAACAGATTCTTCATATTTTTCTGATCATTTTTCATAAATAAATTATTTAATTTGGAGTTACAGATTAAAAGTTATGAATATTTGAAGTTTGGGGTGTTTCTGAAATTTCCTGAATTAAATTAAATCCAGAAAATCAAATAATTGCGTCAGCATTACAGAGGCATGACGTCAGCGGTCAACTGCGGCGGTCCAGGTCAAACCCTGACTTGTGGGTCCCGAGTGTTAGTGTCTGACTAAACTAATCTAGCTTAGTTAATACTAACCTAACTTAATTAGCCGGGCGGGGCCCCTATGTCAGTGAGGGAGAGGGGAAAGTCAAACCGGGCAGTGGGTCAACCCATGCCGGTCAGCGGGTCAGCGGTCACCGGCGTTTAGCCGCCGGCGAGCCCGACGCGGCGGCGAGAGTGATTTTGACCATTCCGGCAACCAAAAGGGCCGCGGAAGGCATCTAGGTGGAGCTGGGAACGAGCCGAGGCTCTTGGTGGAGCTAGCCGGGGTCGGGATGGCCGGGATCGACGGCGGCGAGTTCCAAGGCGGCGGCCGGAGTTCGGGTTTGGTCGTGCGCGAGGCTGTGGCTTGCTAGCAAGAGAGAGGAGTAGCACCAGAGAATCGGGGAAACTCCACGAGCTCGTGCACATGCTTATTTTGGTCCGGGGAGGACTGCAGTGGTGGCACGGCGGCAATGGCGGACGACGGCGCTCGGCCAAGGTGGAGAAGCTACCTAGGGGAGGGGAACGGCGGGGTTTCCAGGGGGGAGATGGAGAGTGGCTCACGGGGGAACTAGGAGAGGCGACGACGAGGTCGGGGAAGTGCTGGAGCCCGCGAATCGACTGCGAGGTCACCGGCGGCCGAAGGTTGATGATGAGGCCGGGGATGACGTTGCAGGGCTTCCGGAGGGCCGTGGATCGGTGGGGTGGAAGAGGGGTTCGAGGCGGAGCTCCTGAGCCCAGCGGCAGGGCGAGGGGTGGCCGGTGGCCGCGGCGAACGGCGTCGGTGGCGTTCGGCCGTGCGTGTGAGAGCGGGATAGAGGAGGAGCGAGGAAGAGGGAGAGAGTGAGGGGTCCAGGGGTCGGGCGGCGCCGAGGAGATGACGCAAGGCGTCGTGGTGGTCGGCGGCAGCAGTGCAACTGGTGGCGTGGCGCCCGCGTGCCTTGGCGCTCCTCTCTGCACTGCTGGCGAGGAAGGCAGTGGGCTGGCACGGGCCACGATCTTTGGGCCGGCCGATGGCTGCTAGGTGGGCTGGCTGGGCTGCCGGGTGAGTTTCTCTCTCTCTCTCTTATTTCTATTTAATTACATTTTCTATTTTGTTTGCCTCTGTTTTAGTTTAGTAAAATACTAAACCATTTTATAAAATCCTGAAGATAATTATGTGGCTGGAACTAAAGTGTACTGCACCACATAAAATGTCCCAGAATTATTGGACATATATTAAGTATATATAAAATATATTTCCAATGCAAATAGTTATTGAATTAATTCAAAGGCCCAAAAAAAATGTTTCAGTCACTCCAAAATTATTGGTTTGAATTTTATTCTTGCCAATAATTTTCAAAGATGAAAAGGAACATTTCCTTGGAAACATTTGAAGCAATTTTTAATGTTGATCATTTATTTTAAATGATTCCTGAGGCTCTCCAATGCCCCAATTCAAATTTAAAGGAAATTTAGACATGATGCATGGATGCAAGAAAATCAAGCTAGGGTTGATCTGGGTCAGTGATACTCACCCCACTAAACAAGAATCTCACCGAGATTCAAGGCGTGAGGTAAGAGGAAAAGGGAGTCGCAAACTATCACAATCTTCATGATCCATTTGCCCTTCCGAAGATGTTGATTCATTCCATCATCTTCGTCTTGACGTCTTCGAGATCTTCACCCGACACGACAATGGAAAGAAGGGGGAAACCCTATATGATTCGATCTTCACGAAGATCAAGTAAACATGATCGACTCACGGACTGAGATGGTGACACATCTCGAGTTGAGACACAAAACACATCGAAGGGATGGAAGAACAAACGACGGGTTTGATTGGTGGCAACAATTCCACGCTTTGAAAGATGGTGGATGGTGTCAAGGTGGCGAGGAAATAATTGTCATGATTCAATAGCGGGGCACCTCAGGGGTGGTGACACGAGGAACTATTCCCTTAAGTGGCAAAAAGAATTACTTTTGATACAAAGATCATTGAAACTCTTCATACCAGCCTAAGGCAATTCACAACGATCGTTTGGTGGAGTGCAAAGGAATGGTACACCGGACTAGAATGGATGATGTGGACTACCTTGTTGAAGACAACGCAATGGATGATTTTTGCTTATCATCGAAGGTGGAGGGGACCCATGGTAAGTCCACTTTTGAGGAGGATCCTGGACAAGAATTACTAAGAAGGCAGCCTATAGTGAAATGGCACAAGGACGGTGCAAGCTGGGAACGAAATGCAACTGTTGGTATGTTCCAACCATCATATCTGCACGAGATTCAGATCCGATTGGTGCGGGATATTCCGGACTAATCGGGTCCGGAAAGAAAAATGAAAGTTTGCAACACAAATCGGCGAAAAGATGTTGCGAGATTCTCGAGAATGAACTACGATAGCAAGCTCCAAAACATGAGCTGGTTACGCTACAAACCTGTGAACACACTTGTCCAAGACAAGTATGACCACGTAGTTGTCTTATAACAAAGCACTACCGAAGTTCTTGTTGGGAACCATCATCGAGGATATCGAAGTCCTTACATAAGTCCGGATTAGCTCTTAGGAAGGAACTTCTTCTCCTGGAACAAATCAATCAGTGGCTTGGAGTGCTAGGAATTGCATATGGAATGAAGATGATCAGTCTATCAGACCATAGAATACTTTGCACATGCATGACTGACTTGGGATGGTACCATAGGAAACAAAACAAACCTTTCCCGAATTCATGGCGGCAACTTACACCTAAAGCACAGGAATTGAGAAGTCACCCTTTCCATCCAAGCATAAGCTTCATGAGCGGAACACGAAGAAATGCTTACACAAGTTTTCAATACTAGGTTGATGTTCAACATGACTCATGGGGAGACAAAATGCTGGCGATGGGCTCAACAACAACTCATCGGAATTTCCATATCACTGGACTTCCACCATCATGTGAACACGGTGATAGCATTGGTCAGACCAAAAGATGTAACGAGGTATGCTCGAGGGATCAACCACGAGTAAGACAACATTACGGATATCGTTGGTTCTGATTTGACTTGATAATAGCCCATACTCAAGTCAAAAGATTGATAAGACAATAGGTCCAGCAACTGATCACAGGGACCAATCGATGAAGATATCATCTTTCTTCAACACACACACACGCATAGAAGACATCCCCTAGAGATGAACTAAGTTAAGCAAAGCTTTATCTTCCAACTCTCCAAGTTGTTGTCTAGTTCAACCAACTAGTTCAGGGATATCCAACACAGAGTCTTGGAGAATGGGTAGTTTACAGGAAAACAACTTGATCACGAGCTCAACATAACAGTCAGGAGACAACCCGGTAACACTTCCAAGAAGATATTTGGAAAGTCACGAACCACCGATATGTTACTAAGCTCGAGATCAATATTGCTTTTGAGGCCAAGACGATAGGACCAAATGAGTGAGGACTTGACAAGATCCTAACTCATAGACCAAAAAGTGCACCAGAACTAAGGACTAGGTAGTACGATCAATCTTAGGATGATGATTTAATAACCAACACGCTAAGAATGAGGATATTGTCCATTAGCTGCCAAGCAACGAGTTGCTCGGAGTATTGATTTCACACATCACAATTCACTTGTCGGCATTCCGGTTACAACAACACGAAGACCGAGGAATGAATGATGATGGTGAGAAGTATCACTGCATCAAGAATGCATAAGAGGAGGTGCAATTCTCATGACATTCTTGACATAAAGATGGTAACACTCCAGGTGGAACAGAATCAAAAGCTGGATTGGTATTTGATCTGCGGAGTACAACTACTTTGACCCAATCCTGGATATGGATGAGGTACTGGAGGTTGTTTCTCCTAGTCATTCCAGAACAGAATGGCTTGACGGACCACAAGGATAATAGGCATCGATAAACGGATGCATACATACTCTTTGTTATCAACTGATAGAGGATGGTCGGGATACAACTAAAGAGAGCAACTCAAACGAACATATAATTTTTCGAGTTGTGGAAGCATGGATTAATATATCGAGCAAGGCTCAACATTTCTCCCGGATAACCCATGCAGAAAGTAGAATTGGCAGATTCACAATATGGAATGGCGAACTCCTCAAGAGTACTCTGATTGTGATCTTTTGGTTCAAAAGAACTTCTGCCATAAATAGTTCATGGCATTTGGAAGAAGGAAATACCCACGGACCTCGAGGATCGTCATGCAAGGTTACTAGTATCCTAAAGGAACTAGCAAATACTAACAACATGAAGTAGGGTGAATCTCGGGTTCAAGAACCCAGGAGTGGAATGCCTACTAACTAATAACATCACGGGATGCTTTCAAGAATAATGGCCAGAATCATCACACTGGGGATACAAAAGCATTGCTAAATTGCTAGGTGACTTCCTAAACACCTAGGGTCATAATAATAACTCCAACATATATGTTGAAGCAGCGGAGTACCTCAACATACTAATTTGTGTGATTAATCTGGTCAAAAGGACATCGGAACGGAGGGAAAGGATTTGCAAATGCATCGGACTATTTAGAGACACAGGATGACTCGGACAGCATAACGGCTGTAAATGCTCACAATGATTTGAGACATCCTGCAAAAATGGTGGCATAACCACTCAACATCACAATATCAAGGTTCCGAGATCAGCAATTATCATACAGAAGTAGTAGGAACTGAACTGGGGCTTAAAACCAACAATCTTAAAAGTCTACGGATTAGTAACACGTCATCGGTACGTCGTCTACTGAGAGGGGACAGTTACCGGCAAACAAACAAGAGAGAACACAATCAATGCAATGCACATTCACATGAATGACATGTCATGTTAAGGTACTGAATTCACCTAATGCAATATCTAGCCAAGTTAATTGAAGTGGAATTCAAACAAGGTTAAACTCGAACTCCAAATGTTATTTCATAATTTGCCCTAATCATGATTCATCATATTCAGTGAGGTTAACTTGTTCAATCATGCATGAAAATGCCATAAACAGATTCTTCATATTTTTCTGATCATTTTTCATATATAAATTATTTAATTTGGAGTTACAGATTAAAAGTTATGAATATTTGAAGTTTGGGGTGTTTCTGAAATTTCCTGAATTAAATTAAATCCAGAATATCAAATAATTGCGTCAGCATTACAAAGGCATGACGTCAGCGGTCAATCATGGCGGTCCAGGTCAAACCACGACTTGTGGGTCCCGAGTGTCGATGTCGACTAAACTAACCTAGCTTAGTTAATACTAACCTAACTTAATTAGCGGGCGGGCCCGCATGTCGATGAGGGAGAGGGAAAGTCAAACCGGCGTTAGGTCAACCCACGCCGGTCAGCGGGTCAGCGGTCACCGGCGTTTAGCCGCCGGCGAGCCCGACGCGGCGGCGAGAGTGATTTTGGCCGTTCCGGCAACCAAAAGGGCCGCGGAAGGCATCTAGGTGGAGCTGGGAACGAGCCGAGGCTCTTGGTGGAGCTAGCCGGGGTCGGGATGGCCGGGATCGACGGCCGCGAGCTCCAAGGCGGCGGCCGGAGTTCGGGTTTGGTCGTATACAGGTCAGGGCTTGCTAGCAAGCGAGAGGAGTAGCACCAGAGCATCGGGGAAACTCCAGGAGCTCGCGCACATGCTTGGTTTGGTCCGGGGAGGACTGCAGCGGTGGCACGGCGGCAATGGCGGACGACGGCGCTCGGCCAAGGTGGAGAAGCTAGCTAGGGGAGGGGAACGGCGGGGTTTCCAGGGGGGAGATGGAGAGTGGCTCACGGGGGAACTAGCAGAGGCGACGGCGAGGTCGGGAAGTCTTGGAGCCAGCGAATCGATCGAGTCACCGGCAATCGGAGGTTGATGATGAGGCCGGGATGACGTTGCAGTGGCTTCCGGAGGGCCGTGGATCGGTGGGGTGGAAGAGGGGTTCGAGGCGGAGCTCCTGAGCCTAAGCGGCAGCGAGGGTGGCAGTGGCTTGTGAACAGCGTCGGTGGCGTTCGGCCGTGCGTGTGAGCGGGATAGAGGAGGAACGAGGAAGAGGGAGAGGCGAGGGGTCCAGGGGTCGGGCGGCGCCGAGGAGATGACGCAAAGGCGTCAGGTGTGACGGCAGCAGGCAGCAACTGGTGGCGTGGCGCCAGCGTGCAGCCGGCAGCGCTCCTCTCTGCTGCTGGCGGAAGGAAGCGGTGGTGGGGCCAGCCGGCCGATCTTTGGGCGGCCGATGGCTGCTAGGTGGGCTGGCTGGGCTGCCAGGTGAGTTTCTCTCTCTCTCTTATTTCTATTTAATTCTGTTTTCTATTTTGTTTGCCTCTGTTTTAGTTTAGTAAAATACTAAACCATTTTATAAAATCCTGAAGATAATTATGTGGCTGGAACTAAAGTGTACCAGACCACATAAAATGTCCCAGAATTATTGGACATATATTAAGTATATATAAAATATATTTCCAATGCAAATAGTTATTGAATTAATTCAAAGTCCCAAAAAAAATGTTTGATCACTCCAAAATTATTGGTTTGAATTTTATTCTTGCCAATAATTTTCAAAGCTGAAAAGGAACATTTCCTTGGAAACATTTGAAGCAATTTTTAATGTTGATCATTTATTTTAAATGATTCCTGAGGCTCTCCAATTCTCCAATTCAAATTTAAAGGAAATTTAGACATGATGCATGGATGCAAGAAAATCAAGCTAGGGCTGATCTGGGGCTGTGACAACAGGATACAAAGGGGACACAATGTTTACCCAGGTTCGGGCCCTCTTGAAGGAGGTAAAACCCTACTTCCTGCTTGATTATATTCGATGAGTATGGGGGTTACAAGAGTTGATCTACCTCGAGATCATAATGGCTAAACCCTAGATGTCTAGCCTATGAGATTTCTGATGATCTCTACAGACCAACCCGTCCGGTTTATATACACACCGGAGAGGCCTAGGGTTATACCAAGTCGGTTTATGGGGGATAAAAACAACATATACGGACACCAATCTTGCCGTCCACGCTTACAGGAGTCCTACCCGGTCACGGGGGAAAGTCTTCTGCTTGTATCTTCACAGCCCATCAGTCCGACCCATATCAAATAGCCCGGACATTCGAGGACCCCCTAATCCAGGACTCCCTCACCATTGACACCTCTTCTTCTTCCTTGGGTGGGTAGATCTGGAGCCCGCTTTGGGCTCCGGTGAGGGGAAATCATCGCCATCATCATCATCAACCATCCTCCATCACCAATTTCATGATGCTCACCGCCGTGGGTGAGTAATTCCATCATAGGCTAGCTGGACGGTGATGGGTCGGATGAGATTTATCATGTAATCGAGTTAGTTTTGTTAGGGTTTGATCCCTAGTATCCACTATGTTTTGAGATTGATGTTGCTATGACTTCGCTATGCTTAATGCTTGTCACTAGGGCCCGAGTGCCATGATTTCAGATCTGAACCTATTATATTTTCATGAATATATTTGTGTTCTTGATCCTATCTTGCAAGTTATAGTCACCTACTACGTTTTATGATCCGGCAACCCCGGAGTGAAAATAGTCGTGACACTTCCCGGCGATGACCGTAGTTTGAGGAGTTCATGTATTCACTAAGTGCTAATGCTTTGGTCCGGTTCTCTATTAAACGGAGGCCTTAATTTCCCTTAGTTTCCATTAGGACCCCGCTGCCATGGGTCGGTAGGGCAAAATATGTCATGCAAGTTCTTTTCCATAAGCACTATGACTATATTCAGAATACATGCCTACATTATATTGATGAATTGGAGCTAGTTCTGTGTCACCCTAGGTTATAACTATTGCATGATGAATGCCATCCAACATAATTATCCATTGCCTATGATTTTGTTTCATATTGATCTTTGCTAAGTTACTTTTCCGTTGCCACTGTTACGATTGCTACAAAACTGCTAGTGTTACTTTTGCCACCGTTACCGTTACTTCCATACTACTTTGCTACTAAATACTTTGCTGCAGATATTAAGTCTTCATGGTTGAATTGACAAGTTAGCTCCTAATACTTGAGAATAATCTTTGGCTCCCCTTGTGTCGAATCAAAAAATTTGGGTTGAATACTCTACCCTCGAAAACTTTTGTGATCCCCTATACTTGTGGGTTATCTTGGTCCGTCACGTGGCTATCATGATGGCCATTCAAGCGATACTCTTGCTGCTCATTCGGTTTCCCACTTTTTCAGATAACCCTATCATCGACGTTGTCAACCACCACATTCACTCGCATTCATGTATTGCATAGAAACCACCCTAGAACCTGCCCTCACTCGCGCCTCTCACCTCTCGCCAATGGTGAAGACTAACCTCGGATGGGAGAGGGTTGTGGACAACTGGGTCGGCACGGATCCGACGAAGATGACAATCACTCGCGAGATCGCCCTAAGGTTCAAGTTCGCCCCATGCTTATGATGCACGCCAGGGTCTTTTGCCAGTGTTTGATGATCCACAATTATAGGGGATCAATCATAGTCCTCTTGATAAGTAAGAGTGTGGAACCCAACGAGGAGTAGAAGGAAATGATAAGCAGTTTTCAGCAAGCTATTCTCTGCAAGTACTGGAAGTAGCAGTAATAGGTAGTTTCATAGCAAGACAATTCGTAACAAGTAACAAGTAGCAATAGTAAGAAGAGTGCAACAAGGTAGCCCAATCCTTTTTTGGAGCAAAGGACAAGCCGAAAGTACTTCTTATAATGAGCAAAGCATTCTCGATGACACATGGGAATTCTCATCTAGTCACGTTCATTATGTTTAGTTGATCGCATTCACTACTTTGATAATTTAATATGTGGGTGGACCGATGCTAGGGTGTTGTTCTTACTTGAACAAGCGGCCGACTTATCATTACCCCCTCTCGCAAGCATCCACAACTACAAAAGAAGAATTAAGATAGATAAATCTAACCATATCTTGAAACATATGGATCCAAATCAGCCCCTGATGGAGTAACTCGTAAACTAGGGTTTCAGCTTCTATTACTGTTGGGGATGTTCCCCATGAATGAGACCCGGCGATTTCATTGCCCTGGCCAGGATCTCAAAGGTCCCACAGGTTAATTCCTTTGCCCGATCAAGGAGATGACAAGGAGAGCCCAAAGACCCGGAAGGATATCCGGTGAGAAGCTGGCTCATGAAGGAGCTACTATTGGGCCTGCTTGACGAGAAGGCCCAGAGGGAGGACTTTTCCCAACCTTGAAGAGAAAGACTAAATAGGAGTTAGAGTAGGGAACGGGTTAGCAATACGGCCCGGAATCTCTTGTAAGCATTAGGGAATCAACCTGTTATATAAAAGGGAGTCCCTAAGACGAAAAGACTAGGTTGCAATCTCTCAAGAGCCAGGTTAGAGAATCTACATCCTTGTAATCGAGATCATCATCAATATCAATGAAGCAGGAGTGGGCTTTTACCTCGACCGTGAGGGGCCGAACCTGGGAAAACTCGTGTCCATCGTTCCTGGTCAATCCTGTTTAAGTGACCACCTAGCTGCGATGGCCTCCAGACTTAGTCATCTTTATCACGAGGACATCTGCCGTGAAAAAAGTACGACAGTTGGCGCCCACCATGGGGCCACCACACGGTGGTGTTGATTTCTTGGAGGGAGCTCTCCCAGGGATCGAGGGGTACGCGATTGGCGAGATGGCGAAGAGTCACCGAGGAAAGCTCTAGATCGGCGACTCAAGCTGGGGTCCCGATGCCGACTCAATCGAGTACGGGTAATGGGTCCCCTTCGGAAAGATCCATGTCTTCATCAGCGTAACCGCTGTCGAGCCAGCTTGCCGCACTAGACCCAGCGAGGCACGAGCCGACCAGACTCATGCTTTTGTTGGCTTCACGCATGGATTCAATCTCTCAGTTAGTTTCGCATCTGGCAGTGACAATCTCGTCTACTCTAATGGCGAGTCCTCGATCGGCGATACCGAGTCGATTCTTTCGCTTTCTGACGAGAGACTGGGAGGCTACTCTTATGATGATGTTGATCAAGAGATCTGCGAGCCGCCCCGCCATTTGGCGGTCTACATGGCAGGAAACCAGTGTCAACCCCAGTATGGTGAGGGTGGACGCTTGGTTACAGGCCCATCCCAGAACCGTAACCCCACAGATACTGCGTTGGGCCAAAATCCTACTACAGGTGGGACTGCGGTGGTGGCATCCACCTTAGCCGGCTCAAGCAGAACGCCGACTCAGGCACTGGCAGAGCCGATGACCACTTTGGTCATGCTCTTGATAGATCTAGTGACCCCAGAAAATGTGACGTAACATAATGAAGAAGTCATGAAGCTTCATGAGAAGATGGCCAAGATTCAGGAGGATATCAATGCGGAGAATGCGCGTATGGCAGAAAGCCAGGCTCAGATCATCAGTGAAACCAAGCGCCTAAAGGCAGAAGTACTTCATCTCAGTTTTTTCCAGAATGCATCTTCTACGATACATCAGAGAAGGCACTAGAGGCGTCTTCCAGCAGGAATCAAACCGACACGGTTGTTTGAGACACCGCGCGATCCGCGTGATCCGACTGACCAGGGGGCTGGAGCCGGCTTGCCAGGAGCAACCCTTGTCATACCTAGGGCTGCAAGAAAAGCTGGAGCCTCTCAAGATCGACTCATCTTTTTGTCTTGATTCGAGATCGAATCGAAAAGAAACAATATGAGTTTGAACACTTTATGCAGCTCGACCGAGAAACGAGACGATCTTGAGCCAATATTGGCTCGCTCGATTTTAGCTCGATAGCTCAACATAATATCATTATGTTAAATGATCATGCCATATATTAAATGGAAATAAGATAATTTGTTATAATATATGTTGTCCATGATTTTTCTCCATTTTATTTGCCCGCAAACAAGGAAGCTTATGCACCTTCATTTTTGTTATCATATAAGTGCAGAGAATATTTAGGCTTGATTATGGTACGTGGTCGACTATGTGTTAAATATCCTGTTGTTTTTGGCAAAAGGTCCCAGCATATGCACCTTCGTTTTCTTGCTTTTCATCCATGAAAACCACCATCTATTGCTAGTTCGCCCAAGAGACCAAGATGAGCTCTCCCGAGCACGACAAGATGGGGGTACAAAGTTGTGTCGTGTTGGGTCCTTATCTCGTTGGAACAATCGCCATAAGCCCATAAATTTATATTTTTACAGTCTCATGTAGCTTGATACTAGATCGAGATCGACTCAAGATCATTACAAGCTGAGCATGAGTCATGTTCTACAACTCGATCTTGAGCTCTCCTTAGTTTGAGCTCGCTCAAATTCTAATATGAGTTTAGTTGAGCCAAGTCCAACTCGCTCGAACTCGACTCATTTGACTCATACCCCAATTGACTCCGAACAGGCCTTCGAATACGGCCCAGCCATAACCGCTAATATTCAGTCGACTCAGCAGCCTCAGCCAGCTCAGCAGACGGTGTCGGCTCAGCAATACCAGCCGGTTCCGCAGTAGCCATTGGTCCAGTACCCTCCTCGCCGTTTCCAGACGCCGGCTGGCCATTACTCCAACCTAGTCGATAACATGATGGCGGCAACCCACAATCTTGCCGTGATTCTGATTATGGGGAATAGCCTGATAGAGATTGAGGCTAGGAATGCCATCAACATGTTAAAGATTGTGGTCACCTAGCAAGCAAATTACTCCCGTAGTCAGCATCAGCTTCACTCCACCCCTCATCAGAGTCGCAGCAGGAGCTAGCATGCAGAGTCACCAGCAGTCTCCAGCAATGCACGACAACAGAGGGAACAACAGGCACCCTAGAACCCGCCATGACCAAAGTTGCAGATATACAGGCGATCATCGATGCCTCTCGTGCGATATGTTCAGTCTGTGATACAACCCCCACCCACCACAACCTAACTAGCTTCACGGAATCCAGGGATAACCAGCCGGATGATTGGGATGCCATGCTTGGGACCATCTTTGTGCAATGACTGTATGCCCCCTGACTTTAGGGGTCCTCGCAAGGTCTCTAACTATACAACTAATTTAGAGCCTACCGAGTGGATCGAGAGTTACGAGTTGGCTATGGATATGCTGGAAGTTCGCGACATTGTGTGTGTCCAATACCTAACTATGATGCTTGAGGGTCCAACATGAACTTGGTTAAAGAATCTGCCTCCAAACTCTATGAACACCTGGCAGGAGCTGAAAGAGCGTTTCATTGAAAACTTCTAGGGAACCTGCAAAATACCAACCACAATTGTTGATTTAGAGCTGTGTGTCCAGAGGGATGACGAGTTAGCCCACCATTGGTCTCGCGGGATTGCAGAGATTATTCACTCTTCGAATAGCATCACAGCTCTACAGACCATCCTCATCTTAAAAAAGAGCTGTCGTTTTCAACCTTTGGTTCAGAAGCTTGGGCGCCTGAAAAGGAAGGTCAAGGACATGGGCGATCTCAAAGATGTCCTTACAAGATAGGCCAAGTCAGACAACACAAAGGATCCCACTTCAGACGATGAGAAGTCTGGCAAAGGCAAGAAAAACAGTGGTGACAAGGGTCACCAGCAGAACAACCATCTAAGCAACAACGGTAATAATAATTACAAGCGAGTATAGTGAAGGAGGGTCAGGTTTCATTGCCAATATGAATACTGGTTTCAAAAATCAGAGGCAGAATAATAATTATTGCAGGCCCTACTCGGGGAATCATCCACATAACTATGAGGAAGCTCTTAAAGATCCGTGTCCAAAACACAGTTTCGATGGTAAGCCGGTAAATCACTCCTTGGAGAATTGCTTCATCATGCAAGAATTTAAAAATTAGGCTTCTCAGTATAATCACAATGGTGGTGGCAACAGTGGCCACCCTAGAAACATGGGGCCCGACAGCTCAGGGCCGGCTTCGTAGGTGCCGGGTTCCAGCAAGCCGGGTTTTAGGGAGGATCCAGTCAGAATACCGGGTTCCGGGGGGCTAGCACGACAATAATCAGCGATCCGGTCAGGGGAGTCACAACCAAGGAAATTAGTTTGGTTTTTAGAGCAATCCTAAGTAGTTGAAAAGTGGGCAGTATCATGTCTACATGACCAGTACTTGCAAGCACGACCGGAAACTTCAGAAACGGGCAATTAACATGGTTGAGCTGGTAGTTTTGGGATATTTGAATTGGTGAGAACAACCTATGACTTGGAGTTGGGTGGACCACCCTCCCCGGGTTGATAATCTGGGTTGCCTTGCCCTGGTAGTGGCCCCTCAAGTTGGCGGGTATAAACTCACTAAGGTACTCATGGATGGTGGGAGTAGCATCAACATCCTATATTATGATACTTTCAAGCGGATGAATATGTCAGAGAACCAGTTTAAGCCATCCTCTACGGTGTTTCACGGGATTATCCATCGCAAGTCGGCATATCCTATTGGCAAGATTTCCCTGGAAGTCACTTTTGGCAGTTCAACTACAGATCTGAGTTCCCGACGTTTGAGGTGGTCAAAAATAAAAAGTCCTTATCATGCCCTGTTTGGACGGCTGGCTTATGCCCGGTTCGTGGCACGACCTTGCTATGTCTATCTGAAACTCAAGATACCAGGACCTGAGGGAACTATCATAGTTGATGGTGACAGGAAAATTGTACTTGAGTGCGAGGAAGGAGATGCAGTTTACGCTGAGTCAACCGGTGCAGCCGAGGAGTTAAAATTCTACCAAGCTAATGTTGACCCGGATGATATGACTTCTCTAAAAAGCCAACTACTGAGTCCGATCCCCTTCTCAAATTCAAGCTGGTTGAGCATACTAAGAAAGTTGACTTCACCCCTGGTGACTCATGTCAGCAGTTCACCATTGGGGCGAATATGGACCCCAAATAAGAAAGCGCGCTCATCGAGTTCATCCATGAGAATGGAGACATTTTTGCATGCAAACTTTCTGACATACCTGGTGTACCGAGAGAACTCAATTAGCACTGCCTAAATGTGGATCCTAAGATGAACCTGTATAAGGCAATACCTCTGTCGTTTTAACAAGGAGAGACACAAAGCCATTGGCGAAGAAGTGGCCTCGCTCCGAGTTGTCGGGTTCATTGTTGAAGTCTTTCACCCTGAATGGTTAGCTAAGCCAGTGCTTGTTCTGAAGAAGAATGGAACTTGGTGGATGTGCATTGATTAGACATACCTAAACAAGGCCTACCCTATAGATCCGTTTGCTCTTCCTCGCATTGAACAGATCATTGACTCCACTGCGGTTGTGAGTGTTTGTGTTTCCTAGATCCTTAATCTGGATATCATCAGATAAAGATGGCAGAAATAGACCAAGAGAAAATAGTCTTCATCACACCCTTTGCAGGTTTCTACTATACATCTATGTCGTTTGGGCTAAAAAGTGCAGGTGCAACTTACCAGCGTTGTGTACAGAATTGTTTTCACAAGCAGATTGGACGTAACATTCATGCTTATGTTGGTGACATCATGGTCAAGTGTTGGGAAAAGGACGACCTTATTGGACGGCCTCAAAGAGACGTTTGATAACCTTCGATGTACCAGATGAAGCTCAACCCGGCAAAATGTGTGTTTGATGTTCTTGCAGGGAAATAATTGGGTTTCTAGTGTCTGAGCATGGCATCAAGGCCAACCCGGAAAAAAACAAAGATATCACAATGTTAGCCAAGCTGGCCAATATCAATGTCGTCCAGAGACTGACAGGATGAGTGGCAGCTTTGAGCTGGTTTATTAGCTGACTTGGCGAGAAAGGCATCCCTTTGTATCAGCTCTTGAAGAAGGCGGATGACTTCACTTGGGGAGACGCAATAGATAAAGCTTTCAAATCCCTCAAGAAGCAGTTGTCCAAGACGCCTGTGCGTGTTGCTCCTCAGGAGAAGGAGCCGACACTTTTATACATTTCTGCTAATAACAAAGCGGTAAGTGTGGCGGTCATCATGGAATGCAGGGAAGAGGGAAAGGAATATCTAGCCCAAAGGCCAGTGTTTTATGTTAGTGAGGTCCTGACCGAGTCAAAACAATGGTATCCACATTAGCAGAAGCTGCTTTTTGGTGTATTCATAGCTAGCAGCAAGTTAAAGCCCTATTTCTAGGACCACCGCATCATTGTGGTCAGTTTAGCACCCTTGTGAAACATCATCGAGAACATTGAAGCCACATGCCAGGTTGCTAAGTGGGCTATTGAGATTGGTCCACATCACCTGAAGTATGCACCACGGACGGCCATCAAGTCCTAAGATTTGGTGGATTTCATCAACGACTGGACTAAATTGCAGGCTCCCAAGGAGAAGCCAGACAACACATACTGGAAAATACATTTCGATGGTTCCAGACTATTGGAAGGCTTGGGGGTTGGAGTGGTCTTAACTTCCACCCGAGGTGAATTTTGTTATGTTTTGAGACTCATGTTTCCTTGTACTAAAAATGCAGCTAAGTATGAGGCTTTGCTTCATGGTCTCTATATGGCTAAGGAGATGAATCTCAGCCGGGTCAGATGTTTGGGAGACTCAGACCTAGTGGCTCAACAGGTTTCAGGGACTTGGGATACCAAAGAACCTCTCATGGCGGCTTAGAGGCATGGTGATACGTCTCCAATGTATATATAATTTTTTATTGTTCCATGCTATTATATTATTCGTCTTGGATGTTTTGTATGCATTAATATGCGATTTTATATTATTTTTGGGACTAACTTATTAACCTAGAGCCCAGTGCCAGCTTCTGTTTTTTCCTTGTTTTAGAGTTTCATAGAAAAGGAATACCAAACGGAGTCCAAACGGAATGAATGTTCATTATGATTTTTCTTGGACCAGTAGATACCCAGGAGACTTGGATATCAAATCGGAGGAGCCACGAGGCAGCCAAAAGGGTGGAGGGCGCGCCCCCTGTCTTGTGGGCCCCCTATGACTCTCCTGACCTAATTCCTTCGCCTATATATTCACCTATATTCCCAAACCACCAGAAGTATCCATGAAAACACTTTTCCACAGCCGCAACCTTCTGTACCCATGAGATCCCATCTAGGAGCCTTTTCTGGCATCTCGCCAGAGGGTGATTCGATCATGGAGGGCTTCTACATCAACTCTATTGTCCTTCAGATGAAGCGTGAGTAGTTTACCACAGACCTACGGTCCCATAGCTAGTAGCTAGACGGCTTCTTCTCTCTCTCTCTTTGATTATCAATACCATGTTCTCCTCGATGTTCTTCGAGATCTCTCCGATGTAATCTTCTTTTGCAGTGTGTTTGTCGAGATCAAATGAATTGTGGATTTAGGATCAGCTTAACTATGGATATTATTTGATTCTTCTCTGAATCCTTTTATGCATGATGTGATATCTTTGTAATTCTCTTCTAATTATCGGTTTGGTTTGGCCAACAAGATTGATTTTTCTTGCAATGGGAGAAGTGCTTGGCTTTGGATTCAATCTTGTGGTGTCCTTTCCCAGTGACGGTAGGGGCAGCAAGGCACGCATTGTATTGTTGCCATTGAGGATAAAAAGATGGGGTTTACATCATATTGCTTGAGTTTATTCATCCACATCATGTCATCTTACTTAATGCGTTACTCTGTTCTTCATGAACTTAATACTCTAGATGCAGGCATGAGTCGGTCGATGTGTGGAGTAATAGTAGTAGATGCAGAATTGTTTCGAAATACTTGGCACGGATGTGATGCCTATATTCATGATCATTGCCTTAGATATCGTCATAACTTTGCACTTTTCTATCAATTTCTCGACACTAATTTGTTCACCCACCGTATTATTTGCTATCTTGAGAGAAGCCTCTAGTGAAACCTATGGCCCCCAGGTGTATTTTCCATCATATAAGTTTCCGATCTACTATTTTCCATCAAATAAGTTTCCGATCTACTATTTTGCAATCTTTTACTTTCCGATCTATAAACCAAAAATACCAAAATTATTTACTTTATCGTTTATCTATCTCTATCAGATCTCACTTTTGCAAGTAACCATGAAGGGATTGACAACCGCTTTATCATGTTGGGTGCAAGTTGTTTGATTGTTTGTGCAGATATTAGGTGATTTGTGTGTTGCTCCTACTGGATTGATACCTTGGTTCTCAAACTGAAGGAAATACTTATCTCTACTTTGCTGCATCACCCTTTCCTCTTGAAGGGAGAAACCAATGCAAGCTCAAGAAGTAGCAGGAAGAATTTCTGGCGCCGTTGCCGGTGAGATCTACGCCAAGTCAAGACATACCAAGTACCCATCATAAACTTTCATCTCATGCATTACATTATTCTCTATTCGCCTCTGGTTTTCCTATCCCCCATTTCTAAAATGATTTTCGAAAAGATTTGCCCTTTTGTTTCGCCCTTCTTCCATTCACCTTCTTTCTGTATGCCTTTTTCCTCGTTTGCTATCTATGATTGCGTTGCCATGCGCCTTCTATTTTCTTGCATCTTCTCTTGCTAAAAATCTAAGCTTTTGGATCCTCATCCACTTGCTAATCTTTGTAAAAGATCCAATTATGATGAACCAATTGCTAATAAGTTATGTGCACTAGATTATCTTTGTGAGGTTTTTTTTGAAATCTGTGAATCTGAAAATTGTGATGAAGTACTTTATGAAGTGATTTACGATAGATATTTGAATGAAAAGCATGATTGCAATGATGTTATTATAAATTCTATTAATTTCAGTTATGTTAATGATATGCAAAACCGTAAGCTTGGGGATGCTAATTTTGCTATGTCTACTACTTGTTGCAATGATCATGATTGGGGTGATAATGCTTGTTATGATCTTGAAAATTTATTTAAGCCCCATGATGAATATGAGATTGATAATAATGTTTGCAATAATACAGAAAGTGAGATTGGAAGAGTGTCAACTTTAGATCCCACATATTTGGATAATGTTCAATCTTATGAAGTTTTTGATAAAAGTGGGTTCGGAGAGGTCATGACTTTATTTTATGATAATCCCACTACTTTGGAAGTGTGTCAACTTTGCATGCATGTGGATCATGTTGATAATATTTTATGTGATAGTTATATTGTTGAATTTGATTATGATCCTACATGTTATTATTATGAGAGAGGAAAATATGGTTGTAGTAATTTTCATGTTACAAAATTACCTCTCGTTATGTTGAGATTGCTTTTTTTCTTTCTTCTTCCTTGCATATGCTAGTTTTTGCTTTCCTTGATAATTTTTTTGCTTATAAGATGGCTATGCATAGGAAATATGTTAGACTTAGATGTGTTTTTCACATGCTACATGATGCTCTCTTTGTGCTTCAATTCTTGTCTTTCATGTGAGCATCATAGATATTATCAATGCCTAGCTAAAAGGCTTTAAAGAAAAGCGCTTGTTGGGAGACAACCCAATATTTTTACTAGCTGTTTTGCAATAAATAATTCATATAGCCTCTGGTTAGATGTGGTTTTGTGTTTTAATTAGTGTTTGTGCCAAGTAAGACCTTTGGGATGGCCTATGGTGATAGTTGATTTGATCTTGTTGAAAAAACAGAAACTTTTGCGCTCAGGAAAACAATTCCCCTTTTTAACAGAAGCGTGATAAATTTCCTTAGGTTTTCCCAAATTTTCAGAATTTTTGGAGTTACGGAAGTATTCGAGAGCTACAGATTACTACACACAATTCTGTTTTTGATAGATTCTGTTTTCTTTGTGTTGTTTGCTTATTTTGATGAATATATGGGTAGTATTGGGGGGTATGAACCATGGAAAAGTTGGAATATAGTAGATATTACACCAATATAAATAAATAATGAGTTCACAACAGTACCAAAAGTGGTGATTTATTTCCTTATATACTAACGGAGCTTATGAGATTTTCTGTTGAGTTTTGTGTTCTGAAATTTTCAAGTTTTGCGTAAGTATTTGATGGACTATGGAATAAGGAGTGGCACGAGCCTAAGCTTGGGGATGCCCAAGGCACCCTAAGGTAATATTAAAGGACAACCAAGGGACTAAGCTTGGGGATGCCCTAGAAGGCATCCCCTCTTTTGTCTTCGTCTATCGGTAACTTGAGGCTATATTTTTATTCACCACATGATATGTGTTTTGCTTGGAGCGTCTTGGATGATTTGAATCTTTGATTTTTAGTTTGCCTCAATCATCCTTGTTGTACACAGATTTTCAGAGAGACACACATGAATCGTGATTTATTAGAATACTCTATGTGCTTCACTTATATCTTTTGAGCTAGGCAATTTTACTCTAGTGCTTCACTTATATCTTTTTAGAGCACGACGGTGGCTTTATTTTATAGAAATTTTTGAACTCTCATGCTTCACTTATATTATTTTGAGAGTCTCTAAATAGCATGGTAATTTTCTTTGGTTATAAATTTAGTCCTAATATAATAGACATCCAAGGGGGGTATAATAAAACATTCATACAAAGTGCATTGAATACTATGAGAAGTTTGATTCCTTATGATTGTTTTGAGATATAAAGATGGTTATATTAGAGTCATGCTAGTGAGTAATTGTGGATTGTAGAAATACTTGTGTTAAAGTTTGTGATTCCCGTGGCATGCACGTATGGCGAACCGTTATGTGATGAAGTCGGAGCATGACTTATTTATTGATTGTCTTCCTTATGAGTGGCGACCGGGGACGAGCGATGGTCTTTTCCTACCAATCTATCCCCCTAGGAGCATGCGCGTAGTACTTCATTTCAATAACTAATAGATTTTCGCAATAAGTATGTGAGTTCTTTATGACTAATGTTGAGTCCATGGATTATACGCACTCTCACCCTTCCACCATCACTAGCCTATCTAGTACCACACAACTTTTGCCGGTACCATACACCCTCCATATACCTTCTCAAAACAGCCACCATACCTACCTATTATGGCATTTCCATAGCTATTCCGAGATATATTGCCATGCAACTTTCCACCATTCTGTTTATTATGGCACTCTTCATCATTGTCATATTGCTTTTCATGATCATGTAGTTGACATCGTATTTGTGGCAAAGCCACCGTTCATAATTCTTTCATACATGTCACTCTTGATTCATTGCACATCTGGGTGCACCGCGGGAGGCATTAATATAGAGTCATATTTTGTTCTAAGTATCGAGTTGTAATTGTTGAGTTGTAAGTAAATAAAAGTGTGATGATCTTCATTATTAGAGCATTGTCCCGTGTGAGGAAAGGATGATGGAGACTATGATTCCCCCACAAGTCGGGATGAGGCTCTGGAAGAAAAAGGGCCAAAAAATGAGAGAAGGCCCAATAAAAAATGAGAGTCTCCTATCCTTTTACCACACATGTACTTCAAAGTAGCACTATGATCTTCATGATAGAGACTCTCCTATGTTGTCACTTTCATATACTAATGGGAATTTTTCATTATAGAACTTGGCTTGTATATTCCAGTGATGGGCTTCCTCAAATTGCCCTAGGTATTCGTGAGCAAGCGAGTTGGATGCACACCCACTTAGTTTCTTTTTGAGTTTTCATAAACTTATAGCTCTAGTGCATCCGTTGCATGTCAATCCCTACTCACACACATTGATATATATTGATGGGCATCTCCATAGCCCGTTGATATGCCTAGTTGATGTGAGACTATCTCCTTCTTTTTGTCTTCTCCACAACCACCATATTCTATTCCACCTACAGTGCTATGTCCATGGCTCGAGCTCATGTTGTCGGGGAGGCTGATCATACCCACGAACACCTATGGGGCCGGCGGACCAGGCCCCTTTGTGGTTCGGAGGGGGGCGGAGATCGCGCGAAGAGCAGATCAAGGCGAGGCACACGAGCAGTTTACCTAGCTTCGGAGCTCTCCGGAGAGATAAAACTTCTACTGCTGCTTGTTTGATGTATTGTGTTCTTGCTAGGGAGCGATGCGAGCTACAAAACCTAAGCGTGGCGTGTCTGGTCTCGAGTGGGTCGAATGAACCGAACCCTTTCTACGTTAGCATGGGCCTCCTTTTATAGGCTCAAGGGGTCTCCGACAGCGGCAACATAGATGAGGGTACAAATGTAAAAACAGGAGTTGGTACACCTACTTGAACGAGTGTGCGATTGCAAAATACCTAACTCGGCGGCAAGGGACAAAAGCAATAAATGCCCGTCTGTGTCGCCCAAACAATTGCAACAGAGACCGTCAACGCCACCGCCGCCACAATGGCAAGCTTGTCGGCGCCGCTTATCGCTGCTCTCCGCTGGCTGCACAGCCTCTTGACACGCTGCATGGAATGGTCCCATGGCGACACGTTCTTTGGATGAGCTGGAGCGGAGATGGAGAGGTTACTTGCCGCGGCAAGCGCCTTGCCGCGCCGAATCCTTGTCGCATCTGGAGGCTTGTCGCACTCCGAGCCTTCCGGCAAGCTCCTCTTGCCGGGCCTTGTCTTCTGCATGCCTTGAGTGGCCTTCCGGCAAGCTCCTCTTGCCGGGCCTTGTCTTCTTAGTCAAATACTTTGTTCTTGAATGGCTCCAAAGGAGCCACGGAGGATCTTGGCGGTGACCAGCCAAACCCCGCGAGGTGCTGCAATCGTCTGCTGCAGTCACGGGATACTAGGGTACCCCTACTCTAGTACACCGGCAGAGCCCCGGGCCTAGGCCGTACACGGTGCCGAAGCGGCGTTGTCGGGCCAGGCCCAAAACAGCGATGCAGGCACACGCGGCCTCAATCACGCCGTAACTCGCCCGGACCCACCACGACCCCCACTAGCAGCACGCACCGAGCGTGGCGTCGTGCGAAGATCGTGGGCGTGGTCGTGGGGTTTCTTTATTAGGAAAAGCGGGCGTCCGCCTCCCCTCGTTATAAGCGGAGGAAACAGGGGCAGGCCGTCCACTCCGCCATTGCTGTCTTGTCAAGAAAACCACCGCCACTCCCCCCTTCTTCTCCAGTGCGAAGAGAGCAGCGCCCCGCCCCCTTCTTCGTTGATACCTGATTGTTTGCTTGTGTAGGAGCAGAGCAGCCTCATCAGGAGGGCTCGGAAGCCGCCCCCGAAATCCTGTCTGCTGTCACTACGCCGCCAAGGGAGGATTCTCCGGCAAGGGAGCGCCCTCCAGACAAGGGAGGCCACTCCGGCAAGGAGGCTACCCGGCAAGGGACAGCGCGATGACCCTCAATGGTCGAGGCCATGGCTGCGGATCCCGTTGCGGTGTAATTCCTTTACGAAAAATTTCCCTCGGGCTTGTTTTCTTCTGTTTCTTTTTTGAACATTTGCTTGACTGCTCCTTCTTCGTCGGCCTTGAGCCGATGGAGGTCGAGGCTGCCGTCGAGGAGGAAGCGCGGCAACACCGGCGAGGCCGTCGTGGAAGAAGAGGTCGTTCTTTGTGGAAGAAGAGGTCGCCGCCGACGAGCCTGTTGGCGAGAAGGCCACCGAGGCTGCCGACGCAGAAGCCTGGCGAGGGTCAGGCGACAGACCGACAGCCACGAGGCGCAGGAGGCGCTTAGGCGCTACACCGACAGCCGACTCCCCGCCAGCTGCGTCGAACTCAGGAGCCCAGCCAGTGCCTACACGAAGGCTGGCGAGGTGTCTTCATCAAACTCCACAGGAGTCGAGCTCAGGCGCCGGTCGAAGGAGAGCCCTTGACGGCAAGCTACTTGCCTCCATTGGTGGCAGCTGGTGGGCCAGCGCCAAGAAGCGCAGCGGCGAAGTTCGAGGAGGAGCAGCTCTGAAGAAAATTCTTTGTCGCTCTACCGCGCCCGACAAGCCAAGTTGGAGTCCCGGAAGCACTTGTCGCGAGTGCAGGAGCGGACATGGAGAAGCGCGCAGAAGAGCTCCGGAGCGCCAACCAAGAAACTCTCCGCGACGTAGCAGAAGCGCGGGGGCAACTTGCAGAAGAGCGCATGTCCTTTATCCTTGAGAAGGCCGCAGCTGAGGAGGAGCAGCGGCTGTCTGCCGAGAAGCTCTCCTCGCAGGAAAGCGAGCTGGCGCAGCGGAAGGTCAACCTGGACAGCCACGAAGAAGACCTTGCCGCGCATGAGGAGTCACTTGGCGGGGCGCTTAAGGAAGCGAAGGATGCTGCAGCGCCGAGGCCGCCAAGGAAGAGTTGAAGGCGAAGGTGGCACGGTGGAGGCCAGCCTCAAGAAGAGCGGCGAAGAGCTTGCGGCTCAAGCACAAGCGCCGAAGGTCGCCTACACTCTTGGCGAGCTGCGAGTCGTCTCGCTGATAGGGGCAAGGAGCTCGACGCCGCCAAGGATTCCAAGGCGGATCTTGAGCTGAAGCCGACCACTGGACGCAGACGTTGGACGGCGCCAGAGAGCGGGAAGTGGGCCTGTTGGAGACGATCAAGGCCAAGGAGGAGCTGCTAGCGAATGTCCTCTCCACTCAGAGCACCTTGAGGGAGAGTGTGGAGCACTGGACTGAAGGTCTTGTGGACACCGCTGCTGACATCCACAACAAGCTGATGGAGCTGGGGATGGCGGACCTTGCATACTCCTCCGACGAGCATCTCCAACCCAGCGCCAAACTCAGTTTATTCTTCAAGGGCGTGGTGACGGGCCTCCAGCGACTCGGGAAGAGGTCCCAAAGCAGTTGGCCAAGGAATCACGCCCGAGATCTGTGCAGGAGCCCTCGAGAAGGTGTTGATAAAGGTGGCCTTCCGCAATCCGGGCCTCAACCTTAACGGCGTCCTCAGATCCTTGCCGCCAGATGCCAACGTGGAGGAGCTCAAAGCCCTTGTCGCACCCATTGTGGACAAGGTGAACAAGATCAAGCGGATTGATGGCGACCGCGTGGACTAGGCCGCCAACTTTATCTTTCCCTTGTCGTTGTTGATGATGTTTAGAACACTTTGTTAGATCAGCGACAAGTTATTTTGTAATATACTCTATCTTAGGCGATCAATGCAACGTTACTTCCTCTACTTGATTCCTTCCTTTGTACGTTTCTGCCCTACGCATTTGGGGGACTTGTCGGTGCGGGCACCTTTGCATGGCGCTGAGTGCGAACGTCGGCTTCTTTGGCGATGCTGCCTCCGACAAGCAACCTTGTCGCGACTAGCCGCAGCTCACTTAAGTTGTTGAGCGGACTCGAAACAAAGTAAGGGCGCGACTAGCCTCATGAGTTAGTTCCTCTGCGCCTGAGTTTTCCATACAAAGTACTCTCGTTCGAGGAAGATAACTTAAAAATTTAAAAATTGATTGCTCGAACTTTGGCAACTTAGCTTTTCTGTCTTTTGCTTCCCGATAAGGCGAAACTTCCTCGAGCGATGCCTGGTCAATAGTGTTTTCTTCTCCTTCGCCAAAGATGCCGGGGAGGCTGATCGTACCCACGAACACCTATGGGGCCGGCGGACCAGGCACCTTTGTGGTTCGGAGGGGGGCGGAGATCGCACGAAGAGAAGATCGAGGCGAGGCACACGAGCAGTTTACCCAACCGGAGCTCTCCGGAGAGATAAAACTCCTACTGCTGCTTGTTTGATGTATTGCGTTCTTGCTAGGGAGCGATGCGAGCTACAAAACCTAGCGTGAGCGTATCTGGTCTCGAGTGGCTCGAATGAACCGAACCCTTTCTACGTTGCGTATGGGCCTCCTTTTATAGGCTCAAGGGGTCTCCGACAGGCGGCAACATAGATGAGGGTACAAATGTAAAAACAGGAGTTGGTACACCTACTTGAGCGATTATGCGGTGCAAAATACCTAACTCGGCGGCAAGGGACAAAAGCAATAAATGCCCGTCTGTATGTCGCCCAAACAATGCAACAGAGACCGTCAGTGCGCCACCGCTTCGCCACGATGGCAAGCTTGTCGGCGCCGCTTATCGCTGCTCTCCGCTGGCTGCCTGACCTCTTGACACGCTGCGCATGGAATGGTCCCATGGCGACACGTTCTTTGGATGAGCTGGGCGGAGATGGAGAGAGGTTGCTTGCCGGCAAGCGCCTTGCCGCCGAATCCTTGTCGCGTCTGGAGGCTTGTCGCACTCCGAGCCTTCCGGCAAGCTCCTCTTGCGGGGCCTTGTCTTCTGCATGCCTTGAGTGGCCTTCCGGCAAGCTCCTCTTGACGGGGACATGACTTCTTAGTCAAATAATTAGAACTTGAATGGCTCCAAAGGAGACACGGAGGATCTTAGCGGAGACCAGGCAAACCACCTGCGAGGTCTTTGCAACTGTCCGTCTGCAGTCACGGGATACTAGGGTACCCCTACTCTAGTACACCGACACATGTATTGCGTGAAAGTTGAAAAAGTTTGAGAACATCAAAAGTATGAGACAATTGCTTGGCTTGTCATAGTGGTTGTGCATGATTTGAGTATTTTGTGTGATGAAGATGGAGAATAGCCAGACTATATGATTTTGTAGGGATAGCTTTCTTTGGCCATTATATTTTGAGAAGACATAATTGCCTTGTTAGTATGCTTGAAGTATTATTGTTTTTATGTCAATGTTAAACTTTTGTTTTGAATCTTATGGACCTGAACATTCATGCCACAATAAATAAGAATTACATGGATAAATATATTAGGTAGCATTCCACATCAAAAAAATATGTTTTTTATTATTTACTTGCTCGAGGACGAGCAGGAATTAAGCTTGGGGATGCTTGATACGTCTCCAACGTATCTATAATTTTTTATTGTTCCATGCTATTATATTATCTGTTTTGGATGTTTTATATGCATTAATATGCTATTTTATATTATTTTTGGGACTAACTTATTAACCTAGAGCCCAGTACCAACTTCTGTTTTTTCCTTGTTTTAGAGTTTCATAGAAAAGGAATACCAAACGGAGTCCAAACGGAATGAAACCTTCGAGATAATTTTTCTTGGACCAGAAGACACCCAGGAGACTTGGCGATCAAGTCGGAGGAGCCACAGGCGGCCACAAGGGTGGAGGGCGCGCCCAGGGGGGTAGGCTCCCCCCTGTCTTGTGCCCCCCACGACTCTCCTGACCTAATTCCTTTGCCTAAATATTCACATATATTCCCAAACCACTAGAAGTATCCATGAAAACACTTTTCCACCTCCGCAACCTTTTGTACCCGTGAGATCCCATCTAGAGGCCTTTTTTGGCATCATGCCGGAGGGGGATTCAATCACGGTGGGCTTATACATCAACTCTATGGCCCTTCTGATGAAGCGTGAGTAGTTTACCACAGACGTACGGGTCCATAACTAGTAGCTAGATGTCTTCTTCTCTTTCTTTGATTCTCAATACCATGTTCTCCTCGATGTTCTTGGAGATCTATCTGATGTAATCTTCTTTTGCGGTGTGTTTATCGAGATCCAATGAATTGTGGATTTATGATCAGCTTATCTATGAATATTATTTGAATCTTCTCTGAATTCTTTTACGCATTATTTGATATCTTTGTAATTCTCTTCAAATTATCTGTTTGATTGGCCAACTAGATTGGTTTTCTTGCAATGGGAGAAGTGCTTAACTTTGGGTTCAATCTTGCGATGTCCTTTCCCAGTGACAGTAGGGGTAGCAAGGCACGTATTGTATTGTTTTTTTTGACAAAAAGACTGTAAGGGAACCCCCTACAGTATAATTGGTGCAACAAACCCAAATTACACGTACCATGCCTTGAACCTGGGTGGGTGGGAAGGCATCCGTCCCTTCCCACCACTAGGCTATGCCTTAGTCTGCATGTCATCGAGGATAAAAAGATGGGGTTTACATCATATTGCTTGAGTTTATTCCTCTATATCATGTCATCTTACTTAATGCGTTACTCTGTTCTTCATGAACTTAATACTCTAGATGCGGGTAGGAGTCGGTTGATGTGTGGAGTAATAGTAGTAGATGCAGAATCGTTTTCGTCTACTTGACACGGACGTGATGCCTATATTCATGATCATGGCCTTAGATATCATATTAACTTTGCGCTTTCTATCAATCGCTCGATAATAATTTGTTCACCCACCGTATTATTTGCTATCTTGAGAGAAGCCTCTAGTGAAACCTATGGCCCGCGGGTATATTTTCCATCATATAAGTTTCTGATCTACTATTTTGCAATCTTTTACTTTCCGATCTATAAACCAAAAATACCAAAAATATTTCCCTTATCGTTTATCTATCTCTATCAGATCTCACTTTTGCACGTAACCGTGAAGGGATTGACAAACCCTTTATTGCGTTGGGTGCAAGTTGTTTGATTGATACGTTGGTTCTCAAACCGAGGGAAATACTTATCTCTACTTTGCTGCATCACCCTTTCCTCTTCAAGGGAAAAACCAACACAAGCTCAAGAAGTAGCACATGTTGTCACCGTTATCGCTGGCCACTTCAAAGGTTACCTGGTCGATCATATTGATTATCGTTAGAATGAGGCAGCAAATGCACTATCTCGTTTGGGCTCTCAGCACAAGCCTGTTCCAAGTACTAAGAAATCAGTAGGATATTTGATATCACCACGCAAGACTTCAACATCTCTCACAATCCCAAGAGATGAAATAGTATCTCTGTTTGTAATCTTAATAGTTACATCAATATCTTCTATCTTAACAGGTGTGATTAATGTCATGCATAACTTTTTGATAAAGAGAAAATGGAATAACACTTATGCTAACACCCATATCACGTAAACCATTATAGAAATGATCTCCAATCTTAACAGAAATAATAGGCATGCCAACAATCGGCTTACTCTTATCTAATTTATCCTTTTTAGTACTAACTTGCTTAGAAATCCTAGTTGCTCCCTCATAGAAATAAATGGCATCTCCAACAATATTATCAACCAAAATATTTTTGACCATTGCAATATTAGGTTTCACTTTAATTTGTTCAGAGGGTTTAGGTGCTTTAACATTACTATGGATCACAGCTGTAGCTTTAACATGTTCCTTAGTCCTAACTAGGAAAGGAGGTTTCTCAATATAAGAAGTAGGTACAACTGGATCAAAATTACAAATAATTGTTTCACTTTTAGCTATATCAGGTTCCTTACAAATTTCTTCAATATGAGGATGAAATTTAAACCACTTCTCCTTAGGGAGATCAACATGAGCGGCAAAGGATTAACAGAAAGTAGCTACTATCTCAGTGTCAAGTCCATATTTGTGTCCATATTTGCACTAAACTTATGAAAAGCATATGTTTCAATAAAAGATTTAGCACAATCATATTCAATATTTATATCTGACTCATTACCTTTGTCGATTTCCCCAATCTTCAGAGTTGCATTTAATTATTTCAATAAGATCCCATTTTAATTCAGTAGTTTTCTTCATGGAGGACTCAGAAGAAGAAGTGTCAAGCATTGCTTTATCGTCATTAGAAATCCGAGCATAACTTTTTTGTATAATCATTTCTCTTGGGAGCTGATGATTGGTGCATGTGTGCATCATATATTTAAGCCTTGCCCAAGCTTGATTGATACTTTCTCCTTCACGAGCCCAAAAACTATATATATAATTCCGATCATGATGAACCAGGTGCATAGGATTAAATTTCTGGTGAAATTCCAGCTTCAATCAATTCCAGTCCCATGTTCCAAAATCATCTAATAACCTGTACCAAGATAATGCTTCCCCCCCCCCAAATATAAAGGGAATAATTTCTTCTTAACTCCATCCTTTGATAAACCTACAAGCTTAAACAATCCACACTCTTCATCTATATAGATAGCAGTTTCTCTACATAAGGACGTATTGTTCCATTTCCTACATAAGGATTAGCTAGTAGTTTCTCTAAAATACCCGAGGGAATCTCATAATAAATATTTTCAATAGCTTTAGTAGATTCAGGAGCAGCTTTTACCACTTTCGGTCGAGGCGAAGATACTCTGAACAAGCCCCTCGACAGATTCCTTTTCATAGTCCTTTCGATAAGTAAGAGTGTCGAACCCAACAAGGAGCAGAAGGAAATGAAAGGTATTCTATACAAGTACTGAAAGTAGCGGTAATAGGTAGTTCGATAGCAAGACAATTCATAACAAGTAACAAGTAGCAACAGTAACAAGAGTGTAAAATGGTATCCCAATCCTTTTTATAGCAAAGGGCAAGCTGAAAGTACTTCTTATAACGAGAAAAGCATTCTCAAGGACACATGGAAATTCTCGTCTTGTCACGTTCATTATGTTTAGTTGATTCTCGTTCACTACTTTGATAATTTCATATATGGGTGGATCGGTGCTATGGTGTCATTCTTGTTTGAAAAAGAAACCCCCTTATGATCACCCCCTTTCGCAAGCATCCGCCACTACGAAAGAAGAATTAAAGATAATTTAACCATAGCATGAAATGTATGGATCCAAATCAGCCCCTTATGGAATAACTCATAAACTAGGGTTTAAGCTTCTGTCACTCTCGCAACCCAGCATCTACATATTACTCCCCAATGCCTTCCGCTAGGCCCAAACATGGCGAAGTGTCATGTAGTCGATGTTCAAACGACACCACTAGAGGAAGAACAACATACATATCATCAAATTATTGAACGAATACCAACTTCACATAATTACTTATAACAAGACTTCTCCCATGTCATCAAGAACAAAAGTAACTTTTCACAAATCATATTCATGTTCAAGATCAGAGGAATATTCAATATGCTTAAGATCTGTACATATAATCTTCTACCAAATAAACCAACTGGCATCAACTACAAGATGTAATCAATAATACTAGCAACCCACATGTACCGTTCTAAGGTTTTGAGACAAAAATTGAATACAATAGATGAACTAGGGTTTGAGAGGAGATGGTTCTGGTGAAGATGTTGATGAAGATTGGTCCTACCACGGTGAGAGGATCGTTAGTGATGTCGATGGCTTTGATTTCCCCCTCCCGGAGGGAAGTATCCCCAACGGAATCGCTCTGCCGGAGAGCAAAAGTGCTCCTTCCCATGTTCTGCCTCAGACAGCGGCTCTTCATCCCGAAAGTCTTCTCCCAATTTTTTTCTAGGGAAAATTGAATCATATAGGAGAAGGAGGGCCACGAAGGCCTGATGGGGGCCCACAAGCTCACATGACACGCCCAAGGGGCGCGCCACCGAAGCTTGTGGCTCACTGGTGGGGTCCCTCCTAGTAATTCTTCTTCTAGTAGTTTTTAATAATTCAAAATAATTCTCCATAAATTTTGAGGTCATTTGGAGCTCTGGAGGATAGCAATATCTGTTGTAGTGTTTTCAGGTCCCGAATTTCAGCTGCCAACAATTTCCCTCTATAGATAAAACTTGCAAAAATAGAGAGAAAAGTCATCAGAATTGCCTCATGAAGTGGAATATTAACCCAAGCCATTATAAATAACAGTAGGAAAACATGATGCAAAATGGACGTATCAGTGTTCACGCCGGAGAAGAAGGCCCGCGTCTTCCGAGACGACAAGGTTGTGCGAGTGGTTGTCGTCATAGTGTGGTGTATGGTGGAGTCCATCTCTAAAGATGTTGGGTAGCGCAATCGGTTGTGCATGTACCGCTCTGCCAAAAGCCAGTTCTCGACAGATCCAGAGGCGGAAAGAGTGGTGGTCAACGTTGTTGTGCCAGATCCTCATCTGCAAGAAGCTATCTCTGGGTGTCGCTGTCATCTCCATTGACAATGACTAGGAGTCGGAGGTGTAGGTCATCGCTCGGTTGGGTGTCGCACGGGCTGTCATTGAAGGCGAGAAGGAGAAGCCAATTTGTTGAGCAGTTAATGGACATCAAAACAGATGGAGGAGGCATAGAAGGAGGTGAAGAAGCAGAAGCATGCGAGAAAGAAGCAAGATCTGCGCCGCTCTGCTCGCCTTGGTGGCACGCCACTACCTCGCCATTCTGCCCACTTGATGACTGAGGATTGAAGCCATAAGACTGAAGATGGTGTCTATCTCAAGAATGAATATGTTGTTGCTCTCAAGAACAAAGATGTTGCAGTTATAAGTTAGTAGCATTGTAATAGTTTAGTTTGGTAGTAGTGCTAAGTTAAGTCATATTTGTATCTATGTTTAGATTTTGTTTGGTGCTGGAGCTCATATGACAAAATTATGCAGTCATGCTATGCTAAATTTGGATGCTGTTAGTTAGTCTTCTGGTTGTGAGTACTCACTCTAAATTGGCTAAAAGCAATGAACAAATGTTGGAACTAATGTTGGTTACTATTTTTCAGCACTTATGGTTGTCAGTTAGTCCAAATTGGTGGCACCTATGTTTACCTATGTGTCCAAATTGGTAGCATGTATGTTTGTCAAATTATCATATTTGGAAAAAAGTGTTTTCCCATGTTTGGCAGCAACTATGTTTTCATTTTGTCTATACAACTTGGAAGCACCTATTTCCAAATTGGGAGCACCTATGTTTGCCCATGTTTGTCAACACCTAGCTACCAAGACATCACGTACTATTTGAAGACATCACATACAACAAAATGCCCACTTTTGTTTTAAAATTGACACTTACCTAGCTACCAAGAAAATTCATATCACTAACAATGAATCATCACAAAGATAACTCATACAATGCATAAAATGACACAATTTATTGACTCCATAATTGTCATCCATAGGATAGCATATTTGTTTTGTTTTAAGCTAACACAATATCACATTATAGAGAGCATCACAATGCAAGTGCATTGCATACTTGTCAAATAGCACACACAATAGTTTCAAACCAAAGCAAATATTACACCACTTAATTGTGCCAATGTACTAGTGTCATCAACACTTGATTACAGAACCCATCACCACTTACCACCACTTGTTGTCAGGTACTCTCTCATCTTGTGTGTTGCCTTTCCCTGTCTCCTTGGAGCACCCTGATCATCCGTTCTAGTAGTAGCTTCTCTAGGGCAGAGAAAGGCCTTGACCTAGTTGTAATTCTTTTAGGAGTCCTGGTTGCTACAACCATTAATCTAGTCATAGGAGACCTTGGTATGGCTATTGTTGCAACCATGGATCTAATTATTGGAGACCTAGGTGTAGTATTTGTAGCTCTTGAACACCTACTTGGTGACTTAGGTGTATCCCTTGCTAGTGGTGCCCTTGGTGATGGAGCCCTTGCTACAGGAGATGCTGGAGCCCATGATGCATGACATGATGGAGCCTTTATCGCAGGAGATGATGGAGGGGCACTGCTTATAGGAGTTGCGCTGACAGCTGCATTTGATCCATACTTTGTTGCTGCACTTGAGGCAGTCTTTGCACTTCCTTGTGCTGATGATCCAGCCTCATCACTATAGATGCTCTTGTTTGGCTGCATATGAAGCCAAATTGTAAACATGTTAACTTAAGGACTACCTCTGTCTAGGTGAATAAGTCATTCGCGTAGTTCTAGGTCATCAATTTGAGGAATTAAATATGTGTTATATGTCATGAAGAGTATATCACAAAATTTCTACACGGTTGTAGTTTCTAAATATATATTTTTTGTCACATATAGTACATATTTAGATAGTTAAGTCGTTGACCTAGAACTACGCGAATGACTTATTCACCGAGACGGAGGTAGTACTGAACATTGCAACAATATTAAGCTAAATTAAGCATCGAAACCCTAAATGGAAAAATCACACATGTACCAACTTGTTTTTATTTTTCTCATCCGGAGAGCTAGTTTAAGATTCTCATCACAATTAGAGTATCTATGACCTTGCTCTTTGACATTACTGCATGTAATGGTTGCCATCCTTGAGGAAACCTTTGTTACTACAGCCTTATCCTTGCCTTTTCTTCTTATAGTTTGTTGGACTCCTTTCTTGCTCTTGAAAACAGGTGAATGAATGTTTTGTGTGGGGTTTTTGGGCCATAGGTTAGGACTAGGGACAGGATAGAGCATGTGCTTGTAGGCTTCTCTATATAGTGGTTTATTGAAAAAGTCCATGGCAAAATACCTAGGCTACATCTTAGCTTTATTGATGGCTGCTACAACATGGTTGCAAGGTACACCAGTCATATCCTACCTCGTACATCCACAAGTCCATGCTTCAAGGTTTACTGCACATATCTTTTCACCACAACTAATTTGCCACGACATTGGTCCAGATTGCGCTGCTTTGCAAAACCTAGAATACTTCTTGGACTCCTCTAGCCTCTCTCCATACGTAGGGGTTGATGAGTGATTTTTGTACACTCATTCATACTTAGTTTAAACCAAGATATTTTGATTTAAGGGTCCTTTGCATTTGTGTCCCTAACTCGAACCCACTACTTAGATTTTCCCCTAATTTTGAAGCATGCTCAAATTTGCCCCTCTACCGTTAGTTGCATTTACAGAAATACCCTTTCGTGCCGTTTTCATTTAGTCAAAGTCGTTTGACAGCTATTTGATAGTCTCTTTGACATTTTTCCCTCCATGTGCCACTTACTGGTGGGACCCACTCTCACAAATTAAAATTAAAAAAAAACCCTCTCTCTCTGAACCCCTCTGTATTACACACTTACATGTGGGGCCAATCTGAAAAAAGAAAAATCCATCGGTGTATTAAGTGTGGATGAGGCCGATGGTTGCCGGTGGCGACCAAATCCCGCGGCGGAGGCACGGTAGGAGGCTGCGAGGAGGCTGGCCGAGGGAACCAGTCGATAGTCCTGGCTCTACCACGTCCAGGGATGTGGTATTTCAGACCATATGGTTGCCAGAGAAAACGGTGGTGACCATTCCCTCGGCGGCTGAGGGCAGTGCAAGTGGGACAGCCACCACGCGTGGGCGAGGGAGAGGGAAGCCATCTGTGTGACATTGAGGAGCTCACTAGGAGAACTATGGCGATACTGTTGGGGCTCGGGGAAGGTGGCGGCCATGGCAGAGCTCGGAGCTCATGGGGAAGATGGCTCGAGGTCATGGAGGTTGTTATGAAGGACTCCTAAGTCTTCTCTGGTACATCAGGATGCCATAGGAGCCACTGGGATCAGACGACATGCTTCAGCAGCGTCGAATCAAAGGCGGCAGTCCGAGCTTGGAGGCGGGGAAGATGTGTCGTGGCGTTCTGTGCTGGACGTCTCTGGTCGAATTCGTAGGCTGGCAGGATGTGTTCATGGCATACAAACTTCCTGGCACGGTCGTGGAGCTTCGGGTTGCCGTCGGCCACGTGCTTGAGAGACGCCGATGACGAGGCACTCTCTAGCGTGCTTGCGTGAGAGGGCTAGAGGGCGGGAGAGGAAGGAGGGCCAGCGGCGGATAAAGAATGAGGGAGAGAGAACTATGGCATGAGGGGAGGCCAACGGCGGAGGCGACGCCCATTCGACACACTCACCAGAGTTCAGACGAAGTGGTCGTCGGCCCGTCATTTGGTTGGGAGAGAGAGATAGTTTTTCCTTTTTTATTTTTCTAGTTTGGCCCCACTTTTCATTAAAGGAAAGAGAGGTGAGAGAGAGACAACGAGAGTTTTACTTTTTTCTGTGGATGAGGGGCCCATGTGTAAGAGTGTGATACAGAGGGGTGAGAGAAAGGGTTTTTTCATTTTATGCTTTGAAGTGGGATCCCACCAGTAAGTGGCACATGGAGAAAGGGGAAAAATTGTCAAAGAAACATTCAAATAACGGTCAAACAGCTTTGATTGGACGCAAACAACACAGAAGGGTATTTTTGTAAGTGCAACTAACGGTAGTGGGGAAAATTTGAGCATGCTTCGAAATTAGGAGCAAATCTGTTAGTGGGTTCGAGTTAGGGACTGATGACCCACAAGTATAGGGGATCAATCGTAGTCCTTTTGATAAGTAAGTGTGTCGAACCCAACGTGGAGCAGAAGGAAATGACAAGTGGTTTTCAGCAAGGTAATGTCCGCAAGCGCTGAAAATGTAAGTAACAGATAATTTGGTAGCAGGATAATTTGTAACGAGCACATAACGGTAACGGAAAATAATATGTAGCAAGATAGCTCAATCCTTTTGTGGTAAAGGACAGGCCAAAACAATTTCTTATAATAAGCAAAGTGTTCTTGAGGGCACACGTGAATTTCATCTAGTCACTTTCACCATGTTGGCTTGATTTGTGTTCACTACTTTGATAATTTGATATGTGGGTGGATCAGTGCTTAGGTGCCACTCTTACTTGAACAAACCACCTACTTATGATTAACCCCCTCGCAAGCATCCGCAACTACAAGAAAAGTATTAAGATAGAATCTAACCATAACATTAAAATTTTGGATCCAAATCGGTCCCTTGCGAAGTAGAGCATAAACTAGGGTTTAAGCTTCTGTCACTCTAGAAACCCATCATCTAATAACTACTCCACAATGCATTCCCTTAGGCCCAAATATGGTGAAGTTTCATGTAGTCGACGTTAACATGACACCACCACTAAGGGAATCACAACATACATATTATCAAAATATCGAACACATATCAAGTTCACATGATTACTTGCAACATGATTTCTCCCGTGACCTCAAGAACAAAAGTAACTACTCACAAGTGATAAACATGTTAATGATCAGAGGGGTATTAAGTAGAAAAATGGATCTGAACATATAATCTTCCACCAAATAAACCATATAGTGATCAACTACAAGATGTACTATGGGCCCCTCATGTGATCCGGCCAAGATAAGCATGGCCATGCGATAAGGATTATGAGATAATCTCGTTTGTAGTCGGCACTGGAATGAGAAAGAGGTCGGGCTAGCACAAGGATGAAAAACTCGCCTTGAGACAGACAACATATATCGTGTGGCAAAGGGAGCATAAGTGTGACATGTTGCACAGGTTTGCCAACCGGCTTCATTGGCTACTTGGTGGTTGGCACGTCTTGCTAGAGGCCGGTACCAGCCAAGCAGGTCGGAGGTGATCTGACCTGCGACCAAGCCGACTTGAACCTAAGGGGTCGCACGCTTAAGGGAAGGAACCTGTGAGGCCGGATCCGACTCCATGAGTTAGATGTGATCCTATTTAGACTCGGATCCAGGCTGAACAGACTTTGGGCTTTAGGGTACATGCGATGCCCAAGTGTTGAGCCCGCGACGGATGCCTATATATAGTGGAGGTGTGGCACACTCATTCGGTTGATCGCTTCGGTGTTGTCACTAGGTTTTGCATGTGTTGCGAATAGCCACCTCCACTCGCCGCCGACTGTGTGATCGGACCTAGCAGTCCGCCGCACGGTGTTCCTCTTGCACGTACGGATACCGTTAGAGGCGGTGAAATTGTGCCGCTCTGGTGAATGAGTACGTGGGATCCGATGCCCGGCTGTTCGCGGGAGATCACATGAGGAGGAGATGAACCCCGTGGACGTGCTGCACCAACTCTTCTTTCGGTACTCGACACTGCGCGCCTAGTGGTAACGATCTGTGATCCATCTCCCATAGCATGTTCCTGGTTGATCTCCCATAGGAAAATTTTAATTTGCATTCAGCGCACCCTAGCTAGAAATACGATATGTGTATCACCTAGACCCCTTTAATAGTACGGTGTTTCCTGTGACTCAAAATAAAAAGAAACTACGAAAACAAAGTCTTCAAGCTTCCAATTCTTCACATCAATTTCTTCAAAGGCAGCGCCAAATTCATCAGTCAAAGAAATACATTTTAGGTGTCATCTTTCTTCGGTTAAACCAAATCTTCAGGGACTATAACTCTTGTGTACACTCATAAACACATTAGTACCTTAAGCCATTTGTCTTCAATACTCCAAAAACACTAAGGGGCAGTAGATGCACTTAAAATCTCCTCCTTTTTGATGATTGATGACAAACTGGTTAAGTATTCAACGGTGATAAATAATAGAAGTTTAAGAACAGAGTATGAAGAAATTGGTTACATGATATAGAGGAACTCCCCCTAAAGATGAGCATATGATGAATTTGCTTTTGATTGCAAATGCACATGGCAGGTTGAAATTGTGGAGATCTCCCGCCATATCCTGGAATCCAATCATGCATTTATCATATGATATGAAGAAATTGAATGCATGATGAAAATTGGCTTCTGATGAAATACAACATGCATGCATTTATATAGCATTGAGGATAAAAGCATGCAGATAAAGTGTTCGGAGGAGTCAGACCACCAGCGGTTTAAGTTACAACTCGCCATAGAACATGCTAGAAGAACTAAGAGTTGCAACTTAATCAAAAACAAACCTATATAATAAAGACCTGCTTGAAGACTAACTCAAATCCCCCTTGTTATCAAATGACCAAAAGGAGACGAAATTGAGAACTCACGCCCTAGAAGAATATCTGCTTGAAGAGGGCGGAGGAGCGCCATCGTCGGTGTCGGGGTCACATGGAGAAGATGGGCCTGCAACAATGTCTTCAACATCCTCATTTTCGCCAGTGGAGCATGATGAAGACATTGAGCTAGGTACTTGATATGTCTCCAACGTATCTATAATTTTTTTATTATTCCATGCTATTATGGTATCAATATTGGATGTTTTATATGCAATTATATATCAATTTTTGGGACTAATCTATTAACCTAGTGCCCGGGGCTAGTTGTTGTTTTTTGGTTGTTTTTGGTTTTTAGGAAATCAACATCAAATAGAGTCCAAATGTATAAGAAACATTGGATTAATTTTTTCTGACCAGAAGAGACCCTCGAAGGTTCGGGAGAAGACCTAACGAGTCACAAGGGAGCGACAAGCTCGGGAGGCGCACCCCAGGGGCAGGCTTGTGGGCCCCTCGTGGCACCTCTTGACCTAATTCTGCCTTTATAAATTCTCAAATATTCCCCTGACATCAGAGAGACACCGGGAATACTTTTCCCGCCACCGCAAGTTTCTATTCTCACAAGATCCCATCTGGAGGCCTTCTCCGGTACTCTACCAGAGGGGGAATCAATCAGGGAGGGGCTCTACATCAACCTTGTTACCCTTTCGATGATGTGTGAGTAGTTCACCACACACCTACGGGTCCATCGCTAGTAGCTAGATGGCTTCTTCTCTATCTTTGATCTTCAATACAATGTTCTCCTCGATGTTCTTGGAGATCTATTCGATGTAATGACTTTTTGCGATGTGTTTGTTCGGATCCGATGAATTGCGAGTTTATGATCAGATTGTCCATGAATATTATTTGAGTTTTCTCTGAATTCTTTTATGCATGATAGTTATAGCTTTGTATTTCTCTCCGATCTATTGATTTGGTTTGGCCAACTAGATTGATTTTTCTTGCAATGGGAGAGGTGCTTTGTGATGGGTTTAATCTTGCGGTGCTCAACCCCAGTGGCAGAAAGGGACATGACACGTATTTGTATCGTTGCCATTAAGGATAAAAAAGATGGGGTTTATTCATGCGTGAGTTTACTTTGTCTACATCATGTCATCTTTCTTAACGTGTTACTCCGTTCTTTATGAATTTAATACTCTAGATGCATTCTAAATAGCGGTCGATGTGTGGACTAACAGTAGTGGATGCAGGCAGGAGTCGGTCTAGTTCTCTCGGTCGTGATGCCTATATACATGATCATTGCCTTGGATATTTTCTATCAATTGCCCAGCAACAATTTGTTTACCCACTGTATGCTATTTTCAAGAGAGAAGCCTCTAGTGAAAACTATGGCCCCCGGTCTACTTTTTATCATATATTAAAATAAAAATTATTTTGCTGCATTTTTTCTTTCATTATTTTATTTTGTATTTTAATTATCTATTTATCACTACGAGATTTGGTCCTTGCAATTAACCGCCAAGGGATTGACAACCCCTTGTTCGCGTTGGGTGCAAGTATTTGTTATATTGTGTGTAGGTGTTGCTAACGAGTTGTTACGTGATTCTCCTACTGGATTGATAACCTTGGTTCTTTACTGAGGGAAATACTTATCTCTAATATACTGCATCATCCTCTCCTCTTCGAGGAAATCCCAACACAGCTCACAAGTAGCAGTACTAGCTAAGGAACTTGCACTTTCTTAAATTTCTTGGGCAGTTAATGTTCCGTTGGAATTCCATTTCGGCAAGTTCTTCAGGAGTCTTTAGATGTGAAAGAATGGCCCAGCTTCAGTCAAATATCTCATGGGCATAGTAGTTCTTCTTGCGCACTCAGTTCTGCGTCACAGTCATATTTGCAAGAATTGCGGCGAGCATATGCTTAACCCAGTCATGATTTTGCTCCAGCTTCTGGTGCAGGCTGATGAGAAGCTCATGGTTAGTCATCACCGGAGGAGCTTCACTTTGACGATTTTTCCCTGAGCATTTGTTGTTGTGTCTTGGCTTGCAGTTTCATTACCCGTTGACTGTGAGGCTGGTGGAAAAAACTGTCTATCAAGGGAACAAAATCCTTCATCCATGATTGCCTTGCCCTTGCCAGGAACTAATGAAATAGTACTTTGAAGAATTTCTACCTCTTGCAAGAAGTTGAGGTGATTCTGACAGTCAGCCTTGTAGTGTATAGTAGTTCTGGATCTGATGAATCTCATGATCCCTGGCACATAAGGCTTCAAGTCAAATGGTGATTGGGCTACCGTGGCCAAAGTCCTAATGAGAAAACCATGGTTATTGGTGGGCATAGCATGTATGATGTTGAATAACAAATTCTTCATGACCCCCACAACCTCTTTAGTATCAGAGTTGTCGACTTTGATAGGACCGAGGGTCTGCAATACACAGTTCGAACAACACACAGCAAATCCTTCACCATAAATGTGGTTCTTGGAGCTTCTCCTTCGGTGAGTGGATTCATCAGAACTTGCATCAAGTGATTAGGCAATTCTGGTTCTTCATAGATGCGCCTGGCATCTTCTTGTGGTGGATCAACTAGGAGAACTTGGAGTAATTCGTCAACAGGCACTTTGTAATGAGTATTCTCACTCATCCAATCCAGCGCCCAAGAATGAATATCTTCAACTTCACCTGACAGATGCAGAGTTGCATAGAACTAAAGAATGAGTTCTTCATTCCAGTCACAAATGTCTGAGCAGAAGCTCAGCAACCCTGCATAATGAAGAACCGATAGCACTAGGTTGAAGCAGGAGATGGACTCCATATCCATGTGAGGAATATGGCGATAAGGAAAAACTTTGTTCTTGTAATAGAGCAGACAGGAATAAAAATTCATCTTTGTCTTGGTCTAGAAGCACTACCGCCTTATCTTGGCTGAGTCATATGGGGCTCACCAATGAAGAAGATCTTCTCCTCAAAGAATGCGTCATTGTCGAACTTGGGTCTCCTAATGCTTTTGCCAACCTTGGGCACTGAAGGTACTGGCTGAAGATTTAGCTTCTTCGGGCTCACATCAAATATCGTCCTAGGAGAGCCAGTTGAGTCATTTCTATCTATGATAGCATATGACTTGGCAATTTCTTCAGTGGTAGCAAATGAAACAATGCCAATGTCCGCTGAGGGAGCAGATTCTTCACGCTGAGGAGAGTGACATGCAACATCGACAGTCAATTCTAGTTGCACAATTTCTTCAGCTGATGCAACTCGAATTTCTTCAGCAATGGTCTGAAGATAAGTTTGACATTCTTTTGAGCCAATGTGAATTTCCTCAGTCCAAGCAGGCAACTGAGGCACTTGAGCGAGATGCACCGTGATGGGAGAATTTGCGTGAAATGTATGCCAAAATTCGCCATGTAGTATTGGCATTGTGGATCCATCAATATCCACGTCTTCTTTAGTTTCTTCACCCCCTTCAGATAATGCAGTATGTTCTTCAGTCACTTGGAATACCTGTGACTTTCATGATGATACCAGTGGAAGTGACGCATTTGCTTCGACTTTGATTTCTTCATCTATCTACTCCGTGGTAGCAGCGGAGTGGGAATATTCATCTTCGCTAGCAGGTGGAATAACATATTCTACCCCGTAGGGCACAATTTGTAAGTCTTCAGCATTTCTTATTGGGGGTGCTGAGTCCAATGGTGTCGCATCAATTGGCACAACTGAGGACAATGGTGCCGTCTTCAGTTTCTTGATTGACTTAGTGGAAATGGGGTACGAAGCTTTCCTATTCTTGCCTTCTTTCTCAACACCTTGGTTTTCTTCGCTTCTAAAGCCGAAGGAAGTATGGTTTTATTCATCGGTGAAGAACTTGAAGGTGCTGCAACTGAGGAAGATGATGGAGCAATGACTTCAGGCATGACTAATGGAGTCGCCCTGGCACTTTCTTCAGGCGCAATAGTCTCTATTGCCTTGGCAGGTTCTTCAGGTGGAGGCGCAGATGCACCGGCCAAAGGAGTCTGTGGTTGAGCTGACGAACTTGATGGAGGCACTTGACCAAGTTTGGCATCCTCTCTTTTGTTGTGGTCATCAACCACTTTCTTGGTGGCATTGATGAACCTGTCACACACACGACAACAGTGATTTGCTTGACATTCATATTCCTAAGAGAGTTGTTGGATCTCAGCTTGCATATACACAAGCTGCTGAGGAGATATGGTGAGCATATTGTTCTTTAGCTCCTGTTGCTTCTGCAGCTGCTACTTCCTCACAAGCTTTTCTTGTGATATCTTGTGCTTCTCATTGACGATGATCGCAGACATCACGTGATCGGGACCAGTTGGCAAATCAAGCTCATCAAGAGGTGTATCTAGCCTCTTGCACCAGATATCAATGAATTCCAGAATATTCTTTGGGTCGAGCAGAAGTGGCACTGAGGTATTCTTTGCAATAGCAACTTCTTTAGCTTTACGTCAGGAAAATTCTGCAAGTTCATCTTCATCAGCCAAGCCATGTTCGCTAGCCCAAGTTACAATGACCTTGCACTTGGGGATGGGTCTTGTTCCATGGCCAGCAGTGGCCTTAGTCTTCAGCTTGGGCGCATTTGTTGATATATGCCCACTGGCTGAGGCACTTGGTGCAGCTTATGCCGTAATTGATATGCCTGTTGTGCACTGGCAAGATGCGAGCACAACTGGTGTTGAAGCTTTAGCTGCTGCCACTAAGGAACTTGTAGTTGGTGGAGGTGTTGATGACCTTGCTGTGGTGGAGATCCTGCACATGGAAGCCTTTGAAGATGAGGGCTTTGGCTCTAAAGGCTTTGTTTTGGCTTTTGAGTAGCCTTCTTTAGTGTGCTTGCATTGCCACCTGCTTCCGCTGAAGCCTTTGCAGCCCTGTTGAAGTCTTCAACAACTTTATGGGCTTGCTTTTGCAATTTAGCTTGACGCCTGGCCCATTCCTTAGGGAATTCTTCACCACACCTGAAAATTGTGGGACCAGCTTCTAGTCTAGGATCAAGTGGTGGTATCTTGCATGGAGTCTTCACTACGAATTCCTTCATATACTTGGGAATTAAATATTTGTAATCTCTCTACTCATAAGCCCATCGTCGCTTGATTTTCTTCATGCGTGTTTTGCGCTGCTCGATGGTCTCATTTCCATGTACATTTTCATCAAGCGTGCAATAGCCTGCATATATGTCTTCAGGGATCTCGAGGGCAGTATGCTCTTCCTTCCTCTTTCCTCCTTTTTGAGGCCTTTTGCCATCAGCCATTTTCTTCAGCTGAGCTTTTTTGAACTTTTAAGGAATCTGAAGATGTTTGAAGGTTTTCCTCAAGCAACGCTGCAAATGAATTAATTTGATGAGATCCAAGTGATTCATCGGCAGACATGTGTACCTGCGAACAAAGCATAGTTGCCAGGGAAATAGGGAGGGTCACATGCGTTCTCAGAAGTTTTTCAAAAATAAATCCATTTGAGAAAATTGCCATCATCATCTTGAAAAAATTCACTAAGTGTTCTTGACTTAGGTTGCGGAGTTGTATAGATTGAAGCAATTGCACAATTGGAATCCAACCGTAAAGTATAACTTAGACGAAATAACCAAGACTAGACAAAATGTAAGTGCTAAAGAATTGGAAATTTGAAGAAAAACAACACCTGAAGAAAAATAGGTACTGGAAACATCAAGCTGGGCAGTTAAAATAAATTTTAATTTACCTCAAGGATGAATTCAATGAACTGGACAATGAAGCAAAGAAAATTGTCAGCTCAAATCTTTCGCACCCTAACTTGGCAAGGAAAAATAGCTACGGCGGCGTCAGAGGTGAAGAAATCCACGACCGACGTGAGTACGTCGACAAAGAAAGCAACTTGGGAAGGCTAGAAATCAAGGCTGGAACAGAATCTCTTGATCTCAACACATGAGTAGGTGGTTCTCTCTCAGAAAATGAATAGAGGAAGTGTAGGCACGTTCTGATGACTCTCTTTCTTAGGTAAGAGGGGGTGGGGGGGTATAAATAGAGGGAAAGTTTTGTTTTTGGCAATTTTTCTTATGCCACTCTATATATTGACATTTCACTTTTGCCACTCTTATCTTTTGACAATTATCACAATTGTCATTCCGTGGCAAAAGCAAAATAATTTTATTTCATTTTTACCACTCTTAGCTTTTGAAATGTATCACAATTGCCACTCTAAATTTTTGCTTTTGCCCTAGGAATGGCAATTGTGATAATTGTCAAAAACTAAGAGTGGCAAAAGTGAAATGTCAAAATCTAGAGTGGAATAAGGAAAATTGGCAAAATCTAGAGTGGCAAAAACAAATATTTTCCCATAATAGCCTCCACACAAAATCCAACCGTAACAAACTTTTGACCCAACTCGGTGGCACCGATCAGAAATGTCAGCGGCACCGACCTGTGTAAAAGATATGAATGTTAGGAATCTCGGTGGGACTGACAGGGACAACTCGGATGAATCGATGTGCAATGCTTAGAGCAAGCCTCGTTTTGGTGGCATCGATTGCATCAACTTGGTAGGACCACATTGGAGCGGTAAGGCAACAGAAAGGTTGGCACGCCTTCTTAGTGGGACCAATTTCAATCTCGGTGGGACCAAAATAATTGCAACAAGGTTACAGAAGGTTTGCCAAGCATCTCAGTGGGACCGACTGCAAATCTCGGTGAGACCGAAATAATTGCAACTGGTTACTGAAGGTTGGGCAAGCAAAACTGGTGGGACCGAGAACCATATCAGTGGATCCAATTTTTTAGGGTTTGAATGTGGCTATGTCCAGAGGAACTCGGTGGTTCCAAATAGGGAAATTTTAGTGGGGCCGAGTTGGAATGTAGGGTTTGGCCAGATTTGGATAGAGAAAGTGGCTGAGGGTTTTGGACAATATCACTAGGCACTTGAGAAAATATATCATATTAAGCAACACCTCATCCCCTTTTAATAGTATTGGCTTTCCTATGGACTCAATGTGATCTTGGATCATTTAACCAAAAATGTAGAGTCTTGAGCTTTTGCCAATCCATGTCCTTCGCATTTCTAAGGGGTCCACATACTCTTGGCCTTGCTGTCGGAATCGGGGCTCCATGGACCCAAAGGTTCGAACTTTGGGGTGCACTTGTTCTTGCTGCCCAACGCTTTCCTACAACAAGCCACGACGGAGTTGCGACAGAAGCGAGCTAGCGGGGGCGGTTGGAGACACGACAGTTACCTAGGTTCGGGCCACCTTGCTGTGTAAAACCCTACTCCTCCTTGGTTTGTGAATTGCTATGGTGGTGGAGACAAGAGTACAAGGGTTGGAGGGCCAGTATGTTCGACCTCTCCTACAGCAGCTCACTGCCCCTCTTTTATACATGCCCTTGTCCTCTTCCCCATGAAAACCTTGGCGGGAACGGTTGCCACACAATGACAATTTGAAGGGGGACAGGGGCACAGTCTATCCTGACAAAAGGTGGTATGTGCTTGCCAAGCCTCTGCCATGATGCGCCGGTGGGCTCGGTGATGACCTCCGTCCTATGCAACCATAATCTCATTCCTATTTCACCGATCATGCAACCTTTGGGGATTGCTTTGGAACCGGTGCACTGGCCTTGCTCCCTTGGCACCAAAGAGCAAACCCTCTTGATCAGCACTTGCTGGCACGGCCTCTGGAAACGTTCGTCGTCGCGCGCGTCACCCACGTGAAGACACGGGGCCATACAACCAGCTGGGCACACTTGACTTGCTTCCCCCGCGAGGCTTCCTCGGGGGGCTGCCTCAGGAGACGCCTCGCGAGGGGGCCTCGCGAGTCTCCGATGGAGCCGCCTAGTATCCTTAGGAAGCCTGCTGATGGGGGCCTCGCAGGGCAAGAGGCCTCTCGCGAGGTCTTGCTATTGCGCTTGCTAATGGGCCACATGTTCGATCCTTGTATACCCGCCGTGTCCTGGGCTGAAGGTAGACGGCCTGGGTAACCCCTGTCCCACGGGCCCGACAGTAGCCCCCAGGCCCGCGGCGCAAACATCTCTGTCCACCAAGAGGTGCAACGACGTGGGCCATAACCGCTTGCAGGCCGGGCACGACGCGTGGCGGTCGATGGAGTGGGGGACGCCCCCACTTCTCCATGGCACCTCGGTAACCACCCGGTTGACATAAAGCCTGCCTGTGCATGGCACGCGACCATCATTCCCTTCCTTGTCCCGTATCCGCCTTCTTGGGCCTTCCTTCTTGCACACGACTCCTCGCGAGCCAACCCCGGCTGCGGCATCTCTCTCCATCCCCGCTCGCAGCCCCGCGACGTGCGAATGGCACCCGCCGACAAGAAAGGGACGGCGACGGCTTCGGCCTCAAGCTCGACCGCCATCGGGGTGGCACTCCTGCGTTCCTTGATTGTCGACATGGAGGACTTGGATCTAGTGCTTCCGCTAGTGTCCGGTGACCGAAATGAAGGGCAGGCGACCAAGATCTAGCCCAGCTTGCAAGCACAGAGCGGCTTGGTGGTGTCTGCCTACCCCTTCTTCCTCCACAGTGTTTATGCCGGGTCGGTCCCGCCGTTCTCGGAATTCTTCTATGCCATCCTCTCTCATTATCGGACCCACGCCCTTCATCTCCAACCTAATTTCATCCTCCTTCTGGCCATTTTTCTCTTCTATTGTGAGGCCTTCGTGGGCGTGATGCCCTCATTCGTGCTCTTCCACCACTTTTTTAGCTTGTGGTTGACTGTCGCGGATCAACGCTCTGCGTGTGTCTCCTTCCTAGCCGCCAAGGCGATAGAGGATGGCATCATCCGCTTGAAGGCTGGGAAGAAGGTGGAGGGCTACCGACTGTCGGTGTTCTGGGACCAGGGGTCCCCAGACTTGCCTGCCTGCGGCCTGTGGCGTGGCTCAAAGGGGGGCCCATCACGGCCCATCTTCATCAACACGAGCTCAAGACCCTCGCGAGGGGCCAAGCCTCGCGGGGCGGATGACAAGGAGCTTCCTCAGGCACGGCCTCATCAGGCTGGCTCGCGAGGAGGCGGAGAGATCAAGGCGGGGTACCTCACGAGGTGCCCATGACGCAAGCCATGACGACCAAGGGCGCCAGGCGGGCGCCAGCCAAGAAGGTCCTCCTTTCCCCTTTGGTGCAAAGGGAAAAAGCGCAGCGAGAGCATCAAGCAAAGGCGTCCATTTAGGTGCAACAAGACCAAGACCAGTCCAACGGCAGGAAGGAAGTCATTGTGGAGCCCAAGCCGGCGTCACCACCAGAGCCTTTGACAGGTGAGGACCAACTTTAGTCAGGATAAGTGTACCATATGTTCCCCTTCAAAATGGCCTCTTGTTGGCGCCCTTCCCGCTCAATATTTGGGAAGAGGCCCAGGGCCTCTGCCTATAGATAGGACTAGCCACCCACGGGGTAGGGGCATTTTCAAGAAGATACCAAGAGAACAAACGAGAGAGATAGAGAGAGGCGACTGAACTCCCCCTAGCAGTTCTTCGCACCAGCCAAGAACAGACCCTCGCGAGGCTGTTCTTCCTTGTATTGTTCGTCACCATCAGCCCAAGAGGCAATCCACCACTCCACAAACTAGAGTAGGGTATTACACCACAATGGTGGCCCGAACTAGTATAAACCCTGTGTCTCTTGTGCTATTCCTTTCGTAGTTTAGATCCAAGTGAGGTGGCGGGGTGCAGGTAGGTAGAAGGCAAGATTCCGCGCGCACCCCAGTGTTCAAACCTCAAGGGTCTGCCGGAACCCGAAATCCGACATTTGGCGCGCCAGGTAGGGATGCGCCGGGATCCACCTCCTGCCACTACGTGTCCCGTCGCATCGTCCTCATCATGACCGCGACCAGCGGGCAACCCCGTCCTCGGCGGCTTGGCCCGCCCACGCAGAGCCGCCGCCTCGGGCGACCCCATGCCCTGTGGAGCTCGCGGTCCGCATGGCACTGCGGGCCGCGGGCGACGCGGACAGGCTTCGACAACTCTCACGTCACGGCAGGCGCGGTCGGCAGCGAGGGCCTCCAAGCACGCCGCAGCCGCGACACCGTACACCCGCCGGGAGCAGGCGAACTAGAGGGCCGCGCTCACGGTGGCCCGGGAGCTACTGCAGTGCAGGCTACTGGAAGGCGGTCGCGACGTACTGCTAGAGCGGGTGGCAGAGCTCCTGAGCTTTGTCGCCTCGGGGGCTCATCCCTTCTGCACCCAGCTCCCACCTCAGGTCCAGGGCGGCCCGCGCGGGGGCTCCACACGCAGCCGCGGGCCCCAAGGCTACTCCAACGCCAGTGGCTTACCGGCACCGGGCAGCGCCGCCTCCGGTCCCGCCAGCGAAGAAGGACTCATTCGACCCACGGCCCCAATGGGCCGCGCTTCACCCCTGTGGGCGTTCAAGCAGAACCGCATGGCACGCGGAGCACTATGGCGCTGACCTTCGGATGACGGCCCCAGAAGAATACGTGCCCCACATGATGGACCAAGGGCACCAGCACAAACGAGAACAAGGCTCGCTCCTCAGCCCAGGCTGGGGGGACGAGGTGACAGAAGCTGAGCTCTTCCAAGATCCCCGTGAAGGCCCCATCGGCCACGCTGGAGGCGACGATTATCGGGTACCACTAATTCCTCAGGAGCAGGCATACGTTAATCATGAATCGCAGGAGGTACAGGTCGCCACAGCAAGCGGCTGCCCCGCTCCTGCAGTCTACCACCCCTCGGGAGGAGGGCGCCGGGGGCTGCAGGAGAGGGGCCGAGATCCGGCATCACCACCGCGGCGTTCGGAGCAAGGCGTTCTCAGGAGGTAGGCCCTCCGCTGGGGAGGTGCCTCGTGGCCTGCCCCCGCGGAGGACCCGTGGTCGTCTGGGAACACTGGCGACCGCTCTACCCCAACGGGCGGCGCCCCGGTTTCCGATGGTCGTTGATGGCACTAGAGTCTTGGCGCAAGGCGGGGCCTCGTCTGGCGATATGAAGCAAGGCCGGTACACTGTGAAGAAGGCCCAGTGCCTGTGAAGCTCGCCGCCTGCGACACTCTCACGTAATAATGAGTGGGGTTGTACACGCCCGAGTCTCGGGGTGCCGGCCTCGAGCCCGTGGGCTCCCTCCCACGCCCAAAGGCAGCACTTAGCTCCTTGTCGTGAGAAGACGCCCAAGACTAGACTAGGTGCCTGGACGCGCCTTTTTGGTTTGCTTTCATTGCTTTTCCCTTTGGTTGTCACTTTCCCCCGCTGGATTTAAGTTGGATTCGAATTCGAGATTTGCGTGTGTTTGGGGAAGGGGGTGTTTAGTCTCGTTCGAGCAATCTCTAGCGTTCCAGTTACCTCTTTGCCTCAGCTGCCTCCCCTCGTGAGCTCCTCGCGAGCCGGGTTGGGCTGGCTTGCGCGCAGCCCAGACTGCCGCCGCCACATCCTCTTAGGAGGCTTTTACTGCAGATCCTATGGGTTCGATCGGGAGACGCTCGGAACGCCACAGCCTTCCACTGGCTATCTCGGGGCCCGCGCGGGACAAAGGTAAACTAGCCAGCCACAAGGCATAAGCGTATGGGTGGTATAGCATCTACTAATACGCACAACACAAGTTTTACATGAGGGGCTCCCCCTCCCAAAATGCTCTCACGACCGTCAGGGCAAAACCTGAGTTATTCGTGCAGGAAATAGGAACGGTCTTGTGATCGATCGGATAAATCCCCCGATGCATCCTCAGGGACACCTCCTGAATTGTCGCTGGCGTCGCTGGCCTCGTCGTCGCTCTATGTGTCGTTGCCAGCAGCGTCAGGGCCGTCCACCACGCCGCCTTCGTCAGGAGCCACGATCACGCCATCGTTGTCTGAAGCAAGGGCCCTGACAAGGGCGTCCATGTTGTCCTCCACCCAGTGCGCCAGGTCGTCCCGGACGGCCTGGGGTACTGGGGCGATGGCTGCGTCGAAGTCAAAGTGAGGGTCCATATTCCGGAGATGGCTGAAGACGCGAGAAAAGGCGCGCCCGAGCAGGGCGCGGCTTCTCTCCTCCACCAACCTGTCGGCTCTGACCGACCGCTCCTCCAGCCGAGTCACCACATCGGTGAAGAACTGAAGGTTGCCGGCGTAGTTAATTGCGTGCGGCTCGCCAACAACTGCCTCGCAGATGTTACCCAAGGCTGTGTTGGCTCTCTCCGGGCGTGGTGAGCATGGGGCCGTGCTCATGCTCCAGACCACGCCGGGCGCATCTCGTCCGCGATTCGTCACAAGAACGGCCTCAGCCTCATCCACACACTGGCGAAGAAGAAGCACCTCGGCACGGGAGGTAGTTAACTCCTCCTACGCCACCTCAAGGGCGGCCCGAAAAGCATCGGCCCGCCTCGTCGCCTCCTCCTGCTTGGCCCTCAAGGCAGCGGTCCTACCTTCGGCCTCAGCCCGGATCAACCCCAGCCTTTCCTCGAACTTGCGCTCGAGGTTCAAGCGTGCCGTCGCCACCCGACGCCCGACCTCCTCCAGGACGCGGGCCTCCCGCGCAGCGACATCATCCTCCGCCCTCGTCACCAAGCGCTCCCTTGTTTCCAGGCGTTCGTACTCATGTGCGCGCTCGGCGGCTTCCAGCGTCAGCACCTCCTCCCACTTCTGGAGCTCTGCTGGGTCGCCTGATACCACCCTCATCGACGCAAGGGCCGTCTCGCGCAGCTCCACCTGCTCCTCCAGTGAGCGACAACGGGCCAGGAGTTCCCGCGCCCGCTCCTCCGCTGCCTCTTGCCGCCGGTCAGCTTCCCAAGCCTCTTCAGCGGCCCGAGAACGGACCTCCCGAGAGGCCACCAGCGACGCCTTGGCCTCCTCATCGTCAAGATCACGTTGGTGGCGCCATGGGCGACAGCCTCCTTCAGCTCGTGCCTCTCCGTGGCCAGGCGCAGGCCCTCGGCCTCGAGGCGCGCATCTTCATCGGCGAGCTCTTCACCGAGCAGGCTCACCGCATCAGCCGCCCTCCGAAGAAACCCTTGGTGAAGAGTGCGACGCTCCCGGGCGCGCTCAAGTACGTCTTCCACACCATCATCCGCCCCGGGCGAGCGCCAAGGGCCACAAATCAGCACTCCCCCTCCAGTCAAGGGGCTGGGGGCTGGCACCCTCACCACGGCCAGGCACGCCTCGCCAGGAGCCCGGCCAGGAGCCAGCCCATCCCCCAAAGAAGAGCGCAGGGAATGGCTCAGCCAATCACGATCGACGACCAGACGAGAAGCCCACGGCAGGCCAGCTATGCCTCGAGAGGGCCCACGAAGTAGGGCCGCGAGGCGCGCGGGGACGCGATGCGCCTCAGGATGGCTCGTCTCTCCGGTCGACCTCACCACCAGGGCCGTGCAGCTCGGAGTGCTCGAAGACGGTGGAGAGTGCGGAGCCAAGGGGGATGGCTCCTCAGACATCTCCGTGAGCTCGGCAGAAGGGCTCATGGAGCAAGGATCGATAAAACAACTAAGAATCGGGAGCGGAAAAGGGAAAGCTTACTCATCGGTGGCGAAGTACTTCCTGCGCTTCAACAGGCGACAAGGGTAATCGTCGCCCAGGGCTTCCCTTCTCTTCCGAAGAGCCTTAAAATCCATGCGGAATCGACCCAAGGGTTGAGCGCAGGGGTCAACCTACGACGAGGAAGGAGCGTCGAGATGACCAGCGACAGGGGCGTTGTCCTGGAGCTCGCCGCCAGTCGCCTCACCAAGGAGGGTAGCTGGGGCCCCAGGGGCCTCAGCCGCAGGCACCACCGGCAGCTGTTCGCCTCCCCCAACCGCGATAGCCTGGGCCTCAGGAGCTGGTCCCTCAAGAGCGCCGCCTGGGACCGTCACCCCTGCGGAGGCCCCCTCGGCCTCCAGCGGCTCGTGCCTCCCTGCTCCGCCACTCGAGGAAGAGCCGCCACGGCCGACTGGAAGGGCAATCACCACCACCGGGTTCTCGCGAGACCCCATGAGGCCTGCTGGGCGCAGCCCCCATTCGTTGAAGCTGGGCATCTGCTTCACAAAGTCACCCTTCTTGAGAAAAAGTACAACAAAGCACCCCCTTGCCGGACGCTGCCAGGGTTGGGATCCCTAGTCAAGACTAAGAGCACCTTCCTCGGAGCTTCAGGCGCCAAGTCCTCCTCCTGGAGCCTCATAAGGTCTTCACGCCCGCTGAAGGCCCACATCCGGCGGGAATGGCGCTGGAGAGGGGTAATGAGGCACAACAGGGACTCCTTCACCACCTTGGGCGCCGACATCTCGAGCGCCCTCAGGAACGCGAAGCGACGTGAGACGAACGCGAGCCGAGGGCTCGTGAGCGTCTCCTGGCCCCAGCCTGAATTGGGGACGGCGGGTGATGTTGGCTCCGCCAGCAGGGGCTGGGCACCCCCACGTCCACGTACAGCCACCGCTCATGAACCCAGCGTATGGAGGAAGGGTGAAGTCAATCCCTGAAGCCGTTGTTTCATATGCAGTAATGAAGCTCACGCACCCTAAACATTGGGTGGGGTCAACAAGGCGCAGAGAGAAGAAGTGGCGCAGCAAGGCAACCGAGGGAAGGATGCCCATCATCGCCACGCAAAAAAGGCGAAGACCGCAAGAAGAGTGATGGATTCCGGACCCAAGTGCATCATATGGATCTGATAGTGGGAGAGTACAGCATTGAAGAAATCGGAGAAGGGAGGAACCAGCCCCGCCCACAGGGCGTCGGCAAAATACTGGACCTCGGTGATTATCATGTCAATGCCGAAGTGGGACCCGGGCCAGGCCGTCGGCCGCCCGCATTCGTTGAAGATGGTGGCCAAGGCCGAGCTGACCTTGCCCAGGCCCTCTTGATTGAGTATAGTCGACCGATCGACGGCAGGGGCCGCCGCCGACGGCGAGCGAGGCGGAGGCATGGGTTTCTTCCCTCTTCCTTTCTTCGTCGGAGCCATGGCAACGGAAAGGGGGGGAGGAAGGTTCGAGATTGGATTGGGAGCAGAAGCTGGAGTTCGAGAGGAGGAAGAGTGGGGGACGGTCGAGCAGCGAAAAGGGGAGCGGCTGTGTGCGGCTACGAGTCCGCCTAGCACAGCACAAAATAAGGAGGCGTGGGGGAACAGTGCCGCCCATGTCCAATCAACCGCCACGCGGCGCCCAAGGCCGCAGGCTGTTAGGGCCCGTGGCATTCGCACTTGCCCCTTCGCCTCTCTGCTCGGCCAAGTCCGGGCGCGCCTTGGGCCCGGGGGCTACTGTCGGCGTTCTGGGAACGGGGGTCCCCAGACTTGCCTGCCTGCGGCCTGCGGCATGGCTCAAAGGGGGGCCCATCACGGGGCGGACGACAGGGAGCTTCCTCAGGCACATCCTCATCAGGCTGGCTCGCGAGGAGGCGGAGAGATCAAGGTGGGGTACCTCACGAGGTGCCCATGAAGCAAGCCATGACGACCAAGGGCGCCAGGCGGGCGCCAGCCCGCGCAGTGTCCTCCTTTCCCCTTTGGTGCAGAGGGAGCAAGCGCAGGCGAGAGCATCAAGCAAAGGCGTCCATTTCACTGCTTGAGACCAAGACCTGTCCAACGGCAGAAGGAAGTCATTAGGAGCCCAAGCCAAGGCGTCACCACAGAGCCTTTGACAAAGTAGGACCAACTTTAGTCAGATAAGTGTACCATATGTTCCCCTTCAAAATGGCCAATTGTGGGCGCCCTTCCCGCTCAATATTTGGGAAGAGGCCCAGGGCCTCTGCCTATAGATAGGACTAGCCACCCACAGGGTAGGGGCATTTTCAAGAAGATACCAAGAGAACAAACGAGAGAGATAGAGAGAGGCGACTGAACTCCCCCTAGCAGTTCATCGCACCAGCCAAGAACAAACCCTCGCGAGGCTGTTCTTCCTTGTATTGTTCATCACCATCAGCCCAAGAGGCAATCCACCACTCCACAAACTAGAGTAGGGTATTACACCACAATGGTGGCCCGAACTAGTATAAACCCTGTGTCTCTTGTGCTGTTCCTTTCGTAGTTTAGATCCAAGCGAGGTGGCGGGGTGCAGGTAGGTAGAAGGCGAGATTCCGCACGCACCCCAGTGTTCGAACCTCAAGGGTCTGCCAGAACCCGAAATCCGGCACCGACAGTGCTGGGTCTTCATGGACGCATGCCGGATCAGCCCACTCCTGATGATCCCGACGGACCAAGCCGAGCAAAACCCTTGGTGGGGGCATGAGAAGCTCGCCGACCCCAGGATGGAGCCGGTCTCAGAACGGATGGCCGCGCACCGGGCCACAAAGCTGTCGGGGTTGATGGTTGTCAAGGAGTACCTACGGAGGTGCATTGCACCGCTCCAGCAGCACTCACGGCCCCTGTGGGACTATGCCGGCGCGAAGGACACTATAAGGCCGCGTGCTGGCGCCCTGAAGCCTGTGGAGTTGGAAGGGGCTCTGGCGGCCCTGCTCGGCAGTTCCTCCGAGGACCCCCTGAAGAGGCACTCGCCCTGTACTACTACTAGAGAGGGCAGAGTTGGTTGCAGTGATGCCTCGTTTTGAACTATGGGGGCCCGTGCCTGGGGGCCATGTCGGGCCTTGCAAGAACCCTCTCGCGGTGGTGCTGGACTCCAGCAGCAGCGACAACGTGGAAGACTCGAAGATGACTATGGAGGACACCGTCGACTGGGTGCCCCCACGCTCTCGTCGCTCACTTATTTCGACCTTGGGGATGATGACATCAACAACATGCAGACTGCAGCCATGCCCCCTCAACCCGCCAGGGTAGTTGACGGGGCCGGGTCTGGCACCTCGTGTTAGAAGGGAGAGAGGGATTGGTGGAATAGTTCATTTGTATTGCTTGAGCCTCGTGGGCATATATATAGGAGTACATGATCTACTTGGAGTACAAAGCAAGCCAGAATAATTCCTAGCCTAATCTATGTTTCCTAATACAATCACGTTACTCAACATCCCCCTGCAGTCACAACGGTAGCAACACAGACGGTGAGACTAGAGAAGAATCCGAAGGCAAGCCGACGGACACCCCCCACAGACATAACGGTTGACGCATCACGGAGTCGTGGCTGGAGTGGAAACCAACGAGGTTGCTCAAGCAGGCGGCAGCCCTTTGTGTCGTTTGTCGATGTAGCCAAGAGCGTGGGTGGTGGAGTCGTGGTCGAGGTAGCCGTGCGAAGAATGTCGTCGTCGATGTCGAGTCGGGGTGGCCGGTGTCGAGGAAGTCGCCGTGGAGACACGGGCGCAAGAGGGCGCCGAGTTAGCATGGGCGTGGTGGTGCCGAAGTAGGGGTGCGCCGGGAAGAAAATGTTGTTGACGACGCGTCGCGGCGGGTTTTCCAAGCCCGGGGACACATCATGGACGAAGGCACGCACCGGTGTTGCCAGCACCGGGCATGCGTAGACGGACGAAGACAAAGTTGACGAAGCGCCGACCAGGGTTGCTAGGCCCGGGGACACGTCGTGGATGAAGGCACGCATTGGTGTTGCCAGCACCGGGCATGCGTAGACAAGGGACCTGCACAAGCTGTACGCCATGTCGGAGAAGTCGGAGGGGCCAGCAGAGAAGAACTCGACAACGATTGCGGCATCCATCAGCACGGGGCCGATGTCACCAACGGTGATCAGATTAGACGAAGTGGTCGGGGTAGATGACGGTGACGCTGGTGACGGGCTGGTGCTTGGACAAAGACGAAGGGGGTGGACGGGCAGCGACGGCGGCTACGAAGGTAGCGGCGGTAGCGACCGAAGAAGAGCGGCGGCGGCGGCCTGACGGCGGCGGCGGCTAGGTTAGGAGTGCGCCGGCGGTGCTCGAAGTAGGCGAAGAACCCTAACAGCGTGACCAAGACAGACGCGGACGGTGGCATTCCCGCGCCAAGGAAGATGGCGCGGCGCATACCACGGGAGGTCGACGCGCGGTGATGGCGGAGCTTACCGCAAGCCGCGGGGCTACGGCCCAAAGGGGCGACGCAGCGGCGGCTGGCGGGTCGGCGCGATAGCGAGAAGACCTCTGGGCAGTGGCGGGGACCGCGGGCCGCAACGCTGCAGCCTGAAGGGGCGACACAACGAAGGTTCGCGAGTCGGTGCAACCGCGGGGACGGCCTCGGGGCGGTGGCGGGGACCGCGTATCGTGTCACTACGGCCCGAAGGGGCGACGCGGCGGCAACGCACGAGTCGATGCAGACGCGAAGAGAACCACGGGGCGGCGGCTGTGCGGCCCGACGGGGAGACGCAGCGGCAGCCCGATGCTCGATCGATGGAGAGGCGCGCTGAACTTGGGGACGATCTTCACGGGACCTGCGGAGGCGCGCATAATCGACGGGCCAGGTAAGTTGCACGGCGTAGATGAGGCGGATCACGGCAGCGAGCGGGTGATCAAGCCGATCGCGCGCGAGGTCGGGGACACCGCTCGGTGGAGGCATGGTGGCGGCGGAGTCCGGATAAAGCCGGTGACAACGGACAGCGTGGGACGTCGTTCGGACGAGCTTCTCAGCACCGGCACCCGGGCTGCCAAAGCAACGCCGGCGCCTGGGTAGCGAGGCCCGAGCGACCAACGGAGCAGCGGCGCTCGAGTTGAGGCAGCCGACGAGCCTGCCACAGCCGTCCCGATGAAGCCGAGGATGAGGTAGACCGTGGGGCCACTGTGCAGACGCGGTGGAGCCGGGTGATGTGGATCGATGGGTGGGCCAGCGCGCGAGCGACGACTATGATTGGTTGTCACATGGCGCAAGGCCGCCAGGTCGGGGTGATGCTGGTGTCCCTGTCGGAGTAGGGCGGTGACGGACGGCGCAGGGCGACGGGCGGACCGACGCACAGACGGCGGCTGGCCCTGACAGGCCGCCTCGCCGCGCGTGGCTGCCGGGTCGGAGGAGAGGCCGGCTGGTCGCGTCGGGGTCGGAGTAGAGGCGTTCGGGGTCGACGGTCGCGGTGGGCGACACAAACCGATCAAGAATAGATCGGAAAACCAAAAAGAAATCGCGCGATCAAGATGACCGGCGGGAGAGAGAAAACCCCGGAGCAAGGCTCGAGGAAAAGACTATCTAGGGCAGCCGGTCAACACGACCGGTGGACGAACCCTAGGTACGGTCGGCGCGGCCCCCGGCAGCAGTCATGGAGGCCGACCGCCCCGGGGACGGCGCGCGGGTGCAAAAGCGGTGGCGGCTAGGGTTTAGGATCGACTTGCGATAGATACCATGTTAGAAGGGAGAGAGTGATTGGTGGAATAGTTCATTTGTATTGCTTGAGCCTCGTGGGCATATATATAGGAGTACATGATCTACTTGGAGTACAAGGCAAGCCAGAATAATTCCTAGTCTAACCTAGATTTCCTAATACAATCACGTTACTCAACACCTCGGACGTTGCGCCTCCCGCAACGGAGGTGAACCTCGGTGCCAAGGCGGCCGAGTCTCCAGCAGCCGAAACCCTCCCCGAGGTGGGGCCCCTAGCCCCGTAAGGAAGGTGATAGCACGACCAAGCTCGCCAGGGACCGTCCTGAGGGCCTGAATGGCAGGGCTGGGGCGACACTCAAGGATGTCGGCGACGTGTTGTCCGCTGCGAAGAGGAAGAGGAAATGGGCTGCCATAGCCCAATACTACTAGTTCTATTGAGATAATTAGAGCTAGTTCTAGTTCCTTTAATCCTCATAATTTGAAGCCCCAAGTGGCTCTAATATTCTCCTCTAATTCTCTGATGGTGATTAGTTCTGGATGGCAAAACTCTACCAGATCGGAAGACTATACGATTGCAAATTGTAGAGAGGTGGTGCTTTCGGTCTTTGGTTCAAGGGATCGTCCGAGGGCGGTTCAAGGGATCGTTCATCAGTGGTACGAGGGACTCCAAGTAGGATCTACTCCAATTCGTCTGCTTCTGCTACAAACTCGGAGTTGGTAATGATCATGATCCAAACCCCTAATGCACCTTCATATTTTTCCTGGGTGTTCGTAGACCAATTTTTTTGTTTTGTACTATGTTTCCCAACAGTGGCATCATGACCGATTCTGTGAGTAGGTGCAGGTTGCGATCTAGATCACATGTGGATGTGAGGGCTATTGTTCTTGCTATGATTCCCATGAGTGTTGCTTCGGCTCAGTTCATTGATGACATGGTGTAGCTTTTTACAAAGTTCTGACAAACGTTCGGCTCTGGCTGTCGATGATCTGCTAACAGTTTTGTGGTCTACATCATAGTTAACAATTGTGACCAATCGCAATCATGAAGGGCAACGAAGATGGTCAATCTTCTAGGGGGTCACTCATATTGACAAAGTTTGGTGTGGGGCTAGAGATTTTTAATTAAGTCTCTTCCCTCACACACCATGAAAGTTAATCTAGCAACAAGGATTATCACCTTTGTTTGTGGACATAGGTAGCTAGTGCTGTGTGTGAACCCTAGCAGCCACGTAACTAAAATTTTCTAAAACCGATTAAAGGACGTCTAACTTGGTTTTGCAGGGTTGCATGTGATGTGGTATAGCCTTCGTCATTATAAGTTTATGTATGAGATGCTTATATGATGTAACGTTAAGTGACTTGTGTGTCGCAGTACGACATGATGGCAATAGCCAAGGGATTATCACTTATACGACCTACATGCTGGAACTCGTTATGTTTATGTATCGACATTGTGACAGACATGCTACGAAGGACTTGGAGCAAGGTGGCTTCACCAGGTGCAAGAGAACTTGATGGTAGGCACGACACTGTCTCGGAGTACTTTCATGAAGACCATGGAGGATCATGGAAAAAGTTCCCGTGCTAAGGGCTATATCACATCATGCTACTATAAATTGCATGTGATGTTTATCCCTTTATCGTTTGCACCCTTTGATTGTTCAGTAGTCAATTATTAGGGTGATCTATCACTGAAAATACCAAGTTAAAAAGTGCTCTTCCCAGCGTTGCAGCCGTCTAGAATATGTGGCTTTTCACATTGCGTCATGTCCACATGAGTACAAACGGACCGTGAAGTGTAAGGCGGGCAAGGTCAGACCGAGCAAGCAGATAACACTCAGTTGTCTTGAAGTTCTGGAAGAATTTTTCTGAGCTCGAAGCACGAAGCATCGAGTCATATGGGGATATGATTGGCAAAAGATTGCCTACAGGTCAAAATTCATGTCATCAGTGATGTCCACATAAATGACTGTGAACAAGATCAGGGTCTTGAATCACTCACTTTCAATTATGAGAGATATTGATTTGAGTTGGAGTGCACTTTATATTAAAATTTGTTTAAACACTAGTGCAACATAACTGTGAACAACGCCTAAAGTGAATCTTGCGTTTATTGTTGTAGATGAATGGCTTGCAATAATTTGAATTTAGCTCCTTTGTTTGAGAAAGAAAAGTTAGCTGCAAGTGGTGGGAACTATAAGGATTGGATCAACACTCTGAGAGATGTTCTCAGAAGTGCTGAGATTGAATATGTGCTGGATCAAGAACTTTGTGATTACCCGGCGCCTGGAGCGTCTCAGGATATCATCAACATATTCATATCTTGGAAGAATGATTTCAGTGTTGTCAATAGTATTATCTTAGCTTGCATGGACACACTGTTACAGAAATGTTTTGAACAATTCAATACTATCGAGATTGTCGAGGCACTGGAAGTTCTATACCACGAAGAAACAATTGAAGTTCATGAGATGACTAAAGCAATGGAAGAGTGCAAGGTAACCGAAGATGTTGAGCAAGGTGGCAGGCTTGCGTACTACTATGATAGTATAATTGCAATGGGGATTGATTTTCCCAACACACGAGAGAATGATTTGCTCCTTACTTTGCTTTACGAAGCAATGCTCAAACCAATGAGACTGGATTGCAGAATCAACAAAAGTTGTTGGTGTAGAAAACAAAAAGTTTCAAGAAGAAATGCCAACTCCAAAAGGAATAAGGGTGGTGTGGCACCCCGGCTCAGAGAAACCAGAACGCCCCATATTCCAGCCCAGAGATCGAGGTGAAGTCTTCTGGAATACGGCACTGCTTAGAATAGAACAAATCAGCTTTATATTACAACACAAATATGAATACAAGGTCTCCGATATTACAATGAATAACACCGGCACGGTGATGCTACGCCAACCACAGTTGCTCTATGCAAGCAGCATAACAACTCGGGGCAGCAGAACCTCTACTGGCAGCGGAACAACGAACGACGATGATGGACTCTAATCTGCAGGGACTCTGGCTGGAATGTTTATCCTAGCTCGCGAACACGGGAACAACACCAAACAAGCAAGCAAACCAGGCACGACATGCAAACTGGCATGACACGCCAGGTCAGTACATTGAATGTACTTTCAAGATCACAATAAACAAAAAGCATTCAAGACAAACAAGGTTAAAGAAATCATGAACATGATACATGGCATGCACAAACTGAACATGATACGGCTAAAATAACATTATCATGGCATGAGCATATGAACATGATGATACTACATGCAACAGGTAAACCATATCATGCACCAATTTACTCTTATTCGGCGGTTACCTCAACCATCTCATGCATCAACTTACCAACATTGGTATCCATGATACCTCCGTGATCATCTCGCGATCACATAAAGATCAACAAACTTCAGTATCCACGATACCTCTGTGATCCTCTCTCGATCACAACCAATCTCTTTCTCATCGTTAAACCGGGGTTATATTAATCAAGTTATTATTATAGTTGGCTCATAGTGTGACCGATGTCGGATGTGGGGTTCCGGCGAACGCTTAAGGTTTGAACACTGGGGTGCGCGCGAAGTCTCTCCCTCCTACCGATCTACGCTCTAGCGCGCTAAGATCTCACGGATGAAATCGACGAACTTGCAACATAGAAAGACACGGGGTTTATACTGGTTCGGGCCACCATTGTGGTGTAATACCCTACTTCAGTGTGGTGGTGGTGGATTGCCTCTTGGGCTGATGATGACCGGTACAAGGAAAGAACAGCCTCCTGAGGTTGAGGTGTTCTTGTGCGTGTGAACTTGTGGCATAAGGATTCGATGCCTCTCTTCCATTTTCCCTACCGTGGTGGCTAGCTATACTTATATAGGCCCTGGTCCTCTTCCCAAATATCGAGCGGGAAGGGAGCCAACAACGGCGGGCAAATTTGAAGGGGGACAACTAGTACAAGCTATCCTCACAAAAGCGGTCTTCGCCTGCGAAAAGCTCTGGGGTGACGCCGTCTTGGGCTCCACGATGACCTCCACCTTGCCGTCCTCCTAGTCTTGGTCTTGTTGCACCAATATGGCAACCTTTGCCTGATGCCTCGGTACTCTTCGTCTGCGCTGGCCTCCTTAGCACCAAAGAGGAAATAGGGATGCTACGCGTCATGGCTCACGTCACGGGAGCCTCGTGAGGTTTGCCTCGCCTTGATATCTCCGCTCCTCGTGAGCCTGCTTGGCTAGGCCGCTCCAAAGGAGGTCTTGCGTCTTGGACCCTCGCGAGGGTCTTGGGTGCCTTGTTGACGAAGATGGGCCGTACGGCCTGCTTCTTAGCCACGCTGTGGGCCGCAGGCAGGCAGTTCTGGGGACCCCCGTTCCCAGAAAGCCGATAGTAGCCCCCGGGCCCAAGGTGCGCTCGGGCTTGGCTTCGCGGCGAAGCCAAGGGTCAAGTTCGGAGCACCGCGGGGCCCAAAATCCTGCGGCCTCGGTCGACGCGTGGCGATTGATTGGACGCGGGCGTCTCCGCTTCCCCACGCTGCCTCGGCAACTGCACAAATTGACGAGTCCCTACGACATGCAAGAAAAACTATCATTACCTGCGATCGTGGGAGACGCTGGTTGGCCTTCTCTTGCTATAAATGGGGAAGGGGGCGGACCCCCATTGCCCATCTCTTCCTCGCTTGCTTGCTTCTTCCTCCTTGATCCACTGCTGACAACAATGGCGTCCATCAGAAGGTTTTCCGCTGAAGAGAAAGGAAAAGCTCCCCGTGACGATCCGGGGCCACTTCCACCGAAGAAGAGGTCGATCCATCGCCGTGATGAAGCGGCGATGCAGGTGGTGACGAGGCCTTTATGCGAGCGGCCTCCTCCTGGGTACCCGCTACCCTTGTACGCCCGAGCCGAGGGCTCGGGAGGTTGGAGCGGCAAGCAGCGCCACCCGCGCCGCGTTCGGGGCCATCGCGCCACGGCGTCACGTGCCGTTGCCACTGGGGTCCACGCCGCGGACTCCTCGTGCGAGTTGGTGCTGTGGGCGCTGATGCCTCCAAGCTCCTGGATCCGCTTCCCGCGGTTCTTCTCCGGCGTGATGCCGTCGAGGGGGCCTCTCGAGCTCTGGCTGCAACACGCCGACTGCAGCGCTCTGGCGATCGGAGCGGAGATCGAAGAGGTCCCCACCGGCAAGATCTTCATGACTCGCGGCTGGGGCGAGATCGCGCGGGTCTGTCATGCGAGGGGAGCCCTCGCGATCCACTTCGAGTACGATGGCGCCTCCACGCTCTTCCTCAAGGTCTTCAACATCGAGGGCCGCCGCCTGGAGTGCTGCCCTGGGGTGGAGCGCCAGACCGACGCAAGGCTTCCGCCAAGCAGCTACTCCAACAAAGAAGAGCCCTCGAGTTCAGCAGCTCTCCTGAGCTTTACAAGACTCCGGAGAAGAGCGACAACAGCTACGTGCCCCCGAGCTCTCTCCGCGCTCGGCCGTCGCCGCAGCTGATCTGGATGGGCTTGGCGCCGGCCTCCCGTGGCCCACTGTTGATGATGGCGTCTACCACGGGAGGCTGTAGATAGGATTCCCCTTAGTATCAGCTTTTGTTTCCTGCGAAGGATCATGAATCACCCCGTGGGGGCATGTAAGGGTCTGTAATGTCTTTGGTGCTTATCTTCCTTGTTATGGAAACTTGCTGAGTGCATGTCCCGTTAAGGTTCGGTCCCCACTTTCTTTCCTCGCGATGGCTTGTTGCTCTACGCTGACAGGTCTCGGTCCCCAGGCAGGCTACAGCCGACGCTGGTATGCCAGGTCGCGTGCCATGGTCAAGGCCAGGAGGTGTCTGGCCCGAGGTCCAGTAAGAGCCCCTGAGGCACGATGCTCAGGAGGTCCCCCTTAGCGCTCAAGCAGCCATGGTAAGGCAAGAAAGGAAAATGACTTGGCCGCAACGAGGCTGCGGCATGGCGTGAATGACCATGAGGCCCAGATATTTAGCCGATCCTAGGGCGAAACTTATCTTGCTGACTTTGCGGCAATTCCTGATGTCGCGCTAGGCCTGCGCGCCAACTCGTGCGGCATAGCCAGGTCGGCCCATACGAGTTCCTCTCCCATCATGCTCTCTTTAGTGTTCTACGTCCTCAGGTCCCGGCCCTCGAGCGAGCTCAGCTGCTGATGGTATGCTAGGTCGCGATGCCGTGGTCAAGGCCAGGGGGTGAGGGCTGGAAAGCCAGTAAGAGCTCCTGAGTCGCGATGCTCAGGAGCCCCCCTTTTAACGCGCAAGCGAATTGCACGAGAGAAGAGACTCGCAGTGCCGCTAGCTATCCTTCCCTCGGGATCCCTGTGAGCAGGCACAAGAAGAATATGGTTTGCCGTTACAGCTGTTAGTCTGTCGCTGGTTGCTCTGGGTGAGGTGAAGGCACTGAGGGCCTGGTGAGGTGACGTGTGCGGAGCTCGACCACTCAGATTTGTCGGTCGTGGCAGGGACATACCCATGCACCAGCGCCGTGCCTGTGTGAAGGCCCTAGGAGAGGCGATGATCGAGCAGGTGATAGCCTTTGGCAAGTTAAGCATGAAGAGCAGATCGACTTGGATAAATGCAGGAAGATACATGCCACTGGGTCTGGCCCGAGCGGCTTGGGGATGATGCAGCCCAAGGGGCGCCCCCAGCAAGGTAAGCTAAAGACTTAAGCAAAAGGGATACATGCCACAGGGACGGACCCATGTGGCCTGGGAATAATGCAGCCCGAGGGGCACTCCCAGCTTAAACGAACTTGGAAGATGTCACCTGGTTCTGTAGACGAAGTAGAGTTGGTGCAGCTGAAGCCGCGCGTTGAAGGAATGGCTCCTCATGAGACACCAGGACCCTGAGCCTCGGGAGGCTCTGGGGGCTCTGGAGGTTCCCTAAAGACCGTCTCCATCTCCTCCAGGATGGCGTGGAACCTGGCCTCCTGAGCCGCTAGGACTTGCTGCACGTTGCGCTGATAGGCTGACGCCACGCTCGGCAAGCCAAGGGCATGCGAACGTAGATGTGTGGTGGGCCCTCACAGCGGCCCGCACGCGAAGGCCAGAAGCGCTCCTGAGATGCGGCCCTGCTGAGCCCTGGGATGTCGATGCAGACACGCAGCCCAGCATCCTCGCCTGGATGGGGAGTTGCGTCTTGTGAGCGGCTATGGCCGCGCATGGCTCTTGCTTCTTGCAGTTCTTGGGTAGTCTTGGTGATGAACTCCTGAGTGGTGGGAACTCCTTGCCCTGTGCTCTCCTGAGGTAGGTGTGCCGTGAGGCACTCTTCCAAGTGGTGCCCAAGCGCCTCCCTCGTGAGGTTGGCAAGGTCTGAGGCTCTCCAGAAGGGAGCCCCCGAGCCCTGCCTAAGGAGGGCGCCGGGCGCGCTTTCCTATGCGATGGAGGGAGGCGCCCCTGGGATGGGCGCAGATCCTGACGAGGCTCCTGCCACGGTACCATCCTCCTGAGGTCCTGCGCAGCGTGGCTCCTTCTTCTTGGGAATGGCCTCCGGAGGGCCTTCACTTCTGCTATCGGGGTCGTCGATTGCTGCAGCTTGAAAGGCGCGCTCGAGGGAGCACACCGCATCCCTCTCCTCACACGGGACCATGATGATTCCTCCACTTCCTGGCATCTTGAAAATGTTGTAGCCATGATGAGTGACTGCCATGAACTTGGCTAGGGCTAGATACCCGAGGATGGCATTGTACAGCAGGCGGATGTGCGCAACGTCGAAGTCGATGAGCTCGGTGTGATAGTTATTGCGCTCCCCGAAGGTGACAGGCAGGCGGACCTGCCCTATCGGCCTGGTGGAGCTGTCGGTCACTCCTGAGAAAGGCTTGGTTGGATGGATCTGCTCATATGGCACTTGGAGGTTGTTGAACGTGTCAGCAGACAGGACGTTGAGCCATGTGCCATCGTCGATGAGAGTCTTGGTGGCTTGCACATTGCTGATGACTGGGGAGCACAGCATAGAGAGGGCGCCAGCGGTGGCTGCGCACTTGAGCTGGTCTGCCGAGTTGAAGGTGATGGCGCATTGGGACCACCTGAGCGGGCGCGTGGCCTCGAGCTTGGGGAGCACCGCGTTCACCTCGCGAGCGAACTGTTTGAAGATGCGCTGAGAGGCTGGGGCCTGGGCACCGCCCAAGATGCAGGCGATCGCACGTGGCTCCTGGAAGCCCCCAGCCCCCTCGTCCTGGTGGTGGTCGTTGTTCCTTCTTGGTGGCGGCAGCGGGGGAAGACCGGCGTTGCCCTAGGGGCGATCCTCATGAGGCGGGTCCCTCCAGGCGCCCTCGCGAAGTTGGTCCTGCCAGCGGTCCTCACGAGGCCGATCGCGCCACTCCTGGCACGGGCCACGGTCGTCCCAGCGTCCGCCTCCGCGTCCTCCTCCGTGGTCGTAGACCCAGTCGCTGCGCTCGGGGCGTCGACCGTAGCATCCGTCCCGTATGGCTCTGAGCTCTTGGCAGTCGCTGGTGTTATGGGTGTTCAGGTTGTGGAAGGCACAGAACGGTTGGCTGTTCTTGGATTACTCGGGCTGATCTCTGCCTTGCTTGGTGTCGGGCTCCGCTGCGAGCACGACTGCCTCTTTGCGCTTCGCATCCTTGGCCTTGGCCTTCTTCTCCTCCGCTACTGCAGCTGGCAGCTCAAGGAGAGAGAGGTGCCCCGCCTCAGCTCTTGCGCACTTGGTCGCCAGGTTGAACAGCTCCTGAGATGTGCAAAGCTCCTCGTGGATAGCGAGCTCTTCCTTCATCTTGACGTCACGGACGCCGTCTGAGAACGCGGAGATGATGGCTTCGTCCGTGACCTTGGGGATCTTGAGGCGGGTGTTGTTGAAGCGCTGGATGTACTTCTAGAGGGTCTCTCCTGGCTGTTGCTTGATGCGGCGTAGATCACACGCGGCCGGTGGGCTGATGGCGAAGTGCCTCGAACTTGGCGGCAAGCGGTCGCGCATCTTGTCCTGTGAGGAGATCGAGCCGTCTTTGCAGGTTCAGGAGCCAGGAGCGGGCCCCATCCTTGAGAGCCATGGGAAACCAGTTCGCCATGACTTTTTCGTCGCTGTTGGCCGCTTCGATGCTCAGCTCATCGAGCTGCAGGAACTCCGCGGGGTCGGCGGTGCCGTCGTACCGAGGAGGCAGATCTGGCTTGAACTTGCGTGGCCAGGCGAGGCTACGCAGTTCGGGAGTGAAGGCGCGGCAGCCGGCCGTGGTCGCCTGGGCCCGCTTCTGAGGTGGAGCTTGGTCTTGGCGAGGTCCACGCTACGCCACTGCAGGCGGCGCACGGTCTTGATGAGGTGGCGTGGGGAGCGCCGGTGCAGCTTCTCGCGGCCGCGGGATTTCTTGACAGCTTCTTTCTACACGCGCGGGCGCCGGGCGCGGTGGATCACGCCGCGGAGGAGCGCACCTTGTTGCCAAGGCACCGTCTTGGGGTTGAGGTGGTGGAGGCATGCCATGAGCCCCGTCGCCTGCGGCTGGTTGAGGGGGAGGCAGAGAGTGGGACGACGCAGGAGAGCCCCCTGCGGCGCGGACGAGCTCGACAACGCGGTCGAGCCACTCCTCATAGAGGTCATCGACGGGGCGGTAATGCAGGAGCTCGTTCGCTGCAATGAGCGCGGCCCGTGCCTCCATGGGAGCACGGTGCGTGTGAGACGAAGCACCAGCAGGGGTCAGCGACGGAGTAGCGGTGCGGCCGTCCTGCCGCACAGAAGGATGGAGCGAGGACGCCTGCTGCTCATTCCCCGTCGGGCCAGTGGCAGTGTTGGCGGCAGGAGAGGGAGAACGACGAGGTGGCCCGCCTATGGGATCCATCATAACAACGCGGGCGGAGAGGGCAGCTCGACGCTCAGCTCGAGCACGGCGAGCGACCGCCATGGAAACGACGAAGCGATGGAGCAACAAACTGATGGAAGGGAAACTACGGCGCACCCCCAAATGTTGGATGTGGGGTTCCGGCAAACCCTTAAGGTTCGAACACTGGGGTGCGCACGAAGTCTCTCCCTCCTACCGATCTATGCTCTAGCTCGCTAAGATCTCGCGGATGACCTCGACGAATTTGCAACACAGAAAGACACAGGGTTTATACTGGTTCGGGCCACCGTTGTGGTGTAATACCCTACTCTAGTGTGGTGGTGGTGGATTGCCTCTTGGGCTGATGATGACCGGTAGAAGGGAAGAACAGCCTCCTGAGGTTGAGGTGTTCTTGTGCGTGTGAACTTGTGGTGTGAGGATTCGATGCCTCTCTTCCATTTTCCCTGCCGTGGTGGCTAGCTATACTTATATAGGCCCTGGTCCTCTTCCCAAATATCAAGCGGGAAGGGAGCCAACAACGGCAGGCAGATTTGAAGGGGGACAGCTAGTACAAGCTATCCTGACAAAAGCGGTCTTTGCCTGCGAAAAGTTCTGGGGTGACGCCATCTTGGGCTCCACGATGACCTCCGCCTTGCCGTCCTCCTGGTCTTGGTCTCGTTGCACCAATATGGCAACCTTTGCTTGATGCCTCGGTACTCTTCGCCTGCGCTGGCCTCCTTAGCACCAAAGAGGAAATAAGGATGCTGCATGCACTGGCGCCCGCCTGGTACCGTTCGTCATGGCTCACGTCACGAGAGCCTCGTGAGGTTTGCCTCGCCTTGATATCTCCGCTCCTCGTGAGCCTGCCTAGCTAGGCCGCTCCAGAGGAGGTCTTGCGTCTTGGACCCTCGCGAGGGTCTTGGGTGCCTTGTTGACGAAGATGGGCCGTACGGCCTGCTGCTTAGCCACGCTGTGGGCCGCAGGCAGGCAAGTCTGGGGACCCCCGTTCCCAGAACACCGACAACCGACTACGAACTAGGCCCATATCCGCGGGCGCGACTATTGATAGATTTAAACACACACTCTGCGGAGGTTAGTACACTGTACCCATACCACGGAACCCATGGTCTCGAACTCCCATTCGGGTGGACCAACGGCGTTCCGACAAAACCGATCTACTGCCATGACACTCTCTCGGCCACTCCGACAAATTCCCTTTGGGCTAAGCCATGGGTGGCCCCGATGTCAACTCGTGACATCCGCCACCTATGTGGCCAGCCACCGTCGTGGCAAAACAAAAATGGTCCCAAATGGGGACATGGGCAGATATCCAAGATCGGGCTCACAAGGCTTATGTCCACCTACCTGATCTGGGTAGTGCGCGCCCATAACCTTCCCTCGTTGGAGGCACCGGCGAGAGGCTTGACAATAGACCGCATTAGGGCCTTCCCATAAAAGGCAAATGTGGTTGCACTGGTCAACTTGATTTGCTGGCACCATGACTCACCCAACAGTTGTTCCAGTTCATTATTATTCCGCTTAAACCTGAATGCAATGAGTTGAGCCATAATAAATATGATGCAACCATAATACTTGAGCATGATCTCAACATAAGCATGGAGGTGCAACATAATCATCGAGCATAACCACAATGAAGCATATAACCAAATGAGCATGGCATACTGACGAGCATAAGCATAACACTACACATGAGCATAGCATGACTACTGGCATCATAAATAAATACCATGCAAGAACATAACAAGAATACTACCACGTATAACAAGTGAACATGATACTAGGAAGTACTACAAAATAACAAGAAACGTCGGAACATAGCATGAAGGTGAACATGAATCCACGAGCATAACCGAAACAACGATGATGACCCACAAGTATAGGGGATCTATCATAGTCCTTTCGATAAGTAAGAGTGTCGAACCCAACGAGGAGCAGAAGGAAATGACAAGCGGTTTTCAGTAAGTTATTCTCTGTAAGCACTGAAATTATCGGTAACAGAAAGTTTTGTGATAAGGTAATTTGTAAAGGGTAACAAGTAATAAAAGTAAATAAGGTGCAACAAGATTTCCCAATACTTTTTGTAGCAAAGGACAAGCCTGGACAAACTCTTATATAAAGGAAAACGCTCCCGAGGACACATAGGAATTATCATCAAGCTAGTTTTCATCACGCTCATATGATTCGCGTTCGTTACTCTGATAATTTGATATGTGGGTGGACCGATGCTTGGGTGCTGCCCTTCCTTGGACAAGCATCCCACTTAAGATTAACCCCTATTGCAAGCATCTGCAACTAGAAAAGAAGTATTAAGGTAAACCTAACCATAGCATGAAACATATGGATCCAAATCAGCCCCTTACGAAGCAACGCATAAACTAGGGTTTAAGCTTCACACTCTAGCAACCCATCATATAGTTATTACTTCCCAATGCCTTCCTCTAGGCCCAAATAATGGTGAAGTGTCATGTAGTCGACGTTCACATAACACCACTAGAGGAGAGACAACATACATCTCATCAAGATATCGACCGAATACCAAATTCACATGACTACTTATAGCAAGACTTCTCCCATGTCCTCAGGAACAAATGTAACTACTCACAAATCATATTCATGTTCATAATCAGAGGGGTATTAATATGCATAAAGGATCTGAACATATGATCTTCCACCAAATAAACCAACTAGTATCAACTACAAGGAGTAATCAACACTACTAGCAACCCACACGTACCAATCTAAGGTTTTGAGACAAAGATTGGATATAAGAGATGAACTAGGGTTTGAGATGAGATGGTGTTGGTGAAGATGTTGCTGGAGATTGACCCCCCCCCCCCCGATGAGAGGATTGATGGTGATGATTTCCCCCTCCCAGAGGGATGTTTCCCCGGTAGAACAGCTCCGCCGGAGCCGTAGATTGGTTTTGCGTGTTCCGCCCGAGACGGCGCGTCATTCCAAAGCTTCCTTCTGATTTTTTCCAGGGCAAAGGACTTCATATAGCCAAAGATGGGCACCGGAGGCCTGCCAGGGGGCCCACGAGGTAGGGGCGCGCCCCCCACCCTCGTGGATGGTGGGTGGCCCCCCCTCTGGTTCTTTCTTCGCCCAATATTTTTTTTATATTCCAAAACGTGCCTCCGTGAAGTTTCAGGACTTTTGGAGTTGTGCAGAATAGGTCTCTAATATTTGCTCCCTTTTCCAGCCCAGAATTCCAGCTGCCGGTATTGTGACATAATGTGTAATAACAGCCCATAATGCCATAAATATCGATATAAAAGTATGATGCAAAATGGACGTATCAACTCCCCCAAGCTTAGACCTCGCTTGTCCTCAAGCGGAAGCCGATAACGAAAAATATGTCCGCATGTTTAGAGATAGATGTGTCGATAAAATAAAATACGGACATGAGGGCATCATGATCATTCTTATAACAGTAACATATATATTGTCATATGATTTCTTATGCTAAAGTAACAATCTATTCACAATGTAAAGTATGAATCAGAAACTTCATTGAAAACTAATAGACTATAATCTCAGTCATTGAAGCAATTGTAATTTATCATAACATCGGAAAGAGTCAATATAAGAGCTTTTCAGCAAGTCCACATACTCAACCATCATTTAGTCTTTCACAATTGCTAACACTCACGCAATACTTATGGGTATAGAGTCTTAATCGGACACAGAGAAAGATAGGGGCTAATAGTGTTGCCTCCCAACCTTTTACCTCAAGGGTAATGTCAACAATAATAGTTCATGATAACTTACATCCAACTGGATATATTTATATATATACATCTTGGCTATTCTGTTACGCGTAACAGAATATTATTCTGTTACCCTTTCTGTACTGACGTAGTTCACAGTTTGGACTGACATGTTTTTCAACAAGAATTGATCTTCCTGCGTGCACGACGGACGGAAACAGGGGATGCAACGTCGAGCTTCCGGTCGTTCTCCGGCGCGATGCTGCGGGCCATTCGTTGCTAGAGGAGACATGTAAGGGTTTCCGCACGTGCACGCGCTCAGCTGGATGTGTTTTGCGATCTGTAGTCACCGGAGGTGACGGCGTGAAACATTTTGGCGGCGGACGTGATTTTGGGCGCCGGTGTTTACTGTGGTGTTCGTGGGCCTCAATTTACGTCGTGTTTGTCGTTTTTGATGTGAGAATTATCGGTATGTTATAGTTTTTTGAGATTATTTTCATCTGTAGTTTATGATTACAAGTTTTGGTGTTCTTGGTCGTTTTCCACGCCCGCCATGGAAATTTTTTAGTCTTTTTCTGTTGTTTTACTTTCGAATTGGTGTTGCAGGGAGAGATATAAGGACTGTATGAAAAGATTTGCGTTGTCAATTTTGCTTTTTTGAGTTGTTTCTACCCCGGATTCCTATGTTATTTTGTCGTTGGCGGAGGTTGTGTATGGTGGCTAGCTGTAAGCTGCGATTTCTTGTAATATGGTCAAACTGTGTAACTAAGTTGCGTGTTTTTTAGTGTTGTTTTGAATTACTGCCGTATGTGTAGTTGGACTGCTGCGTGTCAAAGTTTTGTTACTGTGTGTTGACATCGGAGCCACACCGATGGCTCTGCACTTTGATTATAAAAGCCCGAGCCCTCTGTCAGTTTCATTCTACGAGCTGCAACCAAAGATAAGGGAGATGGATCCTGAGCTGGGAGAGGTTACAGAGGAGGAGGGGGACGCCATAGATGTGAGGGCTGCAGTAGCGGAGCAGAGGAGGAGGAGGCGCAGCGCAATGATGGCGCGACGTCTTTGCCGAGGAGGAACCGGAGGCAGCGTTCAATGTACGGGCTTGGCGTGAGGTGATGGATACTTGCAACTCCAATGAATTGGAGCTTCTTTTCCCAGAGGTCAGGGGAAGGAACCATATTCAGATCATTAGTTGGGCTAGGGCGATAGCAGCCACGGCTCCACATCCATCCACCAGGGCAAAATGGCTTCGTTTCTTTGATCGTTATGACTGAAGTAGTGAATATCATGCTTTCTAAGATTTTTGTTGTGAGTGAGCAGATGTTCGAATGACTAAATGAATTCAACTTTGTTTTTGTCTCTGAATGTGTTGTTTTGTCTGCATATGTTCGACATGTGCACCTTTGAACTGCTTGTTTTTCCGGGTTGAACTGATTTGCGGTCAAATGTTGCATGGCTTGTGTAATAACTATTTCCTACCAGCTGGCTGCCCATCTGCCTATTTATTATTTTTATAATCTGCGAGTGTCCCTGACTATAAACGTTATCCATCTATGTGTGGTGTGTGGCCAAGTCTTCCCCTCCCTTTTCTTCCTTCTTACAGAATCAGATCTAGGTTCCTCTCTCTTCTCTCTGTTGCCTTTTTCTCTGTTCCTGCGTGTTCGATGGAGGATTGTTCATGCGGATGCCTGGTAAAGATGGCGCGCATAGCTGACGGATATGTGTACGAGTCTGGTTTGGAGCTCACTCAGACTCAGCGGCGTGGGCAACTTTCTTGTTCTTTGTCAGACGACAACCATGGGTTTCAGACACCCTATGTTTGTCGCCTGACGGATGGTGACTTGAAGGAATCATGGGTATGTGTTTCTATTCATTTTGTTTTCTACTTTCTTGTTGGTTTCTGTTTGAAACCCATGGACTGGATCTGCAGTTTTGTCTTATGAATAGCTCGTCTATATTTTTTTAATTTGGTTTTGTCAGATTTTAACAGTAGGGATTTCCGTGTGTATTTGTTCATTACTTAACAGTATTTTAACCATTTTTGTATAATCCCTGATCAGTTTATGAATAGATGTTTTTACTGTAGGTGTATTGATATGTATATTTTTCAGTTTAGTCAGTTCACATGTCTAGTTAGTTTTGTGTTATTGTTTTGGTTCAGATTTTTTCTATTTTAGTTTGTTATGCAAATCGTTCCTATATCTCGTGTAAAAATTCAGTTATGTCGGTGTTCATTTTGTTTTGTACTCCCATGCCCATTTACGTAAAATGTCACCCAGATCGTGGATTGTTGCTCCTAGTTCCGGTGTTCTAAAGATGGAGACTTCGCACAAGAATGGGTATCGCTTGATGGATGTTGCCTACCACATCGACTTTGATGGTTGCATCAAGCTATCTACTGGGTGGAAGGAGTTTGCGGCTGAGTCTGGATTTGAGGATGGTGACGTGGTTATGGTTATGTTCTCGAGAGAAGACGACTCTCTGACGTTCAGAATTTATGTGCTGTAGGTTTAAATGTGGCAAATATAATGACGCCGGCAGTGAGATTTGTGTGTGGTTGATTATGTTGTAGTATTTTTTTCTTTTCTAACAGTTGCATGTGAGACGATTTAATTGATTGGTATTATCAGAATGGTATGGAACTAGTTATGTAATGTTTTTCCTATTGTTCTGCTCAATTATAATTGTTTTATTTATACATTCTTTATATTAGTACTCGAGCAATTTCTATAGTTGAACTGATGGGCATCCTTTGTTTTGACTGGTATATTTTTCATGTTCATAACTCGCAGATGGTGCTATACGCTGATGATTTTTTTAGAACCCCTTTTTGTCTTGCTGAACTAACATTCTGTTAATGATAGTACTGATCTATTTTAGGCTGTCAATTACCTATCAAATTTGTTTCTTGTATAATATTTTTTTCTTACTTTTTTACATGAATTTTGGAGCACGTTTTTTTCTTTTTTATAGATGAATAATGATAGTTTTGGTATTTTTAAAAATAAAAAAAATTAATCTTCGCTGCACAGTACATTTTTTTATTTTGTACTTGAACCTTATGAATTGTAGTAGTTGAACTTTTTGTAAATTTGTTTCTGAAATTTTTATTTACAGTCTTATATTTTTTTACTTCTTACCATTAAGATGTGTTTGAACATTTTACAACATTTTTGTTTATTAACTGATTTTTCTTGTGAGTTTTTTTAATTATTTTCATTTTTTTTGCCGTGCGTGATCTACTGGATTTTTGTAATGGGGCGAAGTACTTTGTTGGGCCATCGGCCTGGGTCGTTGTATTCGGCCCGGATAGCTTCTCTCGCGCGGATGTGCAGCACGGTGTGCGCGTGAGCTATATGTTTAGTCCCACCTCACTAGTCGAGGGGGCTCTAGACTTGTTTATAAACGCAGCCGACGCTCATCAGTCGAACTCCTCTGAACACTTACGCTCACGGGCTCGCTCTCTCTCTCTCTTGACCTGTGGGCCCTGGACGGCAGGCCCTGCGGGTGTGCAGATTACTAGGGATTCGCCCACGGGCTCGAGTTCAAGTATCTAGCATTATCAGGGCCTGCGCCTGTCCTTGGGCGGTCAAATTTTTTTGTTCTTGTTTTGGATCTAGTACTTGACTACACCAGTAACTTGGACTGGTACTTTTTTGTCCTTGGGCTGTCAATTTTTTTCTTTCTCTTTTTATTGTTTGTTTGAATATAGTACTGAGGGGCATGACTTGCCCCGCACCGAACCGTACCGAGGAGCATAGTTGTACTAACAAATCTTCCTTGTATGGACTTTGCCCCATTATCTATCTTAGGGGTGTGGGTGCGTGGAGTGGGGTGGGGGGGAACAGAATAACCGCATTTTCTATCTTAGGGGTGTGGGTGCGTGGGGGAAACATGACTTGCCCCGCACCGAACCGTACCGAGGGGCATAGTTGTAGTGACACATCTTCCTTGTATGGACTTTGCCCCATTATCTATCTTAGGGGTGTGGGTACGTGGGGTCGGGGAACAGAATAACCGCATTTTCTATCTTAGGGGTGTGGGTGCGTGGAAACATGATTTGCCCGCACCGAACTGCACTGAGGGGCATAGTTGTACTGACACATCTTCCTTGTATGGACTTTGCCCCATTATCTATCTTAGGGGTGTGGGTGCGTGGGGTGGCGGGGGGGAAATAGAATAACCGCATTTTCTATCTTAGGGGTATGGGTGCGTGGGGGAAACATGACTTGCCCCGCACCGAACCGTACCGAGGGGCATAGTTGTACTGACACATCTTATGGACTTTGCCCCATTATCTATCTTACGGGTGTGGGTGCGTGGGGTGGGGGGGACAGAATAACCGCATCAGCGCTAAACGAGCGCACTACCGCATTAGCACGAGGACGAGCCGGGAGGGGTCCGCGAGGCCGGGCCAGAACGAGTCAGAGCAGCGACGACGCTGGGCGTGTCAAGGCGTCGCATGCGGAGGCGAGTCCAGAATATGACTTGCCCCATTATCTATCTTAGGGGTGTGGAGTCTGCGTGGGGAGGGGGAACAGAATAACCGTATTTTCTATCTTAGGGGTGTGGGTGCGTAGGGGAAACATGACTTGCCCCGCACCGAACCGTACCGAGGGGCATAGTTGTACTGACACATCTTCCTTGTATGGACTTTGCCCCATTATCTATCTTAGGGGTGTGGGTGCGTGGGGGAAACATGACTTGCCTCAAGACCGAACTGCACTGAGGGGCATAGTTGTACTGACACATCTTCCTTGTATGGACTTTGCCCCATTATCTATCTTAGGGGTGTGGGTACGTGGGGTCGGGGGGGGGGGGGAACAGAATAACCGCATTTTCTATCTTAGGGGTGTGGGTGCGTGGGGGAAACATGATTTGCCCCCAAGACCGAACTGCATCTGAGGCATAGTTGTACTGACACATCTTCCTTGTATGGACTTTGCCCCATTATCTATCTTAGGGGTGTGGGTGCGTGGGGTGGCGGGGGGGAAATAGAATAACCGCATTTTCTATCTTAGGGGTATGGGTGCGTGGGGGAAACATGACTTGCCCTCAAGACCGAACTGCATCTGAGGGGCATAGTTGTACTGACACATCTTATGGACTTTGCCCCATTATCTATCTTACGGGTGTGGGTGCGTGGGGTGGGGGGGACAGAATAACCGCACTGCGCCTGTCAAACGAGCGCACTACCGCGTTAGCACGAGGACGAGCCGGGGGGGGGTCCGCGAGGCCGGGCCAGAACGAGCAAAGTGACGACGCGTGGCGTCAAGGCGTCGCATGCGGAGGCGAGTCCGTAACATGACTTGCCCCATTATCTATCTTAGGGGTGTGGGTCTGTGGGGGAGGGGGGAACAGAATAACCGTATTTTCTATCTTAGGGGTGTGGGTGCGTAGGGGAAACATGACTTGCCCCGCACCGAACCGTACCGAGGGGCATAGTTGTACTGACACATCTTCCTTGTATGGACTTTGCCCCGTTATCTATCTTAGGGGTGTGGGTGCATGGGGTGGGGGGGGACAGAATAACCACATCGAGCCTGCCAAACGAAAGCGCAAAGGTCGCTAAGAAGGCGAGTCCCGAGCCGAGGGGAGGGGGAGGGACCCTCCCCATCTCCGGCGAGGCCGAGCCAGAATGAGTCAGAAGAGGCGACGACGCGGCGTGCCGCGGCGTCGCATGCGGAGGCGAGTCCGTAACATGACTTGCCCCATTATCTATCTTAGGGGTGTGGGTGCGTGGGGGGGGGACAGAATAACCGCATTTTCTATCTTAGGGGTGTGGGTGCGTGGGGGAAACATGACTTGCCCCGCACCGAACCGTACCGAGGGGCATAGTTGTACTGACACATCTTCCTTGTATGGACTTTGCCCGTAATCTATCTTAGGGGTGTGGAGTGCGTGGGGTGGGGGGAACAGAATAATCGCATCAGCTGCGCACAACGAGCAGCGCCTGGCGTTAAGCGCGAGGCCGAGCCGGGAGGGGTCGGGACCCCTCCCCATCTCGGCGAGGCCGAGCCAGAACGAAGAGCAGCGACGACGCCGGGCGTCACAAGGCCGCATGCGGAGGCGAGTCCGTAACATGACTTGCCCCATTATCTATCTTAGGGGTGTGGGTGCGTGGGGGGGGGGGGGACAGAATAACCGCATTTTCTATCTTAGGGTGTGGGTGTGTGGGGGAAACATGACTTGCCCCGCACCGAACCGTACCGAGGGGCATAGTTGTACTGACACATCTTCCTTGTATGGACTTTGCCCCATTATCTATATTAGGGGTGTGGGTGCGTGGGGGGGATGAATAATCGCCAGCGCTTGTGAAACGAAGCGCCTTTGCGGGCGAAGCGTGAGGCCGAGCCGGGGGCGAGGGGGGCCAGGAACGAGCCGTAGCAGGCGACGGCGCGGCGTGCCGCGGCGTCGCATGCGGAGGCGAGTCCGTAACATGACTTCCCCATTATCTATCTTAGGGATGTGGGTGCGTGGGGGATCAATAACCGCACTGCACAACGAGCGACCGCCGTTAGCGCGAGGTCGAGCTGGGGAGGGGGGGCCTCCCCATCTCGGCGAGGCCGAGCCAGAACGAAGCCGTGCATTGACGCTGGGCGCGTGCCAAGGCGTCGCATGCAGAGGCGAGTCCGTAACATGACTTGCCCCATTATCTTATCTTTAATTTTAGGGGAAAAACCAGCACCGTTATGAATTATTTTTTCATTTGTATTTTTTGATAATTTTTTTGTACTGTTGTGAGTTATTATTTGTACTTTAGCCGTTTGTTTTCTCCATCTATATTAATATTTTTTATTGTATTTGATTTTTGGTATTATCTTTTATTCTTGGCGGAGATAGTGGGCTTCGCCACGGTTGTGGGCTTTAGCCGTCCGTTTTCTCCCAGTCATCTTTTAACCCTCCCACTCACCTTTTAACCTCCGATCTTCCCCGTTCCGCTCCTCTCCTGTCCCCAAATCGATTTCGTCTTCGTTCCCCTCTTCTTCTCTTCTCGGAGGGGGAGTTGCTACTCCTGTTTCGCCGCGGGAGCGTCGGCCGGAGGGCTCAACCCCAGGGGTGGAGGTCCGTGTGCTCTGTTTTGTTCCTTTTGCTCTACCATTGACTTTGCTTGCGTCCTCTTATGTTCAGATTTTCTCTCTATTCCTAATCTCTTGCTCTCTTTGCTGTCCCAGGCTGCACTCCCTAGGGTTCCTTTGCTGTTGAACGAGCGTTTGGCGGCAGTGATACTGGATTGCGTGGCGGATTTTGTGTTTGCTGGTAAGAGTTTTGCTTTTGTATGGCGCGCTTCGTTTCTGAAATAGTTCAAATCCCTAATTTTTGTTCATGTGTCTTGGAGATCTGGTTCGGAAGATTTTAGGACTGTAGATCTCAGTGGGTACATCATCCAGTCCGGACAAATTGAATGCTGGTGGTTTTCCCTATATTTTGGATGATGTTTTAATAGATCTGGTTTTTAGGTTGTACAGTTGTTGCCATATCGACTTTATAAGTTGTATGTATTTTGATATGTGTTAATTTTGTCCTGGATTGTATGGCGTGTATGGTTTTGGCGGTTGATGCAACTCGCAAACAGGTTGTAGTACTTATCACCATGTGTATTTTGAACTCTTGTCACGGCATTTGAATAGGTTGTAGTAGTCGGTGAAGAACTATTATGGTGTTGAAAGAGTTGTGTTTTCTCAAGTTTGTTACGCAAGTGGTGGGTTCATATTTGTTTTATTCGTGAACTTGTAGTGTTCACATAGTTGAACCGATTGATTGTTCTTGTACTTTTTGCTAATTATGATGTTGTTGCGGATGTTGGAGTCTTTGGTGCCTCCCGATTCGACAAATCGTAACGCTTTCAAGATCTTGTGAATGTTATTTTTGAGACAACAAATCCTCTAGAAGAACTTAGAATGTTGCTGGTGTTTCCCTTATATTTGCTCTTTTTTTATCAGCCTTTAATACATATATATGCTTAGTTACATCAGTTGTTCCTTTTTGTTTGTGTCTGATGCTATGCGCTTTATTTATCTTTGTGTCTGCAATGTTAATTTCCTTTTAATTTTTTATGTGTGTTGTTATGTTATTGGTTTATGAAGTTAATGACAGCCATGGTGTTCCAGAGGACATTGCTGATGTTGTTAAAGATATTAATGATGGAATGCATTCACTTAACGTTGATGATGGTGATGGCAGCTTGCGGTTATGCATTCCTCGGCCTCAAAGTGTTGATGGCACCGAGCACATTACCCAAGCCGAGGATGTTCCTATGCGATTCTACTCGAGGATGAAAGGATAAGAAAGAAGAAGTATGAATTCCAGAAGATGAAGGAATTGGAACGACGTCAAAAGGCTTCCTGTGTGCCAGGAAGTGATGTTGATGTTGCTCAAGCTCCTAAATGTGTAGGCGATGAAGGTGGTGACGCGGGTTTTTCAACTGTTCATGCCGGATCTCATGGAAGTGACATGCCTGTGAAGACAAACTTGATGCAAACTCGTTTGACGCAAATGTTTGATCGTGATGGAGTTAAGGAGAAGAAAGCTGTTTTGAAGAGGAAGATGTCAGATCGAAATCTTGATGGCACACAGAGGCGTAGCCCACGTGTGAAAGCTGGTTCCCAACCTGGTAATAGCAAAGCTGATGCGGATAGTGTTGCTGTGAAAATTGTTCCAAGCAAACTTGGTGGCTCCTCCGTTTCGGAGTCCACGAGGTTTGACAAATAAGAAGCCTTCTTCGTCTCCTCTTCAAGAGCGGTCTTTGTTGAAAGAAAATAAGAAGCGTAAAGTTCATCCCGCAAAGGTGAACAAAGGTGTGAAGAAGCGTGCTCGTGTCGAAGTCAAGATGCCGTGCATCCTGAAGAAGATGACATTGAAGTTGATTCAGAAGATGAATTTGCAGTGGTATGTGTTTTGTACTGCATGTGACTTGCTAGTTGTACTTGCAATGATTTAATTGTGTTTGGGCTGGTATGCTGGCTAGTGAAGCTGGTCATTGTTTTGCATCTATTTGATTGTGGTACTGATGTTGTTTTAATAGTTGAACTTGTGCAAACTTTTCTTAGTTTTACTTGCCTTCATATGCTTGTTTTGTTTCCTATATTCATTGTTTGCAGTGGTATGTGTTTTGTACTGCATGTGACTTACTAGTTGTACTTGCAATGATTTAATTGTGTTTCGGCTGGTATTGCGGCCAGGTTAGGCTGATCATTGTTTGCATCAATTGAGGGGTGGTACTGATGTTGTTTTAATAGTTGAACTTGTGCAATCTTTTCTTTTTCTTTTTACTTGCATTCATATGCTTGTTTTGTTTTCTATATTCATTTTTTAAGGTGTGGCTTTTTTGTTTTCATTTACAGCCTGTTAGCGTTATGAGTCCGGTCAAGCCGGTGGGAGGCAATGCCGGAAAAGTTGCCTTCGATGAAGGTGACCAACGGAAATTGAACTTAACTATGCGATGTTCGTTGAGAGAGGTTGAAGATTGTGCTAAATTTCTCGAGAGTCGGCATGTGGCTAGGGTTCATGCATCTGGTTTTGGTTCTATCTTCAAGTGGAGGGTGAAGTTTAACATTTCCCGCCCTCTGATGGGAGTTTTGTACCTGAGGATAGATTGTGATACAATGACTCTTGACATGGGTGAGGCTAATAAGAAGCTTCGCATCTCTAGCGATGGTATACATCAATTATTTGGTTTCCCTCATGGTGGTCGTTCTGCGCCAAGGTCGTCAGAGGACGGATATGACAACGCTCTGATGAAGTTAAGATCGGAGCTTGATTTTAGCAGGGACAAAGATATCAAGACAAAGGATTTGAGGAATAAGCTCAAGGTGCTCATCAAGGATCCTAGCAAAGATGACCTTGCTCTGAAAGTGTTCTTCATGATTGTGTTTATGAAGGTTGCGTTGCCTGGTTCTGCCCCGCGTGTTTCTAGAGAGGCAGCAATGTTTGAGGGTGTCGTCTTTGAGGACATGGCTAATATGGATTATTGCCACCGATGGTTGATGAGCTTAGAAGGGGCTGTTGCCAAGTACCAAAATGGTGATACCATGGGGAAGGCAATCACAGTGTGCCATAGGGCTGTACTAATGTACCTTGGCTGCCTTATCCGTGGCAAGATCATGCGAGCTGACATGCGAGTCCCCCGCATATGTTACATGGATCCTGCCAAGCTTTTTGATCTGGTTGATGCAGATTTGATAAAAAAAGGCAATGCAGATCCAATGACTTGGGTGTTTGGGAAGCTTCCGGTGAGTTTTGTTTGTTTTGTGTCTTGCAGACCTTTTTTATTTTAGGTATAGCTATTTTTTGTCAGTAGTGGACATGTGTCTTTGTAGAGTTGTATGTTTATATTTTGTATGGTTTAGGTATGGTTTTTTAGTACTGTTGTTTCGTGTGTGGTTGAGCTGAATAACTTTGTTCAACTGGCCTGTAGGTAAATACTAACAAATTGGCAATGACAGTTAAAGTTTATTAGTGGTGTTGATTTTAAATCTGTTAATATCATGATTTATTTTTCCCTATGTGTTCATTGATTGATTAACTATTTTTCCCTTTTGTTTGTAGTGGAAAACTCAAGAGGAGGTTGTTTTTTCCGAGTGTATAAACGGCCAGTCCTGGAGATGCCGTCGTCTCAGGTTCCGAAGTTTTCATCTCTGCCCGATGAGTTGAGGGATGACCGTGGTGTTGAGGGTGCTGGTTATGCCCCCCTGGCCCTAGTAATGCTAGTGCTTCACAGAGGCAGGGTTTTGGTATTGATGTTGCTATTTCAGCGTTGGAGCGCGCTGAGCAATCTTAAGTAATGTGTGTTCTGAGCTGCAAAAGGTCCCAACGACAGTTGAGCGTGTGAGCTGTATCAATGGTATCCTTCCTGAAGGTCATCAATTTAACGTTGAGGAAGCTGTTGACTACATTGAGATGGCGAGATTTTAATCGGTGATATGCGTGACGGTGCTGCTAATCTAGTTCAGAGCTCGGTTCGTCTGTTGAACAACATGAAGCGTTTCAGAACTACGCAAAACTCTCGCTACAAGCCATATGAAGAAAGTGCAAATGTTGTTATCAAGCAGTTTGAGCAGGATGAGGCTGCTGCCACCGACAGCAGGGCTGATGATGGTACTGAGGCTAATGTTTTTTATCACGAAACGAGTGATGTTGGCTTTGAGCGTCCTGATGTTGAGGTGAGTCAGTTCTCGGTGTTTGCAATTTTTACTTTGTTGTCCTGATGTCAGTGTTGTAGTTGAACTTCCTCATGTTAATCTATTTATTAATAATTTTCTTTCATGCAGATTGATCACGATGAGGCTGCTGGCACCGACAGCAGGGCTGATGATGGTACTGAGGCTAATGTTTCTGATCAGCGTACGAACGATGTTGGGCGCTTTTATTTGCGAACCCTTTTGTTTAATCTTAAAAAAAATTCTTTCGCTCGCAGCACCCTGTTGTTGATGTGAGTCAGTCCTTGTTGTTTGTATGTTTTTACTATGTTGTTCTGCTGTCAGTATTGTAGTTGAACTTCCTGATCTACACCTGTTTATTAATTTTTATTTTTATGCAGGAGACCAGTCATAATGTTGAGGTTGTTGTTGACGATTTAGTTAATGATCCATCCACTGATAAGTGCAAGGTTATTTTTATTTTCATTGTGTTTATTCATATTTTCTTAAAATTTCATGCGCACCGATGTGTCTTGCTTGTTCATTTTTCTATCCCACACCGTTTATTGTTGCTCATAATAGCATTGTTTTTTTTCCTCATTACATTTGAATCAGGGTCCTATTGTTGGCGATGGGCCTTGTTTGCATGTTGGTGATGTCGCTTTGAATGTTAGCAGCAGCAAGTTCGATGATGTTGCTGTGAATGCTTCCAAGGTTTATTTTTCTGTGCACCTCTTGGTAGCTTATTTTTTATTGTTAGTTTTGTTCATATTATTCACTTTTTCTGAATTTTTATTTTCGCCGATTCATCGATGTTGAGCGTGAGGTTGTCCTTAGTGGTGGAGATGATGCTCGTGATGTTCCATTGAGTAGTGGGCGCAATGTTGGTACCAAAGTTCTTGATGAGGATGCTTGCTACCAAAGAAACTTGATGCCAAATCGCCTGGTGTTGGTATTGCTAGGAATGAAAATGTTTCTGGTTCTGAAGATTTGCCGCCGGAGAATTTCCTGCCTGGAGGTCTTGATTACGGTGATGCATTGCAAGATGCTTCCAGCATGGACGAAGTGCCATCCGAGGATGATGATTTTCTTCTGTCAATTTCTTCTGACCCTTTGATGCAGGAGGCGCTCTTGTCGTCCCAGGATTTTCTTTCTACTGACCCTGAAAGCGCATCAATATTGGTGTCCTCTCAAGATGTCCCATCGTCAAACCTTGGAACTGGAGGCATAATGGTCTCATCACAGGAACTACCGTCGTCCTCAAACCCTGATAGTCAAGGTAAGGACTTGTAAATGGGGCGTATTTCTCAATTTTGGCATTTTGGACATGTTCTCTTGTAGTTGTTGAACTTATTGTTTTTCATCATTTTCTGCAAGCGGAAAGTGGTAATGTTGTTAAGGTTGATACGTTTTTCTTTGCTGTTACGAGGTTGCGCACGAACCGTACGAAATGGTTAGTTTGGGATTTTGCCCGTACCATTTTTTGTCTCTTTTTCTTTCTCTCGTATGATTATTGTTGTTGTTGCAGTAGTTTTAATTCATGTAATCTTTTGTGTTTTTCTAGTCACAAGCCGATGTTTCAAAATAAAGAATGTGATGCCAGTGTTGGTTCTATTGCTAAAGCGTTTGTCCCCATTGGCATGCTCAACTCGCATGATCTTGATGTTGTATATTCTCTACGTCAGAAGTACCGAGACACTGACAAGTTGATAGTTCCCAGATGGGTGACGGTCAGTATTTTGCTTTTTTGGTAAATAGGATGATAACTTGTTTTGCCGATTTTCTAACTGTTGTTGTTCTTTTTGTACAACAGACCAAGATCCGTGATGGAAATATTGATTCCAATGTGCTAAATTGGTTCATGAGGTCAGGTGCTGATGGTTTTGACCAAGTAGGTGAACTTGGACTTTTTGTACTCATTAACTAGAACTATCATGTTTTCTTTGCAGTTTTTGGAGGTGGGGGGAATGAACTTGATATGTGCTTCTTTTACACCTGCACTTATGAATGATTCGTGCTTCTTTTATTAAAGCTGCACTTATTGTTGCAAGGAAATTGAACTGATATGATTGTTCCTCAATTTTGGGCGGTGGATATAAATTCTTTATGATTATGTGATTTATTGTTTCTACTTATGAATTTCAATTTCCATCTTTTATTTTATTATTTGGAGGCTGAATTTTTTGTTTCATTATGATTTGGTAAATTCATTTTTCCTCTATGATTTTTTCCCAGCTTCTTTTCCCTACATTTGATCCGCCGTCATTTGTGGCTACCACGAAGCCTAGTGAAGAATCTGGGCATTGGTGCTTGGTTGTTCTGAATTTGAAGTTCAGTCGTTCCGAGTGTCTTGATTCACTCTGTGCTGAAACCTGGGGTGATGCAGTTAGATTCTCAAGGAATATGACAGATAATATAAAGAAGCTTTGGAGGGAGTCCAGTGTAGACAGGGCCAAACCGTTCTCACTGGCGCATATTGATGGTTTCTCTTGCGAGTTTGTGCGGGTGCCTCAGCAGGAAAACACGTGAGTATCCGTTTTTAATGATTTTTGTTGGTTGTTTTTGTTGCTGGAGGATGTTGTTCTTGTATTTTGTTGGATTTTGTGTTGTACCATTTTTGTTTTTTCCTTTGTTTACAGGCATGATTGTGGATTATTTATGCTACAAAACTGCAAGACCTATTATTGCCGGGAGGATGGTGTAATTGAAATGGTCGATTACAGCCATGAAGACATTTTGGACATTAGGAAGACTTTCTTTGTATACTGCGCAACTAGCGATGTGTTTGATGTTGACTTCCGGGGTTTGTTTGGCATCGAACCCTGTACGTGTGCATGGATTTTGTAATTTTTTTGCAGCTTGTACTTCTCTATTAGCATTGTCATGAAATATGTATTTGAACTTACGCTTTGTGCGGTCTTCTTTTTTTTTCGTGAGTGGTCGGATCTTGGTGAGCATGACTACTGTGTTCTTTGGTAGCCAGTTCTCGGAGCCCGAGCGCCAGTAGCTATTGATCTTAGCGAGGCGTTCTCCCGAAAAGACAAGATCTGGTGTTATGAAGGGGCGGTTGGGAGCTCGAGAGGTTCTCACGGTGCTTGTGCGAGATAGCCCTACTACACCCAAGAATCCCATTGTGGAATTGATAGACAGCGATGATGATGTGTTTGACAAGATTCTTTGGCGTTGGAAGAGTCACGAGGAGCGCTGCCAAAGGTTTATCTCCCCTTCTTTGGAATAGTGGCTCGTAGAGCTGGTGGTGCTAGGAAAGATCCCGCTTTGGATTCTGGCAATGTTGTAAGCACGAAGCGTGCGCCCAGAGCTCCTATAAAGTTTTGCTCCCCTGTGTGAAGCAGCTTCACCCTCATAAATTCCCTCACCTAGACAAGGCTCGCAGGTTGTATAATCTGTTCCTTAGTGATGAATGGCGTGAGACGTATGCCGAGTGAGTATCTCTCATTATTTTTCCTCTTCCTTTTCTTCTGTTGTTTGTAACTGCTAGATAAATATGACCTGAACCGTTCGTTTTTATACAACCCGAACTGCTATGAATGCCTTATCTTGCTTCTCCTTCTTTTTGTTCTTGTGTGCCGCAGAATACATTCTCAATGATACCTCACTGATGAAAGCGTAACTAACTTCATTGGGAATCGATCCGGGAAGTTTTTCACCGGGAAAATGATGGAGGGTGATGTAATGGACTTCCTCATTGATGATTGGAAGCAAGATCCCGATAGAAATGCTGATTTCGCATCTGGGAAAAGGATATTGCTGAGTCCATATTTCATCACGGTAATCAATCAGATCGGTTTTTTTATGTTGAACAAGACTGCCTATTGTTTTTACGAGTTTTAATAATACTTTGGTTGTTGATTCTTTTCCGCTGTCTATTTTCTATTTTGGCTTTTTGCAAGTTGTGCTTGACTGTTCGTTTTACGAGGATGAGAAAAAAGTGTTTAATGTGGAGAGTGCAGCGAGAGATTTCAAGAGCTATGTTAAAGCTAATGAAGACTTGCTCAGTGCCGACCTTGTGAGATCTACTAGCTGATTTTTGGTTTTTATTTGTTTGTTGTGATGCTGGTTTTTACTTTGAATATTTAACATCTCTTTTTTGGTCATTTGTTTTTAGATCATGATGCCCCTATTCAAGCCCATGGTTTTATCCAAGGATAGGAAAGTGAGCCACTATTCCTTATATGTCATGAATCGGTACCGAAGTAGCGTTGACATCCTTGACTCTTTACCTTATCCGAAGAACCACCGTCCTTCGAAGAACACCTATCACAAAGACTGCGAGAAGATTGTGAGTGCCATTTATTATCTGTACTGGATTAATATTTCTGCATCTTTGTTTCTGCTTTTTCTGAGAACTAAAACTGTGTGGGTTGTTTTGTTTTTTACAGATTTTTAGATTGGTCAAAGTAATGAAGGCTGTGTATGGTGATGCTTAGTACAATGCGAGCAAGCAGCCCAATTGGGAGCTGTTTGCAAAGAAACCAATGTTTGTCAAGGTTCCACTTCAAGGGAAAAATGAATGTGGCCATTATACTTTGAAGTATGCGGGATGCTATGATGGTGAAAAGATCGTTGAGAACATTCGAGACAATGACGTGGGTTTCTTGTTGAGCTTTTCACTTTACATTTTGGCTTATTGTGCATCCTTTTTTTATGTGTCATGATTTTTTATAATTTGTTTTATTGTTTTGCAGCCACGCATTGTTGATTGGAACGCCGAGGATCTCTCAGAGTTGTGTTCAACCGAATAACCATCTTATGGTGACGGAGGTTCCCAAGGAGCTTCGTGCTTTGGCTCTCGATGCATAGGAGAAATGGTCATCATTTGCATAGTGAATTGGATAGTTGTGTGATATATCTCTTGAAAACATTGTAGGCTCTATTTTGTAGTGTTTGATGTCTTGTCGAGTACTATGTAATAACTAGTATATTTTTGTGTTGTGTTTTAAGTGTGGCACAATGTTTCATCGGGAATTCGTTTTGGTTAAGTTTTATTTTTTGTACTGAAGACTTATATAGTAGTTGAACTGAAAACACTTTTTTTCAAGTGTATTTACGAGTTGTTGCTCAGAAAGTGAGATCTATTTTATTTTTATGTGAATCCATCCTAAGTTGGACCTTTATAGTTTCTGTACTCTCGTTTGCTTGTACTTATGATATAGTTCTGTTAGTACTGATTTGTAATCTCATTCAGCGTAAGGCTTTCAAAATTTTGGTGCCAAATTTCTGTTTGAACTTCTTGAACTTTAGTAGTTGAACTTCATAGTAAAAGTTAAAGTACTGGTTTAAATTAGCTACGTTTAAGAGATAGTCCTATTAAGTTCAAAACTATTTCTTTCTCAACGCATTAATTGGTATCATCATAGCACATACCGAATAAACTTAGTTGTACTGAGATTCCAATTGTGCTAGTACTTTTGATTAATTATATATTCTTTGTGAAGTTTGATGCTAGTACGCCTTCGTTGTGTTTCTTGTGATTTTTCTCTTTTGTCGAACTTATATCTTTTTGATTTAGTTTTTGGCATTCTTTTTTTCTAGGCTGTGGTTCTTCTCCAGGCAATGTTTGGTATAATCTTAGCACTTGCCGTATAGACTTAGTTGTACTGAGATTTTAGTTGTATTGCCACTGTTAATTCTTAGTATGTCACTATTTTAAGGAATGCGAACTGAAGCTTCCCGTTCCTTTTTATATATTTGTAGAATGAATGTACCGTATGTTCAACTGTACCAGAACTTTCAGTCCTAGGATGCTAGTGACTAGGAAATACGTACTCGTGTTTCTTTGCTTTTCCTGATGCAGTACTTAGTGAATTTCTAACTACTTTTTAGCACGATGCTTTTTAGTACTGAATGTTGTCCTCGGCTGAAACTTAGTTTTTTAGTGTTCTTCTGAAACTAAAAACTGATTTTTTTAGCGTGATAGTACTACCGTTCATTTCTAAGCTGTATTGAGCGTCGAAGGCTACTATTTTCTTTTGGCCTTTATCTAGTCTGCTACTTTTTTTGCGAAAATATTCATGTTTTTTTTTGTCCATGACTAGTGCTGCGTGGCAGCCATCGAGTTTCAACTTCAAATCATGGATGAACAAAATAGGAAGCTAGCAAACTTGTTGGACAACATAAGAAAACAATGTACTTGATAGACATAGGCAAACTTGTTCAAACCTTGACACACATAGCATAAGGTAGCTGGTTCAACATAACGAAAGCAAACTACAAATCTGAAACAATAATACTAAGGACACACGCAACATAAGGTAGCTGGTTCAACATAACAAATGCAGACTTTCATGCATCTTCATCCGCGAAGTTGCAGTGGTAGTAGGGGTCAGCCTCCTGCTCTTTTGAAATATCCCAAGCTGTCAAGATGTTGTCGATTGTCTTCCATGACTTGTACGTTGTGTACGCATCTATTCCTGCATACTTGATGAGGTTGTCTGGTAGCGGGCTGTTCCCCCACAGTTTGTGGTCTGCCCTGTTCATCTTCTTCTTCATGCCTTCGTAGAATGGGTGGATGACGCCGCCTGCAACATCGGCCAAGGAGTCGTAGTATTTGTTGGTCTTTGGATCTTTCCACTTGCGTTGCATGTCGACGAAGTTGTTGGGGTTGATTTCAAAACCAGACTCCTCCAGCATCCGCTTGTCACCTCCAATGCTGAAACCAACAAATGTGTACAATTTCTCCTCCCGCAGAAGTCTTTGAGGCGCTTGGGCCTGCAAGGGGAGGCACACATTTATAGATTAGTCTTCTTTTTGAGGATTTAATTCTTCTGCTTTTTTTGTTTTACAAGTGATAATCCATGAGGTAGATGCTTATATATTATGAGTCATGCGTGAATGTAGTTCAGAAACTAGTACACAAAGTCCTGAAATTAAATTCAACTACACCGTGTTATTTTTTATTTTTTGCTATCTTCGTTGCTTCACCAAATGCTTCACCAAATTAGAGAATCATTTTACCAGAGTCAGTGATATATGCGCTGCTTGATTCAAGTTTAGTTTTCTTTTTTGTTGATTAAAAGACCTATACTGCTTGATACATTTTTGTGCATTAATTCTATATCAAGTTCAAAAACTAGTTTGAGAAACATGTGCATCAAGATATGGACCTATACCACTTCACCAAAGATCTTTTAATACGTCAATTCTATAAACTATACTAGTGCATCAAGATCAGAATCTATGCTAGTACATCAAGTTCAGAAATTAATTTGGTGCATAAAGTTCAGAATGCTATAAACTTATTTTCATATGCTAATCTGGTGAAACTATCCACTTCACAGTTTCGGAAATGCATGTAACTTGATAAACATGTAATCGTGCATCCACTTCATAGACTATAATAGTTCATCTAGTTGGGAAACAAGTTTTAGTTAAGTTTTTAGTGACTAGTACTGGTACAACAGATGAATGAACAGTAGTATGGGTTACAATGGATGAATGTACTTCAAAAACTAGTAAAGAAAGTTCTGAAATTAAATTAAGTACATCATGTTATTCTTCTTCTTGGATTATTGTAGCGACCCGACCTTAGACGGTCAAGCCCTGTGTTGTCATGCCATCCTCGGATCAAGATGTCTTTGGCACACACGGTACATCAATGTATATATCAAAGTGCAATCACATGTATAATTAACGTAAAACTGATATATACCTCATAAGTCACAATGAAACATATAGTCGGGTGTGGAGTCCCATCAACGCCATCGGCAGGTTGAGTGTAGACCGTAACCCTGTATCGTAACTCTTACTCGTCGAGGAAATATCTGCAACATGATACGTTGCAGCCGTGTAGGTCAGTACATTGAATGTACCGACAAGATCACAACATGAGAAAAGAAATGGTAAAACTATACTATATGCAATTTGGCTTTGTGGCTCAGATCTGAGTTTTGTTTGCATAAAAGCTGATTTTATTTTACCTACATCAAAAGAATAGAATGAAGTCTGTACTATGGAGTTTCCTGTCATGACATGGTTCCGCCAACCGATGTCTCATAGCCCAAAATCATCATAAGTTGCCCACAATTAAGTTATCAATCCGGTGTTGAGAGTTCCGAGATAGATCCAAGTCCAGAGGCTCAAATTGTCCGCATCTCGGGACACAGCTAATCGATTAGGTTATAACCCTCTGCAGAGGTTTGTACACTTTACCGCAAGATTCGATCCCTCTCTTTACATTCTCGCACTTCGTGGTGTTCGAGAACAAGATGACCGAAACATGGTCTTCCAAAGAGTTCCTCGACCACCGTCTGCACTCAACCCATCCTACCGTAGTTCTACATCTGCTAGTACCGTCCCAGCCAGAGTCATAACTAAGGTCAACCAAGCCAGAGCCCATAATGACTTGCGGTTGCACAGGTAAGCTTCCGGCATGAAGTATTCTTCCGTCTCTTTGGGTGCAGGTGAAGCTTTCCGCAAGATGTCATGGCGCTTCTCCATGCATCCCGCCAACCACTGGTTTCTCCAGGTGCCGTCACAACCGCCCTTCACCCAGTAGTGTGTATTGAATTCCTGTCTCGAGTCTTGAAGTCTTGAGGTCTTGAAGATGCAGTCCTTGCAGATTCCATCATGGAGTTGTCGCCATTGACGTAGAATCCTCCATTCTCACACCACTCCAGTACTCATACCAAACCCCGTCTACTATAGCGTAGCATTAAAATAAAATATCGTCCCGGCTTGGTAACAGGGGGATGGGTTCCTACCTCATGCATACTATTCAACTACAAGGATTCAATAACACTACCGAGGGGTGGTTGCAAAGATGTCACTAAATGCAATAAAACATAGGTATGAAAGCATGGTCAAAGTGAACTTGCACGGTGATGTTGACGAAGAAGAATTGTCGTTCTCAAGAAATAACTTGATAGACTACTCGTCACTCTCGATGAAATCTATATAACAAACATATCATTCACATAAGCACTCACACTAACAATCAAAACAAAAGAGAGAGCGAATAAGAATCAAGGAACTTCAATTAAAACTAGGGAGTCTTCTTCTACAACATTCACAAAAATAGTTTTGTCTAACAGAAAATAAAACACTAAAATAACAGAGAATAAAATATAAATTTAGTTAAGACAAAAATATAAAGTATTTTTTTTTCATAAAGCTATTTTGAAAGTATTTTCAATTGGGAGTTAAAACAGTAGAGAAATCCATTGCAAGTTATTAGCGAACTTGAATTGATTTCACGATAACAAAATAAAAATAAATATAAAAATTTGTTGAACACCTACTGTTTAACTAACAGAAACCAAACGTAAACTTTCTGAAATATAAAATAAAATAATTTAAAAACAACTATAGAAAAAGAAGTAGCTATTATTCGAATAGAACTAAAACAGAATTTGTTTTACATGAAACAATAAGCTAAAATACTCAAACAATTTTGAACTTTTTACCACTGGTAAATATGATCACTAGTGATCAGTAGAAAAAGAATCAAATAAAAATCTATTTTTAAACTCCCGGAATAAGCAAAACAAGCTTTAATTCAAATCTGATCTAACTCAATTTTTATAAATCCAAACATAGACAAATTATATATTTTTGGAAACTACAAGAAAATTGTGATCTAACGCAAAAAGAATCAGCATCATTGGACTTGTAGATCAAAAGTTATAAGCTAAACAAGAACGGAACTAAATCTGTTACGGAAATAAATCTGAAAACGAAAAAAACAACAAGGGAGTTACCTGTACGTGAGGCAGAGATGGCAGGAAGGAGACGGCGATGTGGAGGGCTGCTCCCGAGGGGGCGAGGTCGCCGAGGTGGTGGGGTGGCGGAGGAGGTCGGCGCTTGGGAGGTGGCTGGGCGATGGGAGGTTCAGGAGAGCTCTGGTGAGCGTTCTAGGCAGGAAAAGGAGGACGGTGGCGAGGAGGCTACGGGCAGGAAGGGCGTGGTGATGGGAAAAATGGAACGAGGAGAGGAGGGGGTTTAGAGGCGGTTTTGGGAGGCGCTGGGATGGAAAGACGAGGGAGATCGGGAAGGTGGAGTTTCCTGTCTCCATGGATATGGAAAGCTTCATAACGTGAGAGGAAACAGAGGAAGGAGATGATCTCTTGTTGGGCTAGAATAGGAAAGTGCTTAATGGGCCAGCAGGTTTTTCCTAATAAAACGATTTCATTCCTATTTTTAAAATTAGGAAACTAAAACAATAAACAGGAAATCAAATCAATTCCGAATCAAGAGTTTTTATATACTAATATTATCAGAAAAATAAAATGTAGATGATGAGCATTATTCCACGGCCAAAATAAAACTTAAAAAAAATGTTTTTCAGAAAATCCCTAAAGGCTTTATTTCTTTTTGCAAATAATTTTTAAATAAAAACTTTGGTTTTTCTTGGCTCAAATATTTTCAAAAATGCCCCTGATTTTGGAGGGTCATTTTCCTCCGCTCTTTCTTGCTTGCAAGAATTTATTTTTCGGGTATTTCTCGGGAAGTAAAATAGAGAAGCAAGTGCAAATATTTGAAAGAATTAAATTGCAAAACTCCGTTCAAATTCTTTATAGTTGAAGAAGTCATGTCATCTTCTTTCATTGATTTTAATAGGATGAATTTGAATTTACCGGAGAAGGGGAAAGTCATTTTATTCCCTCTCATTCAAAAGTTTTTGAAAAGGTTCAAATTTCACTCAAGTTTAATTCACTCAAGCAAACAAACAAACAATTCAATTAATTATATTAACATTCCAAAATTTAGAATTTTGGGATGTTACAAACCTACCAGTCTTAAAATGAATCTCGTCCTCGAGATTCGAAGAGGCTAGCAAGAAAAAGGTTAGGGGTTGGGGGTCTTCTAGCAAATGTTTTGGTCAGAAAGGTCAGGGGTGCTACCACGCTTAAAAACAAGGTCATGGTTCCAATAAACTCAGATACTTCCTCTGGAGGGCTGAAAATGTATGTCCCTTCACATATCTTACAATAGCTCCTTCATTAAGGCTCTTCTGCCAGAAGTATAGAGTTTTCCTCATAATCTTGGGTCGGTTCGTCAAAGTTGAACTTCGTCCGAGACTGGATCTTCTTAGCTGATGGGTCTGTGTCCATTCTAAACAACTATCGAAACACTCATGGTGGTCTACAATTTATGGTTTTCTCCTGCAGAAAGCGGGTCAGGTTGAACTTCACCGTATATCCTACGATTGGCAACGGTTGCTGTAAAGGGTTCCATCGTACTACCATTCTATGGTTTTATGGCTTATCGTGTCGACACTCTTCTAAGGTTTTCGAGGCTCTCTGATTTTCCATCAACATATGATAGTTCATGATAGAAGTCTTCGGTATGGGGCCAATCCATCCTGCATTTGAATCATTACCACATACGTAAATATCGAATCACGTATTCTAACACTTGGGCATACTCACAAGCATTGCAGAAATTTCTCTTGTTCTCGAACTGGTTTCGAGTAAATCCATGGTTTACGCAAGCTGAACAAACATCTATCGTTATTTCACCACTCTCGTGTTTTTGCGTGACCTCCTACTGAAACTTATGCTGATTGGATCACTGATTCTTCCAAATTTATTCCTTTATCGAGGATACAACGGTTCCTTCTCAAAATCCTGGGCACATGGGTTATGGCCCACTTCAACACTAGTGCAGCTTTAACTCATCCTTGGAGTAACTCTCTTGTTACACCTCCTTAAATCCAGTAGTACTCTGTTTCTTCATACCATCATATCAAAACAAAACTCCAACTTATTTTGTCCAGCTTCCTTCTATGGCCGTCATGAATAACACGTTTCTTTCTTCATTGATCCTGTGGCTTTATAGAGTACTATGACCAAAAGAAGTGCACAAGTTTATCCATAAAATCTCATTAATCTCATATCAATCTTTCATTACATCCTTAACCATTTTCAGAATCCAAATTCCAAAAAGTACTTGTTACAAATGCTGCCACCCACATGGTTTGGTATGGTCGACATTACTTACAAATTTATTTATTTATCCTCCTCTAGGATTATTCAGTACCAATGGAATTGTGCGAAATGAGCCTTGAAATCTTCAATCTTCTTTTTCATCATGGTGGTCTTGAGCTTCGTCAACATCATCTCTGCATGCACTTCGCTTAGGTATTCCCGAGTATAACGGAGTCTTGCTTCAAGTATTTCTCCGATCTGGCGTATGGCTTCCATGGCTGTTTCACGAACAGCATCGAAGAAAGTTGCTTGTGGCACACGTGAGATGAAAAAGTAATGCCCCATCCTCTTTGGGCAAACTCCTTTCAAAGGGTGGAGGTGTACCTCCACATACCAAAGTTCCACTCCCTTTTGCATGAAGGGGTAGCCTTTGTAGACTGCATCTCCTTCAAGGTGAATATGCTTCATCATGTCCTTTAGGATCTTCTGTAATCATGATCACTTGTCGTGGTCATGATCGCTTTCAGGACCTTTAAGGAAATACTCGTAAAGTGTAAATCATCTGCAGTTTGTGAAAGCGAAATGATGCTCGAGTAAGGTACTTATCTCCTGGGGCACACATTCATATCATCCAAACAAAACTTCAAACTCAATTTCCAATTTCCTGTTTATGCATCACAACTCACCTTCTTCCATGTTCATCAAGAATATTAATTTCCAAGATAAAATATGACAACTCCTTAAAGCTTTTCAGATGTGACATTTCAACTTTATTGAGTCATGAACTATTACAATCTCGGGGTAATCTATTACATAACTCAACTCATTGAGCTTATGAAAATGAAATTGCTTTCTACTACTCTTATTATCCATATCAAAATTCCAACTACTCAACTTCAGCTTTCATCTTGTCGGGACATTTAATAGCATAATGTCCTGCCTCCTTGTAGCGAAAACAAATGACTTCCGACATGTCTCGGGGCTTCTTTGTGATTATGCGGGCTCCTTGGATTCTTGGCTTCTTTTCTGGGCATTTACTAGCGAAATGACCTAAATCCTTGCACCTGTAACAAGTGATATGACTTAGGTCCTTCTCTGCAAAAATTGCGTTGTTCTCGGGTTGCCTTCTTTTTCTCTTCCCGAATTCTCTGTAATGATCGGAGTTTCTATCTCCGAGGGTCAAACTTCACTTCTGGCCGGGAAATATCCACGGATACTCTTTTCTTCCCTTGGGGCAATGTTGTGAATAATGTCCTTCTTCTCCACATGAATAGCGAGGCATTGAGTAAAATCTGTTGAGACCTTCTCCATCCGTGTCTTCAACACTTTCATTCATTACTGGTTCTTCTAGGTCTTCCTTGAGGGCTTCTTTCATTCCATCTTCACCTTCGAATAGTTTGTTGCACCGTGGAGTAAATGTGATACTGCACCGGTAGTGGGTGGTTCCTTCACACAGGAAGCAAGTCACACAGCTAGTTGGGCATTCCTCACCTGGGTGTTTCTCCTCACAATGAGGGCATCCATCTTTGTGTTCCTCCTGGTGTGTCCTATTTCTCCATAAATCTTGCAGGCACAAGGTTTACTTCTTGGTGTATCATTGTGCTTCCGGATAAGACGTGATCTCATCGTGGTCTTCTTGAATTCCTCCCAAGTTCTTGCTCCTTTAAATCCTTGTATGGATTGATGCATTCTCCACCAGGTTGCAGCACTTTACGTAAAATCTTGAAGAGCATATTGGACCTCATACTTCCTTGAAACCAAATTGTTCCCGAAGTGATTCTCCATGTTCTGCATCCATAGCTCGCCTCCGGTGAAGTCTTGATCCGAAGAATATCAGTCCAACTTCATTCATCATCTATGGGGTTCAAGGGTTTTAGGGTGAGATGAGAGAGAGGTGGGGAGGATATACACACAATACAAACAATAGTTTTTGAAGAAACAAGTTTTACTTTGTGGCTGTCGGAAAACATCAAACAAATGACAGCTCACACATCGTCGCATCTAACGTAAGTGTGTAACAGGGTTTGGTCTTCTAAAGGTCAAATATTTCTTCAGAACTTCAAATCTTCGTAGTCTTCAACTGTTGTAGCTTCTAATACATGGTGAAATCCTCTTTACTCAAGGGGTCATCAGTTCTCCGATATCAAATCCTTCTTGGGCGTCTTGATTGATCCTCCGGTGATCAAAGGATAAGGGGTATATTCTAACTATTTGAGGTGAGAGGGTCTATTTGATAAATTCAGAAAAGATGAGAAGTAAGAGTCTTTTTGTAAATAAAGTTTTTGAGATATCCTGTCCTAAGGGCTTTTCCGGTTTCTAGGGTCACGTCCTACAGTCAACATGTGCTCTGATACCATCTCATGGCGACCCGACCTTAGGACGGTCAAGCCTCCGTGTTCTTGTACCATCCTCGGATCGGTATCTTTGGCACACACAGTACATCAATGTATATATCAAAGTGCAATCACATGTATAATTAACGTAAAACTAATATATACCTCATAAGTCACAATGAAACATATAGTCGGGTGTGGAGTCCCATCAACGCCATCGGCAAAGTTGAGTGTAGACCGTAACCCTGTATCGTAACTCTTACTGTCGAGGAAATATCTGCAACATGATACGTTGCAGCCGTGTAGGTCAGTACATTGAATGTACCGCAAGATCACAACATGAGAAAACAGATGGTAAAACTATACTATATGCAATTTGGCTTTGTGGCTCAGATCTGAGTTTTGTTTGCATAAAAGCTGATTTTATTTTACCTACATCAAAAGAATAGAATGAAGTCTGTACTATGGAGTTTCCTGTCATGACATGGTTCCGCCAACCGATGTCTCATAGCCCAAAATCATCATAAGTTGCCCAAAATTAAGTTATCAATCCGGTGTTGAGAGTTCCGAGATAGATCCAAGTCCAGAGGCTCAAATTGTCCGTAACCGGGACACGGCTAATCGATTAGGTTATAACCCTCTGCAGAGGTTTGTACACTTTACCCGCAAGATTCGATCCCTCTCTTTACATTCTCGCACTTCGTGGTGTTTGAGAACAAGATGACCGAAACATGGTCTTCCAAAGAGTTCCTCGACCCTTTGTCCGGTACTCAACCCATCCTACCGTAGTTCTACATCTACTAGTACCGTCCCAGCCAGTCACAACTAAGGTCAACCAAGCCAGAGCCCATAATGACTTGCGGTTGCACATGTAAGCTTCCGGCATGAAGTATTCTTCCGTCTCTTTGGAGTGCAGGTGAAGCTTTCCAAGATGTCATGGCGCTTCTCCATGCATCCCGGCCAACCACCGGTTTCTCCAGGTGCCCGTCAACCGTCCTTCACCCAAGAGTGTGTATTGAATTCTGTCTCGAGTCTTGAAGTCTTGAGGTCTTGAAGATGCAGTCCTTGCAGATTCCATCATGGAGTTGTCGTCATTGACGAGAATCCTCCATTCTCACACCACTCCCCAGTACTCATACCAAACCCCGTCTACTATAGCGTAGCATTAAAATAAAATATCGTCCCGGCTTGGTAACAGGGGATGGGTTCCTACCTCATGCATACTACTCAACTACAAGGATTCAATAACACTACCGAGGGGTGGTTGCAAAGATGTCACTAAATGCAATAAAACATAGGTATGAAAGCATGGTCAAAGTGAACTTGCACGGTGATGTTGACGAAGAAGAATTATCGCTCTCAAGAAATAACTTGATAGACTACTCGTCACTCTCTGATGAAATCTATATAACAAACATATCATTCACATAAGCACTCACACTAACAATCAAAACAAAAGAGAGAGCGAATAAGAATCCAAGGAACTTCAATTAAAACTAGGAGTCTTCTTCTACAACATTCACAAAAATAGTTTTGTCTAACGGAAAATAAAACACTAAAATAACAGAGAATAAAATATAAATTTAGTTAAGACAAAAATATAAAGTATTTTTTTCATAAAGCTATTTTGAAAGTATTTTCAATTGGGAGTTAAAACAGTAGAGAAATCCATTGCAAGTTATTAGCGAACTTGAATTGATTTCACGATAACAAAATAAAAATAAATATAAAAACTTGTTGAACACCTACTGTTTAACTAAGAGAAACCAAACATAAACTTTCTGAAATATAAAATAAAATAATTTAAAAACAACTATAGAAAAAGAAGTAGCTATTATTCGAATAGAACTAAAACAGAATTTGTTTTACATGAAACAATAAGCTAAAGTACTCAAACAATTTTGAACTTTTTACCACTGGTAAATATGATCACTAGTGATCAGTAGAAAAAAGAATCAAATAAAAATCTATTTTTAAACTCCCGGAATAAGCAAAAGAAGCTTTAATTCAAATCTGATCTAACTCAATTTTTATAAATCCAAACATAGACAAATTATATATTTTTGGAAACTACAAGAAAATTGTGATCTAACGCAAAAATAATCAGCATCATTGGACATGTAGATCAAAAGTTATAAGCTAAACAAGAACGGAACTAAATCTGTTACGGAAATAAATCTGAAAACGAAAAAAAAACAACAAGGGAGTTACCGGTGAGTGAGGCAGAGATGGCAGGAAGGAGACGGCGATGTGGAGGGCTGCTCCGGCGAGGGGGCGAGGTCGCCAAGAGGGTGGGGTGGCGGAGGAGGGTCGGCGCTTGGGAGGTGGCGCTGGGCGATGGGGAGGTTCAGGAGAGCTCTGGTGAGCGTTCTAGGCAGGAAAAGGAGGACGGTGGCGAGGAGGCTACGGGCAGGGAGGCGTGGTGATGGGAAAATGGAACGAGGAGAGGGAGGGGGGTTTTATAGGCGGTCTCGGGAGGCGCTGGGATGGAAAGACGAGGGAGATCGGGAAGGTGGAGTTTCCTGTCTCCATGGATATGGAAAGCTTCAGAACGTGAGAGGAAAGCAGAGGAAGGAGATGATCTCTTGTTGGGCTAGAATAGGAAAGTGCTTAATGGGCCAGCAGGTTTTCCTAATAAAACGATTCCATTCCTATTTTTAAAATTAGGAAACTAAAACAATAAAAAGGAAATCAAATCAATTCGAATAAAGAGTTTTTATATACTAAAATTATCAGAAAAATAAAATGTAGATGATGAGCATTATTCCACGGCCAAAATAAAACTTAAAAAAATGTTTTTCAGAAAATCCCTAAAGGCTTTATTCCTTTTGCAAATAATTTTAAATAAAAACTTTGGTTTTTCTTGCCTCAAATATTTTCAAAAATGCCCCTGATTTTGGAGGGTCATTTTCCTCCGCTCTTTCTTGCTTGCAAGAATTTATTTTTCGGGTATTTCTCGGGAAGAAAAATAGAGAAGCAAGTGCAAATATTTGAAAGAATTAAATTGCAAAACTCCGTTCAAATTCTTTATAGTTGAAGAAGTCATGTCATCTTCTCTCATTGATTTTAATTGGATGAATTTGAATTTACGGAGAAGGGAAAGTCATTTTATTCCCTCTCATTCAAAAGTTTTTGAAAAGGTTCAAATTTCACTCAAGTTTAATTCACTCAAGCAAACAAACAAACAATTCAATTAATTATATTAACATTCCAAAATTTAGAATTTTGGGATGTTACAATTATACATAGTTTCAGTCAATGTTGTATGTTCTTCATTGGTACTAGTTTAGTCTACTTTTGTTGAAATAGGATAACACAGAACTAGTGCTTCACCAAGTCCTTAGTTTATTTTCTTACGAAAATAACATTAGATCAAATTCAGAAAATACTTCACTACATCAAGTTCGTAAACATCTTTTTAATACATCGAGTACATAGACTACTCTATTGTATCAACTTCGTAAACTACACTAGTCGATCAACTTCAGAATTTAATCTTCCGCAAGATTTTCCAAATAGTAATCCAGTGCATCAGGTTCAAAAATGCATTTATAGTATATCTACTTGAGAAAATGCAGTAGTGCATCCACTTTTCACAAACCACACTAGTACATCTAGTTGGGAAACAAGTGTGATTAAATTTTCAGGATACAGTACTAATAAAACAGATAAACCATATGCAGGGTAAATGAGTAGGATTGCTCACCATTTTGTGGCCGCTGCGATGTGGTACACCAAGCAGAGTTCCTCGACGCACAACTGCAGGACTGCCGCCATCTGTGGAGGTTTTTCCTCGTCGGTGTACTCCACATCAACTCCGATGAAGCTCGGATACAAGCCGCCTCCCTTCATCCTGAGCCTGCTCATCATCTCGTCGGCCTTGTCTGGTTCGCTGGTGCAGACGATCTCCAGCGTCTCCTTGCCGTGGAGCTCAACCCCTTTGAGCGTTCTGGTGTACTCGCGCTTCTCATCGGGGACGTTAATGTCAACGAGCTTGCTCCTCTTGTCCGACGTCTCGGCATGATGACGCTTGGCGGACGGTTCCTCCGCCATGGCCTTCCTACGGCGACTGTGGGCTTCGGAGAGAGACGCTGGAGGTTTGTGTGCAGTGGAAATGGAAGCGGTAATGGTGGTTTGTGGGTACGAGGGAGAGATGGAAGACAATGGGGTATTTTTGCAGTGCGCCGACGGTGGTGTGTCGGAGGCGGTTCGTCGGGGTCGCCGTTTGTAGTGCGTCATGGCAACCGCCTAGTGGGTGGGCGCGGGTGGTGGCGTGGAAGAACTAACCGTCCAAGACAAATGTTTTTTACCGGTGCACTGTTTAGTCTTGTCAAGCTGTACTTACGATCTGCTAAAGCCCACTTGCACGTCTCTGCGGTGGTAATGATGGCATTTTGGACTGTTTAGGTGACGTATGGATCTGTGATGTTTTTCCGTGTGGATGTTTAAGTATTGTTTTTCTATTGAAGCCTTTATACACTAGTGTATGTCAAAACATTTTTTCAGTGCCCTGGGAGTTGTTGCTCAAAACTTGTAGTTATTTTATTTTCATCTGTACTCAACCTAAGTTAGGCCTTTATAGTTTTTTATTCTCATTTTAGTGCACTTATGTTTTAGTACTGTGTGAATCGAATTGTAATTTCAAACAGCGCATGGGTTTGAAATTTGATGTCGAGTGGTGCGAGTGGCTTTGGCGATCCTGCTGTTTTAGTACTGATGTCGTATGTATGTTTGAACTGATTTTTTTTATAACTTAGGTTGGGGGTGGGAGTTTGAGATTTTTTTACGACCAGATCGTTCTTTGTGGTGTGGACAGATTTTATATAAATAAGAAGTTTAGCAGAATTGACAAATAAATTCTATTTGAACTTTTAGAGTTTTAGTAGTTGAACTTGTCAGATTTTGTATAAATAGGAAATTTAGCATAATTGACAAACATTATATGTTTGAACTTTTTGAATTTTAGTAGTTGAACTTGTCGATTTTATATAAATATGAAATTTAGCATAATTGACAAACATTATATGTTTGAACTTTTAGAGTTTTAGTAGTTGAACTTGTCAGATTTTGTATAAATAAGAAATTGAGCATAATTGACAAACATTATATGTTTTGAAATTTTTGAGATTTAGTAGTTGAACTTGTCAGTTTTTCTATAAATAAGAAATTTAGCATAATTGATAAACATTATATGCTTTGAACTTTTTGAGTTTTAGTAGTTGAACTTGTCAGTTTTTCTATAAATAAGAAATTTAGCATAATTGACAAACATTATATGTTTTGAACTTTTTGAGCTTTAGTAGTTGAACTTGTCAGTTTTTCTATAAATAAGAAATTTAGCATAATTGACAAACATTATATGTTTTGAACTTTTGAGTTTTAGTAGTTGAACTTGTCGGTTTTCTATAAATAAGAAATTTAGCATAATTGACAAACATTATATGTTTTGAACTTTTGAGTTTTAGTAGTTGAACTTGAAAGTAATTTTTAATTCTGTTTTTAAATTATGTACATTTAATGAGATAGGCTATTAAGTTTTGTTCTTTTTAGAGGTTCATTGTTTTTGTATCATATTTTTTCCTTTTTTCTTGTAGAGGTTAATTGACAAACATTTTTCTTGTAGTTTATATTTCTTTGTCCCGCCCTCTGGTTTGTATACATGGGCTTATTTGGTGGGGTGTTTTGTTGACGATGTAGGCTATTGGGCCGTTTTCTGGCCCAGATAGCTCGTCCGCTTTGTCTTGATGCGTCGTCTTGGCGCTCTGGTTTAGTCCCACCTCGCTAGTCGAGGGGCTCCGGACCTGTTTATAAGCGCAGCCGAGGCTCACCAGTCGAACTCCTCTGAACACTTACCTGAGCGCTTATACACGGCGCTCGCTCTCTCTATTGACCTGTGGGCCCTGGTCGGCGGGTCCTACGTTGTGCGGATTACTAGGGATTCGCCCACGGGTTCGAGTTCAAGTATCTAGAATTGTCAGGGCCTTCGCCTGACCTTGGGCGGTCATTTTTTTTTGTTTTTTTTGTTTGTTTGAATCTAGTACTTGACTCCTCCAGTAACTTGGACTGATACTTTTTGTTCTAGTTCTTGTCAGTTTTGTGTGAGTGTAATCTTTTTCATTTGAGTTTTTTGCCTTTTTTTGTGTTTGTTTTTGTGATTATTCTCAACTGTCTTCTGGTGTCATTTTCAGAACTATGGTACTTGCGTGTAGACTGAGTTGTACTGATAGTGCACTCATAGTAGCGCTTACGGCCTGATGCTTCTTTGTACTATTTATTGTAGTAAGTATGTAATGTCCGATCAAGTGTACTGAGTTGTACTGACATGGAACATCATTGTGTGATTAGTTGCATCATAACTAGTACTTTAGAGCAACGACAACGTTCCATTCAGAAGCTACTTTCCAATTTTGAAATGATGGATTAACAACATACGAAGCTACCAAACCAAACTTATATAATGAGATAAGCAAAACATTGTACTTGATGACATGACTAAACTTGTTCAAACATGACAAGCACGACATAATCATACTGGTTCAACCCAACAAGAGCAAACTACTAATTTGAAACAACAAGATAAAAGGCAAGCACGAGTGGAAGTAAAACGAAGGCAGGCTCTGATGTATCTTCATCCCGAAAAGGGGCAATAGGGGCGGTCTTAGAAGTTTTCAGCCTCCCGCTCTTTCGCATATTCCGAACCATCTGTGATGTAGTCGATCATGAACCATGACTTGTACGCGGCGTATGCATCTACTCCTGCGTACTCGATGAGGTTGTCTGGCAGCTCGCTGGTCCCCCACAGTTTGTAGTCTTCCTGCGTGTTGATCTTTTTCTTCATGCCTTTGTAGAATGGGTGGATGACGCTGGCTGGAACATCAGTCAAGGAGTCGTACTCTTTTCCGGTGTATGGAACTCTCCACTTGCGCTGAATGTCGATGAACTTGTTGGGGTTGATCTCCATACGGACAACGCCGACTTCTCTTTGTCGCTTTTAATGCTGAAACCGCAAATGTGAACAACTTGTCATGTCAAGCGACATGTCGGTCAGGCGCTTGGGCCTGCAAGGGCAGAGACATTTTGAATATTAGCATTACTTTGATGTTTGAATTATCCATTTTTGTTTTGTTTTACAAGCGATGAATCCATGAAGTAGTTGTTTATGTAGGATAAACAATGGATGAATGTACTTTAAAAACTAGTAAAGAAAGTTATGAAATTAAATTAAGTACATCATGTTATTATTCTACTTGGATTATACATAGTTTCAGTCAATGTTGTATGTTCTTCATTGGTACTAGTTTAGTCTACTTTTGTTGAAATAGGATAACACAGAACCAGTGCTTCACCAAGTCCTTAGTTTATTTTCTTATGAAAATAACATTAGATCAAATTCAGAAAATACTTCACTACATCAAGTTCAGAAACATCTTTTTTAATACATCGAGTACATAGACTACTCTATTGTATCAACTTCAGAAACTACACTAGTCGATCAACTTCAGAATTTAATCTTCTCGCAAGATTTTCCAAATAGTAATCCAGTGCATCAGGTTCAAAAATACATTTATAGTATATCTACTTGAGAAAATGCAGTAGTGCATCCACTTTTCACAAACCACACTAGTACATCTAGTTGGGAAACAAGTGTGATTACATTTTCAGGATACATCACTAATAAAACAGATAAACCATATGCAGGGCAAATGAGTAGGATTGCTGACCATATTGTGGCCGCTGCGATGTGGTACACCAAGCGAGTTCGCCGACGCACAACCGCAGGATCACGCCATCCGGGAGGTTCATCTTCGTTGGTGTACTGCACACCAACGCGACGATCCTACGAAACCTGCCGCCAAGCTTCCTCGTCGTCCTTGTCTGGTTCGCTGGTGCAGACGATCTCCAGCGTCTCCTTGCCGTGGAGCTCAACCCCTTTGAGCGTTCTGGTGTACTCGCACTTCTCGCCGGGGACGTTAATGTCGATGAGGTTGCTCCTCTTGGCCGACGTCTCAGCATGATGACGCTTGGCGGACGGTTCCTCCGCCATGTCCTTCCTCCGGCGACTGTGGGCTTTGGAGAGAGACGCTGGAGGTTTGTGTGCAGTGGAAATGGTAGCGGCAATGGTGGTTTGTGGGAACGAGGGAAAGATGGAAGACAATGGGGTATTTTTGCAGTGCACCAACGGTGGTGTGTGGGAGGCGGTTCGTCGGGGTCTCCGTTTGCAGTGCATCGTGGCAACCGCCCAGTGGGTGGCGCAGGTGGTGGCGTGGAAGAACTAACCGTCCAAGTTAAATGGTTTTTACTGTTGAACTGACTAGTCTTGTCAAGCTGTACTTATGACCTGCCAAATCCCACTTGGACGTCTCTGTGGTGGTGATGATGGCATTTTACTGTGGCACCGATTCGTATAGTCAAGCTGTACTTATCAGCTGCTTATCCCACTTGAACGTGTCAGCATCGGTGTTGGTGGAGGTCTGAACTCCTCTACTGTCGTACTCGGACTGGTGATTGAAGTGTAATTGAACGTACCAAATACCAGCGAGACTATGTGTGGTGCTAATGTTTTTTTAAAACAATTTTCGTATTTTTTAAAGGATTGTTTATATCAAGATAATCTGTGAGTATTTTTTACAGATAAATTAGATTTTCACCAGTACAGGATGTATTATATTCGAATTTTGCTTGAGGTAATTATTTTTATGTACTGATGGTCTTTCTGAATTGGGACTGGCAGCAGTAGGCATAGCTTTGTTTTTTCAAAATGTTTTTTTTCAGCGTTCACTGGTGTGTTTGTTATTACTATGCCTTTTGTACTGCCGACTGAGAGTTATCAGTAATGATGTAATATAAGACTTTAAATTTTTCCTTGACATTTTTTTTGCTGAGATACGGGTTGACAGTATCGTTTTGCGTCATATATATCAAGATAAGTTTTTTCAAATTTATTTGTGACTGCATTCAAAAGGATTATCAAATGGTTTAAATAATAAAGTCACTGCTTCAGCAGGCACAAATCAGAAATTATATTAGTACTTATGTGTACTATGCCTTGTACTGACGACTGAGAGTTATCAGTACTGATGTGCTACAAGAGTTTAAAATTTTCCTTTACATATTTTTTTCTGAGTTCTTTGGTTCACGATGGCGTTTTCGTCGGATATATCCAGATAAGTTTTTCAAACGTATTTTGTGACTGCATTCAAAATGATTATAAAATGGTTTACATAATAATGTCAATGCTCTAAGCGGGCACAAATCGAAACTAAAAATAACTTTAGTTCTGATCGAGAAATCGACGATAAAGCTAAATAAGTTTTGGTAACGATGTTGTTTTGTGAAATTCTTCCTCATTGTGTGCCGATGCAACTGAGACTACAAGGTTATTTTTTAGTTGACGCAGCAGGATAACCACTATGTATTGTTCAGTCTTGAGCTTCTCCTAACTGTCCCCGAATGTTGTGCCTTGCCGGCGCTCTTTCCAGGTTGAGCCTTGGCAGCTTCACCGTCAGTTTCAGTTTCCTCGCCCCCGACACTGTCATCTTCATTGTCTTCATCTGATTGGCTGTCATTCTCATCAAACTCTTCTTCTTCATCGTCTTCATTTGATTGCTTGGAAATCTATACCTTGCCCTGTTTATATCAGCTCCACTGACCTCCTTGCCCACTTTGCACGTGCGGGCATTATGCCCGTCAATTCCACCACACTTGCGGCAAGTGTAGCTGTTACGTGTGTTGTCTCAATTGGTAGAAAGCTGGGTGGCTCCAATCTGCTTGTTCTTGTTGATAGTGGCATCTGTGCGGAGTGGGCATGTGAGGTAGTTATGGTTGCTCACGACGTGGCAGAATCCGCATGCCCTTACCCCGAGGGGTTTGCCGTCCGGGCCAAATTCCGCATGCTACTGGTAGGATGTGCTATTGTCATGTCGTTCGCCTACAGCACCATCGAGCTCATGATCTCGCATGTGAGTTTGTCGGTGCTCTTGAGTGTGCACACGGGCAAGCTACGGTTGCTGTTGCTCCTCTTCCTCGTTCTCAAACGGGTCAATAGCTCCCATATGGTTCATCTCGGATAACATTGTAGCAATATCCTGCTCAATGGCTTCATTGTCCGTGACACCTTCATTTTCAGCAGAATGCATGGCGTCGAGTTCTTGTTCAAGTTTGTCCATGACGACCCGCGTCCTTGCCATTTGCTCTTGGCTTCTCAAGCTTTTTCTGTGCACCCTCATGTTCAGCGTCAGCAGTGAGCTTTCAATGCAGTATTGGGATGCCTTATTTGACGCCATCGTCCTCAAGTCATTTACATCAAATGTTGGCTGGATGTTCGGGCGCTTGGTGTATCTCCTAAGTATGTATTTCTCTGGAACGCTTTCAGCCTTAATTGTCTGCATCATGCACAGGACATGGACGCAGAAAAGACATGTATTTGTTTTTGGAAGAGGTGCATGTTTTTTGTCATTTCATTCGAACAAAAACTTTGCAAAAAAGTAGTACAAGATGTAACATCTTTTTTGTAGTCCTTACAATGTGGTCTCATAGCCTGCACTCGCACTCATATGTTTCTCCCACGGGTCTCAGCAACCACACGGAACACGTCTTTGAGCCCCACATGAGCAGTTTTTTGCGGGTGGTTGTAGCGCACTAGGTACTTTGTGGGCTCTTCCGCCTCTGTCGCCCGTGAAGAGAGTGCTCGCTTTAGCCTATCTTCGATCTCATTGTACACATTTCAGCGTGTACTGACTTTGCCATCTGGGTGTCAAACCCATAGAAGGTCAGCGTGTTTTGTTCCTTCTGCAGATGCAACAATGATGACCAAATTGTTAGTTTTCTCGCAGGAAAAACTTCTAATAAAGTTTTTACTTTAGTAAGCATGTAATTTTTTGTCTTACGACAAGTGATAGAGCTATACCCGGTTACCCATTGTCTCCTGGTTCTCTGTCTGCCTCCTGGTTTTGACGCAGGAGTTTACCTGGCTGACAAACCGGTGTAGGTTATGTCTCTCATGTACGTAGTTCTTCTTGAGCACATAGTTCATGCTCTCACTTCGCTGTGTGGATGTCATTTTGGCGCAGAAAATTTCTTTGAAGTAGGCTGATATTCATTTCTCACGCTGGTTCCACATGCCCACCATTGTGGCATCATCGTGGAGGTTGTACTTATCCATGAGTCTTTTCCAGGCATCCTCAAACTCAGTTGGCATGAGGGGCCAGTTGAGAATTGATGTAAATTCATCCTTCAAGTCCTCGTGCAGGAAATACAGGTACGCGAGGTGTTCCCTGTACTTCTTCATAATGTGCCGGTGACATAGCTTATGTACTGTGTTCTTGAAAACATCTGCGATCGCCAAAGCCATTGCCGGGCACTGGTCTGGTAATGAGAAAATAGACTCGAAGTGGTCAGCAGATGGTTGTGCATATATACCAATAGAACTGACACACCATTTTTATTGTGTTACTTTCCTTTTCTTTTTTGGAAGGGGGGTGGTGGTTGGGGGTGGTTTTAGCGGGTGTACCTGTGAGGATGCATGTAGGAGCCTTCCTTCTCATGCACCTTAAAAATGTCTTGAACAACCACTTGAATGAATCTGCATCCTCATCTCTTATCAGGGCAAAACCAAAGAATGTAGTCTGTAAGTGGTTGTTAGTTCCGACAAACACCCCAAGTGGCATATGGTACTTGTTGGTCTTATATGTTGTGTCAAACGTTACGCAGTCCCCGAAGTCCTGATACGCCCCTCGGCAGCTTGCGTTCGCCCAGAATATGTTCTTAACTCTGTCGGACTCATCGAGTTGCATGTCACAGAAGAATTCCCTGTTTATAGCTTTCATCTCCCTAAAGAAGTTGACAGTCTTTAGGACATCGTCCACATCATCAATCCTTGAATTCTTTGCTTTCTTGCATATTAAAAGTTCATTGAAAAATGCATGTTGAACTGGCGTCAGGTCATGCGTTGCGTGATATGTTTGTACTGACAGAGGAGAAAAGACATAGACGGTTTATGGGAGGAGAACGAGATTGTACTTACAGGTTAATCAGGTCTTTGGCATTCATTTCGAGGAAGTAGCTACCAGGGTCATCACCGCCCAGAATGCTCATGATTTGCGCGTGTTCAATGCCTTTGAACTGCAGGTACTTGACGTACTCCAAGATTGTTTTGTCAAAGTTTTTGTGGGAGTGCAAGAAGACAAGCATTTCTGTGGTGAGCTATAGCATGTGGTTGTGTTCCCAGACTATCTCTTTTACGACAAATGTTCCATCCTTTTCCTTCTTCAGCCTCATTTTAGCCCCGTAGTTAGTTCTGGCTGTCGTCTTGTTACGCTGTCTATTTGCTTCAGACACCTTTGATTCATAAACTCCATGGCACGTGCAATAAAGGTAGGCTCTGGTCTTAAACTTGGGGCCTTCCTCGACGGGCAAAACCAAATAAGGATTCGTGATATAGGTTGTAGAAGTTCTTACTTTCTTCAAAAGTTTCAAACCTCATCTCTAGCCTTGGCAGAACATAAGCTTCAATGTCAGGTGGCTGCACACAACAGTGACCAAACAAAAATGTTAGATGGGGTGGTCACAACACCATGGTATGGATTGTGCTTGTATTTTTTTTCTATATGGATACTTACATGTGTATAGCTCTGCGCTGTCTCTGGTGTTTGTTGTTCTCCCTGGTTTATGGGCGCTGGTGGTGTCACCCTTGGCACATGCAGCAATGCATCTCTTGGAGGGAGCAACGATGACGAAGATCTCCGTCTCTCGTTGTACGGCCGTCTCTCCTCAGATTCATTGTGATATTGCTCCTGCCTATATGGCTCATATCTTGTACTTTTGAACCTACTAGAGTGGCCAAAATTTCTGTCTTTTTGCCCTGGTCTTCCCGTCGCAACTGCTTTTGCAGCACGGATGATTGATGTTGACGGAGCGACTGGTGGAAGCCTTCTTGCAACCCATCCACGGCTTCCTGTCCTTGGCTTTTTGCATGCGCTGGGGAAGGAAAACATTTGTTGTTGGTGATATTGTTGGCCTTGTTGCAACCTAGCAGCAGCAAAGCTTGCATTCCCAGACATTGTTGTTTGCTGTATAGAAGGACATGTCCATGCTTCTGATGATTGCAGCGTAACTTCAAATCTGCCTGTACTGTTGAAATATCCAGGCGGTATTTCTGGTGTTACCCAACCAGGTGGTGCCCCATATCTATTTTGCTCATGAAATGCTTGCTGCGTGCGCCGCCTTGCATGCTTCTGCAAACAACATTCAAAAGTTTTTGGGATTAATCTGGTTTCGTTTTTAATCGAACTGATGAACATTCATGTTCAAACACGGATGTACTGATGTACTGTTTTTAGCACTGTTTTGTAAACTAGACATTGAACTCATGCATGACTTCTCTTTTGTTCTTCTATAACTTATGCAACTACACTAGAAGTACTCCTAGTTTATGTATCATTGAACTTACTGTGTAACTGTGGCACTCTCTTGTCACTATCTACCTGGACTGACGCATATGTTTAAGTTTTTTTAACTTGAACTGAAGATAGCATATTAGATGCACTGACAGTAACCTCGACATCCTAATCGTGCATCAATGCATCTACATTACAAGTACTGCTAGCTTATGTATCACTGAACTTACTGTGTAGCAATTTTATATTTTTTCGGTAACAGTTTTGTTACTCGTTCGAACTGACGCAATTACATGACTTGTACTCTTAGGAATAACAACATACAACTCTCAGTGGTAGCTGAACCTTGTCACTATCTACCTGGACTGACGCATATGTTTAAGTTTTTTTTTAACTTGAACTGAAGATAGCATATTAGATGCACTGACAGTAACCTCGACATCCTAATCGTGCATCAAGTGGCAGGGGTGTCAATGAACTGATGCTAGCATTTGCAATGTACCATCGGGTTCTTCAGGACTGATGAATTGATGGAGTGACACAAACGTGGGTAGCAGACATTACCTCTAGTGTACTGTCTTCTTCTTCTACCTCTCGTGGGCGTCTTACTGGCATGTTCTTGCGAGGCGGCGCCATTGACGCAGCTCCTGCTTGTGGTGGACGTCTGGCGAAGAGGTTCGTTGAGGAAGCACCTTGCGGGGATAACTGCCCCAGAGAAGGAGACCCGGCGACGGAGGGAGGCAGGAGGCGGGGATGACGACTCCGTCGATGGATCCAGTGACGGAGGGAGGCAGGAGGCGGGGATGACGGCTCCGTCGATGGATCCGGCGACGGAGGGAGGCAGGAGGCCGGGGATCACGACCCTGTCGATGGATCCCGCGACAGAGCGAGACAGGAGGCGGGGATCACGACCCCGACGATGGATCCGACGTCGGAGGGATGCAGGAGACGGGGATCACGGACCTGTCGATTAATCCGGCAACGGAGGGAGGCAGGAGGCGGGGATCACGACCCCGACGATGGATCCGGCGACAGGAGGAAGGAGGAGGCGGCGGCGGATCCGTCGCCGGCCAATCACGGTGCCGTGGGCTCCCTCGCTCCGGCTGCCGCCATCGCTCGCTCACCCACGACGCTAGCCTCTGGCGGAAGAAGGCGCATTGGGGTCGGGGATGATCCTACGGTGTTGTGCGCGTCGCGCCTATAAGGGGAGGGGGGTAATAGAATAATATTTTGTTACCGGTAACAGAATAGTCTAGCCCTATATATATATACATACATACATATATATATATATATATATATATATATATATATCAGGATCTTTCCAACACAATGCCCTTGCCAAAGGATAAAATGTAAAAAGGAAAGGTGAAGATCACCATGACTCTTGTATAATGTATAAGACAAGAATAAAAGATAGGCCCTTCGCAGAGGGAAGCAGAGGTTGTCAAGTGCTTTTATGGTTGGATGCACAAAATCTTAACGCGAAAGAACGTGACTTTATATTGCCACTTGTGATATGGACCTTTATTATGCAGTCTGTCGCTTTTATTGCTTCCATATCACAAGATTGTATAAAGCTTATTTTCTCCACACTAATAGATCATACATATTTAGAGAGAAATTTTTATTGCATGCAACAATGACAACTTACTTGAGGGATCTTACTCAATCCGTAGGTAGATATGGTGGACGACTCTCATGGCAAAACTGGGTTTAAGGGTATTTGGAAGCACAAAGTAGTATCTCTACTTGGTGCAAAGAATTTGGCTAGCATGAGGAGGAAAGGCAAGCTCAACATGTTGGATAATCCATGACAATATACTTTCTTTCAGATATAAGAAAACATAACCCATTACGTTGTCTTCCTTGTCCAACATCAATCTTTTAGCATGTCATATCTTAATGAGTGCTCACAATCATAAAAGATGTCCAAGATAGTATATTTATATGTGGAAACCTCTCTTTCTTTATTACTTCCTATTAATTGCAACAATGACCAAAACTATGTTTGTCAACTCTCAACAACTTTTATTCATCATACTCTTTATATGTGAAATCATTACTCTCCATAAAACCAATACGTTCTCTTTAATTCTTTTTATTCTTTCTTTTCTCTTTTTTTATTCCCTCAAGATCATAGCAAGATAATCAAGCCCTTGGCTCAAAACTAATCTTTATTATTTATAGCTCACAAACTCGATTACATAGTAGGATCATAAAGCAAAACTCAAAACTAAAACATACTAAAACTTTATTCCACTAGATCAAGATATTACCAAAAGGACCGAACAAAGAAAAACGGTAAAGATAGGAGTGTGATGGTGATACGATACCGGGGAACCTCCCCCAAGCTTGGTAGTTGCCAAGGAGAGTGCCCATACCCATGTGTTTATGTCTCTTTCCTCGGAGGTGGTGATGATGGAGTTGTCGATCATGTAGGCTTGTCATCCATCTTGCAAGGCATAGGCTCACCATCATAGAAGGATGATCAAGTCTCCGGGGTCCTCAAATCTGCAGCCAAACTCATCCTCTTGAATCTATATTCATACTCACAGTTTTGGTTTTGCAGGTCATGGATCTGGGCTTGGAGATGCTCGATTTTCTCGTGAAGCTTGAAGATGGTCTCCCCAATGTTCTTGGCATCCAGCTTGTGGTTGTTGGTGAACTCCGCGATCATCATGTGGTTGGCGTTGAGTCCGCGTTCCACCATCCCTTGTCACTTGAAAACTTGGTGCTCCATTGCTTCGAGTCTTGTCTCCACGCTTCCGGTCCTCTTTGGTCCCTCGACATCGCGGATGTGCAGCAACCCATCACGCATCTCAATAGTTTGAGGGTGTTGCAGCACCTCCACGAGGTAGGGATTGATATCCTTCTCAAAGAACTTGTCCTTGGGGGCGCTTGAAGACGTCATGATGATCTAGATCTGTCAAAAAACAGCTCGAAACAAAAACAGTGGATATTTCCGTGGTACGGTGGTCAAAACCCTCGGGAGATTATATAATGAATTTTTACCGACCGAGAGAAGTATCGTGCAAAAAAGGAGTCCGGAGAGCACACGAGGTGCCCACGAGGCAGGGAGGCGAGCCCAGGGGGTAGGGCGCGCCCTCCACCCTCGTGGATGCCTCGTGTCCTCCCGGACTACTTCTTATTTTCCTATTTTCTTAAATATTCCAAAACAGAGAAAAATGGCCATTAGAACTGTTTGGAGTCGGTTTACTTACCGTACCACATACCTATTCATTTTTGGAGTCTGAAACGTTGTGGAAAGTGTCCCTTATGTATTCCTCTGGGGTTACGGTTTCAATAACATTAGTTTCAACATTCATGGGATTACCTGAGATATAATGTTTGATTCTTTGACCATTCACCACCTTCGGATTTGTGCCTTCGAAGTTGTTGATTTTTATGGCACCGGAACGATAGACCTCCTCGATAACGTAATGACCTTCCCATTTAGAGAGGAGTTTTGCTGCAAAAAATCTTAAATAAGAGTTGTATAGCAAAACATAATCACCTAAACTCACGCCTTTGTATCCTTTTTTCATGCCATCTTTTAACTTTTTCCCTAAACAGTTTGCATTCTCATAGGCCTGGGTTCTCCATTCATCAAGTGAGCTAATGTCAAATAGCCTCTTTTCACCGGCAAGTTTGAAATCATAATTGAGCACTTTATTGGCCCAATATGCCTTATGTTCTAGTTCGAGAGGTAAGTGACATGCTTTTCCATAAACAATTTTATATGGAGACATACCCATAGGATTTTTAGATGCAGTTCTATAGGCCCATAATGCACCATCAAGTTTCTTCGAACAATTCTTTCTAGATCTATTAATAGTCTTTTGCAAAATTAATTTAATCTCCCTATTAGTTAGTTCTACTTGACCACTAGATTGTGGATGGTATGGAGATGCAATTCTATGATTAACATCATACTTAGCAAGCATTTAACGAAAAGCACCATGAATAAAATGTGAACCACCATCAGTCATTAAGTATCTAGGGACTCCAAACCTTGGAAAAATAACTTCTTTAAGCATCTTAATAGAGGTGTTATGATCAGCACTACTAGTTGGAATAGCTTCTACCCACTTAGTAACATAATCAACAACAACTAAAATATGTGTATACCGATTAGAGGAGGGAACGGTCCCATATAATCAAAGCCCCAAACATCAAATGGCTTAATAACAAGTGAATAGTTCATATGCATTTCTTGACTTCTACTAATATTACCAATTCTTTGACATTCATCACAAGACAACACAAACTTACGGGCATCTTTGAAGAGAGTAGGCCCATAAAAACCAGATGGCAATACCTTATGTGCAGTTCTATCTCCAGCGTGGTGTCCTCCATAAGCCTCGGAGTGACACTTGTGAAGGATATGTTCCTGTTCATGCTCAGGTACACAACGTCTAATAACACCCTCTACTCCTTGTTTATAAAGGTGTGGGTCATCCCAGAAGTAATGCCTTAAATCATAGAAAAACATTTTCTTTTGCTGGTATGTGAAACTAGGTGGTATAAATTTAGCAACAATGTAATTAGCATAATCAGCATACCATGGAGCAGTACGAGAAGCATTTATGACAGCTAATTGTTCATCAGGGAAGCTATCATCAATAGCTAGTGGGTCGTCAAGAACATTCTCTAACCTAGACAAGTTGTCTACAACGGGGTTCTCAGCTCCCTTTCTAATAAGTCTAGGTTTAGCATCTTTCTTTTCCATAAGGTATTTAATAGAAGCATCATCAGTGTGAACAGTTACTTTAGAATCAACAATATAAGGTCTGAACTTATCACAAGCAAATACAACCGCTAAAAATTCTTTTTCTCAGAGGGAGCATAATTTCTCCGGCACTGTCTAGAGTTTTACTAGCATATTGAATAACATTTAATTTCTTATCAACTCTTTGTCCTAGAACAGCACCTACAGCATAATCACTAGCATCACACATAATTTCAAAGGGTAAATTCCAATCACGTGGCTAAACAATAGGTGCAGAAATCAAGGCTTTCTTAAGTATTTCAGATGCTTCTACAGAATCATCATCAAAGACAAAAGGAACATCTTTTCGTAAGAGATTAGTCAGAGGCCTAGAAATTTTAGAGAAGTCTTTAATGAACCTCCTATAAAAACCGGCATGACCAAGGAAACTTCTTATACCTTTGATGTCCTTATTACACGACATCTTTTCAATGGCATCAACTCTAGCTTTATCAACTTCAATACCTCTTTCAGAAATTTTATGCCCCAAGACAATACCTTCATTAACCCTAAAGTGGCACTTCTCCCAATTCAAGACAAGGTTGCTCAAGAAATCATCAAAAGAAGTTCCATATACGGAGAAATGATCCATGAAAACCTCAACAATCTTTTCACAAAAGTCAGAGAACATAGCAGTCACATACATCTTTGAAAGGTAGCAGGTGCATTGCATAAACCAAAAGGCATACGTCTAAAAGCAAAGGTACCGAAAGGGAAAGTAAAAGTGGTCTTTTCTTGATCCTCTTTTGACAATGGTATTTGAAATAAACCAGAATAACCATCTAGAAAGCAAAAATGTGTATGTTTGGATAATCTTTCTAGCATTTGATCAAGAAAAGGTAAAGGGTAATGATCCTTTTTAGTAGCTTTATTTAGTTTCGGAAATCAATTACCATTCTATAACCTGTAACAATTCTTTGTGGGATCAATTCATCTTTATCATTAAGAACAATAGTAATACCTCCCTTCCTAGGGACACAATCGACATTACTTACCCACTGACTATCAGCAACAGGATAAATTAAACCTGCCTCCAGAAGCTTTAGTATTTCTTTTCTTACCACTTCTTTCATCTTAGGATTTAACCGTTGTTGGTAATCAACAACTGGTTTAGCGTCTTTCTCCAATTTAATTTTGTGCTGGCATAGAGTAGGACTAATGCCCTTAGGATCATCAAGAGTATATCCAATAGCAACACAATGCTTCTTTAGAGTTTTCAATAAATTCTCTTCTTCCTGCTTCTAAAGGTTAGCACTAATAATAACAAGATATATCTTCTTTTCATCAAGATAAGCATATTTAAGAGTATCAGGTAATGGTTTAAGCTCAAACACGGGATCACCCTTGGGTGGAGGAGGATCCCCTAGAATTTCAATAGGCAAGTTGTGTTTAAAAATAGGTCCCTGTTTAAAGAATACTTCATCTATTTCCCTTCTTTCATTCATAAACATATCATTTTCATGGTCAAGAAAATATTGTTCTAAAGGATCATTAGGAGGCACGGCAATAGAAGCAAGACCAATAATTTCATCTTTACTAGGCAATTCTTTATCATGGGTTGTCTACGAAATTTAGCAAAATTAAAATCATGAGGCATATACCCTAAACCAACAGTAACACTATCCTTTTTGCAGTCTATCTTAGCATTAACAGTATTCAAGAAGGGCCTACCAAATATATTTAACTTGTGGGGAACCAAGAACAAGAAAATCAGTAGGATATTTAACTGTCCCACACAAGACTTCAACATCTCTAACAATCTCAACTGGTGAAATAGTATCTCTATTGGCAAGCTTAATTGTAACATCAATTTCTTCTATCTCGGCAGGTGCAATATCATGCATAATTTCTTTGTATAAGGAATTAGGTATTGCACTTGCACTAGCACCCATATCACACAAGCCGTGGCAACAATGATCTCCCTATTTTAACAGAAACAACAGGCATGCCAACAACAGGTCTATGTTTACCCTTAGTATCGGGTTTAGCAATTCTAGCAGCTTCATCACAGAAGTAAATAACATGCCCATCAATATTATCAGCCAGGAGATCTTTAACCATAGCAATACTAGGTTCAAATTTAATTTTCTCAGGGGGTGTAGGTGTTCTAGTATTACTCTTACAAACCACAGTTGAAGCTTTAGCATGATCCTTTATTCTAACAGGAAAAGGTGGTTTCTCAATATAAGCAGTAGGAACAATAGGATCAACATCATAAGTCATAGTCTTTTCTTCAACTTTAATAGGTTCGGCTACTTTTACTTCAATGGGAGGATGATATTTAAACCACTTCTCCTTAGGGAGATCAACATGAGTACCAAATGATTCACAGAAAGAAGCTACTATCTCAGAGTCAAGTCCGTATTTAGTGCTAAATTCACAGAAAACATCGGTATCCATAAAAGATTTAACACAATCAAACTTAGGTGTTATACCTAACTCCTTACCTTCATCGGGATCCCAACTTCATATTTGAGTTTAATTCTTTCCAATAAATCCCATCTGAATTCAATAGTCTTCATCATAAAAGAACTAGTACAAGAAGTATCAAGCATGGAGCGATTATTGAGAGAAAGCCAAGCATAAATTTTTTGAATAATAATTTCTCTTGAGAGCTCATGATTGGGGCATGAATATACCATTGACTTAATCCTCCCCCAAGCTTGACCGATGCTTTCTCCTTTGCGAGGCCAAAAATTATATATATAATTACGATCACGATGAACAAGATGCATAGGATAAAACTTCTGATGAACTTCCAATTTCAATCGGTTGTAGTTCCATGATCCCATATCATCACATAGCCTAAACCATGTCAATTCCTTTCCCTTCAATGATAAAGGGAAGGCCTTCTTCTTTATAACATCCTCGGCCATACCTGCAAGCTTAAATAATCCACAAACTTCATCCACATAGATTAGGTGCAAACCGGGATGCAATGTTCCATCTCCTGTAAAAGGATTAGCTAGCAGTTTCTCTATCATACCCGAAGGAATTTCAAAGTAAACATTTTCAGTAGGTTCAGTAGGTTGAGGAGCAACTCTTTGCTCTACTGGTCGGGGTGAAGATACCCCGAACAAGCCCCTCAAAGGATTACTTTCCATAGTAACAAGTGATAGTAAATTTCAGCACACTATATAAATTTTTCCTTACCAAAGGCGCTTCACTCCTCGGCAACGGCGCTAGAAAAGAGTCTTGATGACCCAAAAGTATAGGGGATCTATCGTAGTCCTTTCAAAAAGTAAGTGTATCGAACCCAACGAGGAGCAGAAGGAAATGACAAGCGGTTTTCAGTAAGGTATTCTCTACAAGCACTGAAATAAACGGTAAGAGATAGTTTTGTGATAAGGTAATTTGTAACGGGTAACAAGTAATAAAAGTAAATAAGGTGCAGCAAGATGGCCCAATCCTTTCTGTAGCAAATGGCAAGCCTGGACAAACTCTTATATAAAGGAACACGCTCCCGAGGACACATGGGAATTATCGTCAAGCTAGTTTTCATCACGCTCATATGGTTCACGTTCGTTACTTTGATAATTTGATTTGTGGGTGGACCGGTGCTTGGGTTTTTCCCTTCCTTGGACAAGCATCCCACTTATGATTAACCCCTATTGCAAGCATCTGCAATTACAAAATAAGTATTAAGGTAAACCTAACCATAGCATGAAACATATGGATCCAAATCAGCCCCTTACGAAGCAACACATAAACTAGGGTTTAAGATTCTGTCACTCTAGCAACCCATCATCTACTTATTACTTCCCAATGCCTTCCTCTAGGTCCAAATAATTGTGAAGTGTCATGTAGTCTACTTTCACATAACACCACTAGAGGAGAGACAACATACATCTCATCAGAATATTGAACGAATACCGAATTCACATGACTACTTATAGCAAGACTTCTCCCATGTCCTCAGGAACAAACGTAGCTACTCACAAATCATATTCATGTTCATAATCAAAGGGGTATTAATATGCATAAAGGATCTGAACATACAATCTTCCACCAAATAAACCAACTAGCATCAACTACAAGGAGTAATAACCACTACTAGCAACCCATATGTACCAATCTGAGGTTTTGAGACAAAGATTGGATACAGGTGATGAACTAGGGTTTGAGATGAGATGGTGCTGGTGAATATGTTGATGGAGATTTACCCCCTCCCGATGAGAGGATCAATGGTAATGAGGATGGTGATGATTTCCCCCTCCCGAAGGGATGTTTCCCCGGTAGAACAGCTCCGTCGGAGCCCTAGATTGGTTTCGCCAGGTTCCGCCTCGAGACGGCGACGCTTCTTCCCGAAAGCTTCCTTCTGATTTTTTTCAGGGCAAAAGACTTCATATAGCCAAAGATGGGCACCGGAGGCCTGCCAGGGGGGCCACGAGGCAGGGGGCGCGCCCAGGGGGTAGGGCGCGCCCCCCACCCTCGTGGATGGTAGGTGACCCCCTTTGGTTCTTTCTTTGCCCGATATTTTATGTGGTAATGATCCTCTGAAGTTTGATGTATCAAACTTGATCAGGTCACTGTGATTCACAAGGAGATGCTAACGGCCAAACATGATGTCTGGCGTGTTTAGGCTAGGAAGGACTATGATCCTATGCAATTAGAGGGGAAATGGACCACAACTTAACTTAGTTGCTTTGCAACTATATATTTGGTCCAGAAAAGATATTTGGATGATGCACTCATATGAAGTAGCTAATAGAGCTGAAATTGGGCATGGCCCAATGTTTGAAGAAATGAAGATGCTCAAAAAATTTCATGCCATTTGGATGAACCAAACTAGCACTTGCTTCATATAACATCTCTTTGGACAGAATTTTGGAAAAATTGCACAGGGCAAATGGATTAATGAAATGTGCCAAAACTTGGTGGAGAGAGTTGATATGGATAGGAGAATGCCCTTGTAAAATTTCAGTTTAAACGAAGCAATATAAAATATGGTTGCTTCACAAACTGAAAATCTGACCAGAAACCAAGATTTGGTAGCGACCCGACCCGAATGGATCAAGTCTCTGTGCTTAAGTTTCATCCCTGGATCGGTATGCTGACACACACAGTACTCGAGGATTTATAACAGAGGTAAATCACATGTATAAATAACGTAAATACTATTACCTCAATCCATATAGCGGAAGTAACAACAAGGTTGTGGATTCCCATCAACACCAACGACAAAGATGAGTGTAGACATCCTAACCCTAACGTACCACTTACTCGTCGTAATAATTCCTGCAACATGAGACGTTGCAGCCATATAGGTCAGTACATTGGATGTACTAGCAATTTCACACTATAGAACAATGTTGAATAATGACTATCACCACATGCATATTTGGCTGGTGGAGGCTCTAAGTTTAATTTTTACAAAAAGCTATTTTTTCCTACATAAAAGGAATATATTTTATTTAACTACAAAGTTTGTTGAAAATATTTTCCACCAACTCAATCCCAAAATAATAGTTATAACCCAACAAATTATTTGAGTAAAGTGATGAGATCAAATCAACAATTCAAGTACCAGATACTCAAGATGTCCATAACCGGGGACACGGCTAATCATGATTAGTTTGTCCACTCTACAGAGGTTTGCGCACTTTCCCCCCCCCCCCAAGACTCGATCTCATCCGTCGAATTTCTCGCACTTCATGATGTTTGAGAAACGGATGACCGAGACACATTCTTTCCGAAGAGGTCCCCTTAACCGATAGATAGGTCAGTACACCTACAATCCCCTAAATCTACTAGCCCATCATGGAAAGGTTTCCCACAACTTACTTAACTATGCCAGAGCCCATAATGGATAGTGGCTGCACACGGAAGTTTCTAGCATGAATAATCTTATGATCCCTTTGAGCCTGGGTGGCATTCCATAGGGTGATCACATGGGTACTCCGGGATCCCCTTGGGCAAGCACTAGGTTCTCTAGGTGCCCCGGCAAACCGCTGGGTGCTCTAGGGTGCCCCAACCAATCTACCCAGATGTGTGTTAAGGTTGCCACCTTAAGTTAACCATTAATAATAACTCTCACATCCGTCATGAATCACTCAAACCAATCCACGTCTACGATCATATCATAGCAGTATAAGCATAACATAGTAACACCCAAGGTTTGAATATAAGACAATAGGTTCCTACCTCATAAACTACTTCCCAGTACCCACATGTTATCAAACCTACTCATGCAATGTTTGAGGGTTGAAACTAATGCATAAAAACTGGGTAATAAAGGGATATGATCAAAGTGTGAACTTGCCTTCTACTGTTGATGAAGATGATTCACACTCATAACTCCTGATAGTTCTACTCATCACACTCTGATCAATCTATCGTGAGCAAGCAATTGCATTCATAAGAACTCATGCAAAAGAATCGAAGAAAAGATCTCAGAAAACTTCGAAAACAAGCAAACAACTCTTGCATCAGAAAACAATTTCTAACAGTACCAAAATTAAGTGAATTTGGTCTTATGAGAAAGTTTAGGTCAAGAGCCTCAATTAGCAAAAAGAATCAACTGAATCGGAGTTATAAAACTCAAGTTATGAACAAAAAAAGTTTGCATACAAATCTGTTTGAAACCAAATTTTAAACTTTCAAAAATATGTTTAAGTTGTTTTACTGGATAGAGGAGATCATAATTAAGAAGTGGACGTTGGTTTCGTTGGATTTGGACTGCGAGTAAAAAGTTGCAAGGGTTTGAAGATCAGGGGCTAATCTGGAAATAAACTAATTGCATCTAGGTCCCTGGCTGAAATTAAAAAATAAAAAGAAAAATCTAACGAACAAACGTTCGCTGCAGAAGCTTATGGGACGAAAGCCGTTCACTATAGAATCTAAATTAGCGAACACACACTAAATAACCTAACTAAACAATAAAACCGGCTTTAAAAGAAAACCGAAGAAAAACCAAAAACTAAAAAATAAACCAGACCGGGGCGGTTTATTACCGGTTCGGCGGTTCAGGTGGGAAAACCGACGGCGAATGGCAGTGGTAGTGGCGGCTCCGGCGAGGCGGCGGGCTCAGGCGAGGATGGCACGGCGAGACGGGGCTGCAGCGACGCGGGGCTACGGCAGATACTCTGGCAATGACAAATGTGGCGGCGGCAAGCGGGCGCGACAATGCTTATGTGCGGCAGCAGGCAGGCGGCGGCAATGGCGAGATGCGGGGAGGAGAGGAACGGAGCCCGGGGCGGAGTATTTATAGGACGAGGGGGGTGGCGCGATGCTTGGAGGAGGTGCTGAAGAGGCGGCGGCGCGAGTCCAGGGAGGACACGGCGTCCATGGCGGCGCGGTGTCATGCGGCAGCACGTCTCGTGCTTGGGGGAGGGAGACGGCGACTTGGGCCGGCTGGGCTGGGCGAGGCCTAGTTCGGTCGGCCCGAAGAGTTTTTTTAAACATTTTTCCACACAAACTACATAATAAAAACAAATGAAATAAGAATATTATATAGGCATATATCCAAATTTTCAGAAAAAGATTTGCTAACAAATGAACATTTTTCTAGTGTCAAATAAAATCCACAAAAATATAAATAAAGCAAATAGTGCTACTTGTTCATTTATAAACCAAATAAAAATATTTTAAAATACCAAAATAATTTCAAAGCCATTTTTCTCCAATTTTCTACTGTAGGGAATCATTTTACCCTATTTTCCAAATATTTTATTTTTGGAGAAAAATAATTTGAAAAAAAAACAGATAACTCCAAATTGATAATAATTTCAAAGGGACTTTCAATTTGAATCTTTGAAACTTCCAACTCTCTTTCTTAGCATTTGAAGATGTCATTTTATCTTCTCTCATGAAACTCATTGAGTCGCATAAAGTTTTCGAATTTGGAAGATTTTCAAATTGAATTCAAATCTTTTCAAAACTCTTTTCATTTATTTAAATGGAAGAAGTCATGTCATCTTCTCTCTAGGGTTTTGTATTTGAAAAGAATTTGAATTCATGGAGATAATAAATGCAAGGTGAAAGTTTGGGAAAGTCATTTTATTCCCTCTCATTTAACTTTCAAAAAGTTTCAAATTTCACTCAATTTCTCACAAGCAACCACACCACAATCAGACAAACAATCAAAAGTATTTATGTAATATAACATTCCAAAATTTAGAATTTTGGGATCTTACAAACCTACCACCCTTAAAATGAATCTCGCCCTCGAGATTCGGAGAGGCTAGCAAGAAATAGGTTAGGTTCGAGGGTCTTCTCAAAATCCATCAATCGTCACAGGAGGTCTTGGGTGCTACCACCTTAGAAGCATTGTTACGGTTCCATCAATACTCATGTACTCCATCCTTTTTGTTGGCAGTGTCGATCTTCTCAGATTCTTGGAAAATTCCTACTCTGGCTCTTCCGGTAGTGGCATAACCTTCTTCCTCAATTCCTGTGTCCTTTCATCTTGGTATGGTTCTTCTGTGACCGGGCCTTCTTATCTGACGGGTCTGGCGCCAATACTAAAAAACTATCGATATCTCATGGGATCATCAAACAATTTGCCTGGGTTCCTGTAGAAAACGGGTCTGGGCTGAACCTCACCGTATATCCTACGATAAGCAACAACTCCCTTTTACAAGAGGAAAACTGTCATACCATTCTAGGATTAAATTAGGCTTAATATCGTCGTTGCTCTACTATAGGTAAGTCACCCAGATTTACCATCCCATATAGCAAGGCGAATAATAAGAGTAAGTCGGTATGGTGATCAATCCATCCCGCACCCAAACCATTACCTTGTATATGGTTTAGCGAATCTCGCATTCTAACACTCGGTCATCCTCACAAGCGTTGCAGAATTTCTCTTGTCGATGAACTAAGTTCGTATAAATCCATGGATTCTGCAAGCCAAACAAACATCTATCGTTCCTCCGCAACTCTCAGGTCTTGTTTTACTCCTATAAGATCGGTTGTTGATAAAGGCATATCCTCTTCCAGGGTTTTTACTTCAGCAAGTGTGTGCTTGCTTCTTGGAACGTCCTGGAGCATGTGGGTTATGGCCCATCTCATCACTTGTAAACCTTGAACTCATCATCGGGGCAACTGATTATTATTCCAACATCCAGCTTCCTAGCATTCTTAAATACATCCAATTGTAATGTCTCCCTTCCTTATATTTGTACCAAACTAAGACGTGATTACTCAGACTCATCATGGAGTTACAATTGCTCCATATTACCAACATTCTACCTCCTTTATATCCAATAGTACTCCTTCCCTTCATACTCTTGGGATACCCCACATATCGAGAAAAAACTCCTTCTTATTTTGTCTGAAGTCCACTTCGTGGAATATCATTATCCTTTCCAGGGGTCAAGTGTCCTCACAGGGTACTACCCCCCTTGAAATGCACAAATTCATCCATAGACCATATTTCTCATATCCTCGAAAATGGTCAGAATCCTTCTTCATAGAGTAACAACTCATAAAATCCATATCAGTACCAACGTGTTGGGGAACGTAGCAATAATTCAAAATTTTCCTACGTGTCACCAAGATCAATCTAGGAGATGCTAGCAATGAGAGAGAGGCAGTGCATCGTCTTACCCTTGAAGATCGCTAAGCAGAAGCGTTACAAGAACGCGGTTAATGGAGTCGTACTCACGGCGATTCAAATCACGAAAGATCCGATCCTAGCGCTGAACGGACGGCGCTTCCGTGTTCAACACACGTACAGCCTGGGGATGTCTCCTCCTTCTTGATCCAGCAAGGGGAGAGGAGAAGTTGAGGGAGGACTCCGGCAGCACGACGGGGTGGTGGTGGAGCTTGTGGTATTCCTGCAGGGCTTCGCCAAGCTCTACGGAGGAGAAGGAAGAGTTGGAGGAGGGAGGGGCTGCGCCAGGGAAGGGGTGCGGCTGCCCTCTCTCTCCCTCACTATATATAGGGGGAAGGGGGTGGAGGAGGCGCCCTAGGGTTCCCTAGGGGAGGGCGGCGGCTGTGGGAAACCCTAGATGGGTTTGGGCGCCCCACCCCTAGGAAACTTGCCCCCAAGCCGAGAGGGTGGTTGCCCTAGGGAGGCGCCCCACCTCTCAGAGTTACGTGAGAGGGGTTGGGAGGCGCACAGCCCCTTAGTGGGCTGGTGTGCCCCCTCCCCTTGGCCCATAAGGCCCCCCAACGCTTGTCGGGGCCTCCGAAACACCTTTCGGCCACGCTGGTCGTCACCCGGTACTCCTAGAACAATTCCGGACTCCAATACCCTTCGTCCAATATATCGATCTTCACCTCCATACCATTCCGGAGTTCCTCGTCATGTTCAGGATCTCATCCGGGACTCCGAACAACCTTCGGTAACCATATACTATTTCCCATAACAACTCTAGCGTCACCGAACCTTAAGTGTGTAGACCCTACGGGTTCGGGAACCATGCAGACATGACCGAGACAACCTCCGGCCAATAACCAATAGCGGGATCTGGATACCCATATTGGCTCCCACATGTTCGCCGATGATCTCATCGGATGAACCATGATGTCGGGGATTCAATCAATCCCGTATACAATTCCCTTTGTCCATCGGTATGTTACTTGCCCAAGATTCGATCGTCGGTATGCCCATACCTCGTTCAATCTCGTTAACGGCAAGTCTCTTTATTCGTTCCGTAACGCATGATCCCGTGGCTAACTCCTTAGTCACGTTGAGCTCATTATGATGATGCATTACCGAGTGGGCCCAGAGATACCTCTCTGTCATACGGAGTGACAAATCCCTATCTCGATTCATGCCAACCCAACAGACACTTTCGGAGATACCTGTAGTGCCCCTTTATAGTCACCCAGTTACTTGTGACGTTTGATACACCCAAAGCATTCCTACAGTTCCGGGAGTTGCACAATCTCATGGTCTAAGGAAACGATACTTGACATTATAAAATCTCTAGCAAACGAACTACACAATATTGTGCTATGCTTAGGATTGGGTCTTGTCCATCACATCATTCTCTCAATGATGTGATCCCGTTATCAATGACATCCAATGTCCATGGCCAGGAAACCACGACCATCTATTGATAAACGAGCTAGTCAACTAGAGGCTTAATAGGGACATGTTGTTGTCTATGTATTCACACATGTATTACGGTTTCCGGTTAATACAATTATAGCATGAACAATAGACAATTATCATGAACAAGGAAATATAATAATAACCATTTTATTATTGCCTCTAGGGCATATTTCCAACAGTCTTCCACTTGCACTAGAGTCAATAATATAGTTTGTCAGATGTGGAGTTCCGGCAAACCCTTTAGGTTCGAACACCGGGGTGCGCGCGTAGTCTCTCCCTCCTACCGATCTACGCTCTAGCTCGCTAAGATCTCGCGGACTAACTCGACGAACTCGCAACACAGAAAGACACGAGGTTTATACTGGTTCGGGCCACCGTTGTGGTCTAATACCCTACTCCAGTGTGGTGGCGGTGGATTGCCTCTTGGGCTGATGATGAACAGTACAAGGGAAGAAAAGCCTCCTGAGGTTGGGGTATTCTTGTGCTTGTGTAGTTGAGGATGATTTGAACCAGTTCGGGGTCGGTTACCTCCTACTGTGGTGGCTAGTCCTATTTATAGGGGCCCTGGTCCTCTTCCCAAATATCGAGCGGGAAAGGAGCCAACAACGGCAGGCAAATTTGAAGGGGACAACTAGTACAAGCTATCCTGACAAAAGCGGTATTTGCCTGCGAAAAGCTCTGGGGTGACGCCGTCTTGGGCTCCATGATGACCTCCGCCTTGCCGTCCTCCTGGTCTTGGTCTCGTTGCACCAATATGCCAACCTTTGCCTGATGCCTCGGTACTCTTCGCCTGCGCTGGCCTCCTTAGCACCAAAGAGGAAATAGGGACGCCTGCAAGACTGGCGCCCGCCTGGCACCCGCCTGGTACCGTTTGTCATGGCTCACGTCATGAGAGCCTCGTGAGGTTTGCCTTGCCTTGATATCTCCGCTCTTCGTGAGCCTGCCTGGCTAGGCTACTCCAGAGGAGGTCTTGCATCGTCCACCTCGCGAGACTTGGACCCTCGTGAGGGTCTTGGATGCCTTGTTGATGAAGATGGGCCGTACGGCCTGCTAGCTCAGCCGCGCTGTGGGCCGTAGGCAGGCAAGTCTGGGGACCCCCGTTCCCAGAACGCCGACAGTAGCCCCCGGGCCCATAGTGCGCTCGGGCTTGGCTTCGCGGCGAAGCCAACACTACAAAAAATATACACTTCCATGATGATACGTGTTTGTCACAGTAGGTCGCGTTTTTTGTCATGCATGTACATCCATGACATATTTATGACAGAATCGAGATAGTCATACTTGTGCTGTCGTAGATGTGTTCGACGACATTACCAAAATTATCATCACGGAAGTGTCCACTTCCATGACGATAAATCGCGCGTCACGGAAGTGCTTTCGTCAAGGGTGACCGACACGTGGCATCCACCGTAACGGAACGCCGTTAAGCTATCGGGTCGGGTTTTGGATCCGATAACCCGTTAACAGCCCCGACCAATGGGGATTTTCCACGTGTAAAATCATCATTGGCCGGAGGAAACACGTGTCGGCTCATTGTTGGGACAGATGTCATCCACTCATTGGACAGAAGGCGCCTATGATACGTCGACACGTGGCACGGACCAACAGAGGCCCATTCCTGTGAAAAGGCCGGCCCGTTTGACATGGTCAAAAGGTGTGGGCCGGCCCATGGAAAGCCTGTTAACGACCTGCTCGCATATAGCCCATTTACAGCCCACTAACCCAAGGCCCGTTATGCCCTATCCGAATTAGGCCCGGTAGCGTCATCTGGGCCATCCAATATGATTCCAACCCGCTTTCACTTCTGGCCCATGTATGGCCCATGACGTCTTTCGGCCCATATGAGGCCCTATGTAACTCTTGGCCTATTAATGGCCCGTGGTGAAACTGGCCCGTGATGAACAATGTATTACTTTAGACCCATTAACGGCCCGTGGTGAAACTGGCCCGTAATGAACAAAGGTATCGCTTTATACCCATTAAGGGCCCGTTATTCGCCAATGCTTACAGCCCATGTTATCTTTCGCCTTCTCAAAGCCCATTTATTCTTGGGCTTATTTGCAAGATTCGGTTACTTACGGCCCACATCGCTATTTTCTTCTTGTGGGCCAAATTCAGCCTGTCGTTACAGTCGGCCCGTTTGTGGTCCGTTAGTTTGTTGGGCCATTTTCATAGCATCACCAAATACGGCCTATTAACGGCCCATTATGGTCAGCCAATAAAACGTACGATTTCCATTTTAGGCCCGTCTACGGTCCATTAAAGGCCAGTACAAGACCCATAAATGAGTCGGCGGCCCATGGATCCTACGTGACATAGAAGGCCCATGGATCCTGCGAGACGTAGAAGGCCCATGGACACTCCGAGACGTAGAAGGCTCATGGATCCTGCGAGACATAGAAGGCCCATGGATCCTACGAGACGTAGAAGGCCCATGGATCCTACGAGATGTAGAAGGCCCATGGTCGGGCAAGTTGGCCCCCGTTTGAACGATATAGCATATTCAAAGAATTATCCTACTCAATATTATCACCTCTAAAAAGCATACACTATACAACAAAGAGATCAAGGCATAGAAAGGTAGAATAATCCTACACTATACAATAAAGAAATTACAGCCGATTATACCCACTGCGCATTATGGTACGGCACAGGTGATAATAAAGCATACACAAACAACAAATTACATACACTGGGCAAATACGGCTCATACATCATGGAGGCGCATCAACTTAACTCCATTTGAACTATAATCTCTTCATAAAATAGGATTGGCCGGATTCAAATAGCACAAATTTCAGTCTTCAAAATCTCCAATTCCTTCATGGTTACCTCGGTCTCTTGTTTCATTTTTTTGACTCCTGCATCTAATACCTGCATGTCCAGTCTCAACTTGTTGATTATACGTTGACAATCATGTACACGTTGTCTTGCCACCTCTAGTTGATGCTCGAGAACATCAGCACATTCCAATTCCAATCCATAATCATTCGGTAACGGCCATGCCACACTGCTCACAGATTTTTGTGTTGATGTCACTTCATCCTGAAATGTTTCTATAAGTACATATGACTAGGGCAAAAATATAGTTACAAAAGTGAAGCGAACAAGACACTATTTTGTACTACATGGCAAAACAGGACTAACAATAATGTTACACGTCACTTTTAAAAAAATGTTACACGTCATGAAGCATAAGCAGGTGATATTTTAAAAATTATAAAAAGATAGTGTGTGCAGCCTGCATACAGAAATCCCTCTTAGCTCACCAGAGGAGCATGATGTTGGGGCCCAATCGAAAACACAGACAAGTTACAAATTTAGACAACATGTTGCGTATAAGTAAGCAAGCAGTTGGCCATTCTGTACCTCAATTAAAGTCTTAGGGAGCATAATGAACAACGAGAGGGTTTCATACAAACATACTACAAGAGGCAAAACTATGCAATCATTAGCATAGTATAAACTAGATTGTGAGCCTCATGCAATAATAGTTGGTTAATAGACTTCAAAGCTTCAGCACACTTGGCGTAGTAATTAAATGGTAAGGCCTTTAATTATGTCAACTAATAGTGATACAAGTACCGAACAACAGGCATGATTATTTGGGCATCTCATTAACTGAGGACAAATAAAGCAATTGAAAAGAGAAAATTAACTATGTCTGAAACAAACAAGGAATTGAACTGTTGAGTTGCATACATTGACTTACCTTAGCAGGTTGAAGAGGCTCAGAGCATCTCCTACTTCTCTTGAAAGGCTCCTTCCTAACATCTTGTACTTGGAAATCCTCAATCTTATCTTCATTGCACCCCCTCAGCAAGGTGACACAAACTAGTTACTCATCTCCTTGGAAGATAAATATGCATACTTTCCAATGTGAACACAAAAGGATGAGATTATAACAAAACAACACCACATAATGAAACATGCCGCATCTCTTGCACTTGCACACAATGAAATGAGCATTTACTATGTCCGCACTATGTAAAAACTAGGCATACCTTCAAACTGGATCTCCAGGTACTCTTGGAGAGCCTACTATAGTGTACAGCCAAACCTTTATTCACCTATGAGTTAGACAAGGCCCCACTATAGCACTCCTTAGTGCTTAAATCGTTGACAAGCTCTGTTAGAGTGTTAGGTCAAGAACAGCAAGTAATCAAAGCAAACAGTCCTAGTATGGCTGGCTGATGCAAACAAGCAATTGAACAGATGTGTGAGCAAATCTTACATATCAAGAAAAGAAGCAAAGAAGGAGGCTTAAAGACCATCACTTGACTGACCAGATTTAAGGGGCATTTAAACATCATGTGCAACGTATGAACTAACATAAACATTGCATATTCTAGATTCTACAATGGAAAGCACATGTATTAGGTTATGCCATGTATGATGATGCCTGAATGTACAGATAGCAGGCAGGAGTGATACATCATTGCACGCACAATTGAATTGTAGGTTAAGGGCCAGTTCGATTCCTCCTTTTCAGGGTATATTGAAAAAATAAGCCATAAAAGATGTAAAGAAGTCATTTTTGAGTTATGGGCTTGGGCTTAACTAATTTCGCTTTGGAGGGGGTGTTTGGGTAGAACCTCACTAAAAATTGAAGGAAGGGGAATAGTGAAATGACTCTGTTGTCCGCCTATATTACACTCAAAATGCAATCACGACGCCTTTGTGTCACACCTCGACCCTCAAGTAAAACAAACACGCAAGCATTCATTGCCCCTGCCCGCTTGCATCTCCTCTCCCCTTTCCCTCTACCTCGATCCTCCACACTGCTGAGACTAGGGTTCCTCCAGCGAGCCGTTGCCACTGGTCCCATCTAGCCTGGTCCTCGACGATGCTATGTCCAGCTAGGCTACATGGCCGGTGGGTAGGGGCAAACCTCCCTGGCTGCTCCTCCCTCTGGCGCCGCCCCTCATTCTCTTGGTCTCCAGCAGCTGCTCCACTGTGGTTCGTCCAACGCACTACTCCAGCGGGCGTTGCACAACTACAGCTGATGCCACACTGCGGAAGAAGGCACCTTGTTCCCCCTCCCCTCCTCCCAGGCCATGGCCTTGAGGTGTTGTTGAAGGATGAATTGCTATGAGCTGCTGCTGGTATATGGTGAATTGCAGACTGCTGCTGCTGTATGATGAGTTGCTATGAGCTGCTACTACTGCTATATGATGCTTTCAGGTGGTGCTGCTATATGATAATAACCAGCCACTTGGACCATCGAATTTCAACCAATAATTGTTCTTCATTTAAATGTGGGTCATGCATTCTTTGTTTAAATTAGGCAATGGGATCTCTATGGAAAACATTGACCAAAGTAGATTGTGCCAAGTAGATGGTATCTTTGTATTTGCATTTTGAGCAAATAGTGATGGTCTGTTTTCCTATCATATTAATTACTGCACTGGGTTCAATTTGTGATGTTTGCAAGTCAATTTAATTTCCATATGTGCAGCAAAATGAAAAATATATATAATGCAATCTAGACTTTCCACTAATCATACCAAAGATAAGCTGAAAAGGCAATGAAAAGAACTGGTTGGCGTATTACATGGAGCTTATATTCACAGGTGCTTATTTTCTTAGGATAACTCGTAATAACTGTCCGTAAGAAACTTGGCTAATAGAACTGGCATACAAATAACATGTCACGATGATTGCAATGGAGGAGTGACGTACCATAGCACAATGTATAGGCTCACCGCTGCCTCTCCTTTTTTGCGATGTTCCATGAAATTGCCACATACATCTTGTACTTTTTCATTCAGTAACCCTATCTGCAAGTTGACACGGCTAATTTCAGACATCTCTACATGATACTACATTGCATATCCCTTGCACGTATTTAAACCTTGCCACATACATCTTGTACTTTTTCATTGTGTAACCCTATCTGCAAATTGACACGACTAATTTCAGACATCTCTACATGATACTACATTGCATATCCCTTGCGCATATTTAAACCACCAATTAACGATTGTGTGCGTACCATAAACTAGCCATGACTCTGTATGCTGGACTGGCAGGCACTCTAAGGGAGCCTAATGTAATGCACTGGAATTCCTACATGCCACCTACGATTTTGTGTAATGTACTGCCCCTGTTCCTAAATATATGTCTTTGTAGAGATTCCAGTATGGACCACATACAGATGTATATAGATGCATTTTCGAGTGTAGATTCACTCATTTTGCTCCATACGTAGCCTATAGTGGAATCTCTAGAAAGACTTATATTTAGGAATGGAGGTACGAGGTAGTATCATGTATGACATCTACATATCTAATTTAGCAGCCAGTAGTAGAAATCATTGTCTGCACAAAGGGATTACTGGTCGAAAATCCTAGCAAAGCACGCCGGCGCATGTACGTAACAATACAAGAGAGACAGACGCACTTACAAGATCATAGCAATGCCTCGCCTAGGATCTTGGTTGGCCAAGCTGTTAGATCCGTAAGAAACATCGTCCTTGTAATTTTTGCCACCGCATAACAGGTAACAAAGGACCGGTTAGTATATTTGAAGTACATCGGGCGGTGATGTTGGACGGGTTTAAAGGTGACAAGTACCTAGGCCGTGGCGGGTGCTTGGCATCTCTCCGCACTATGGGAATCAGGTTAGAAACATCGAGGGTGATGACGCTACCGGGCCGCTGTGGTCCGGTAAGGAGATCTAGAACAGTCGAGTAGGGTGTTTGTGGAGCGGCTCCGGTAGGGTGGACTACGGTGTGGGTGAAGCGGATCTGTGGCCATGGAAGAGGGCGTAGGTGAAGCTGCTCCAGTGGTTGGGTTAAGGATGGTGTCGACGACGCGGATCTGCGGCCGTGGACGGGGCGTCAGAAGCTGCTTCGGTGGTTGGGTTAAGGATGGCGTCGACGATGCGGATCTGCGGCCGTGGACGGGCGCCGGTTGCTCCGGTGGTTGGGTTAAGGGTGGTGTCGACGATGCGGATCTGCGGCCGTGGACGGGGCGTCAGAAGCTGCTCCGGTAGGTTGGATGAGGGTGCGAGGAAGCCGATCTGAGGCCATGGACTTGTTAGTTGGCAAAGCGGCGCCAGTAGGTTGAGAATGGTATAGGCGAAGCTACTCTGGTAGGGTTGCCGCTGGTGTCAGCGAAGCGGCTCCGGTAGGGTTGAGGAAGGTGTCGGCGAAGCGCCTCCGGTAGGGTTGAGGAAGGTGTCGGCGAAGAGGATCAGAGGCCGTCGGCAGGCGTCGGTGGGGCGGCTCCGGGGGTGTGGGAAGCGTCTCCTGGGAGATGCGAATGAGCCGCTGCAGATGCGCCAGCGGTTGACGAGTTCCGAAGCAGATCCGGTGCCGTGGACAAGGCCGGCACTGAATGGGCTGTGGTACAGTGGTGGATGAGCAGTCTACTTGTTTCTAGGGGAGGTGGGAGGGTAGATGCGGCCGCAGAAGCAGATCCGGCAAGGTGGATGTCACTGGCGATGAATGGGCTATGGTACGCCAGTGGATGAGCAGTCTAGGGTTTTGAGAGGGGAGGGGAGAAAGGGCGATGAAGTACGGACGACGTGATGTAAGATGCTCTAGTTTTGTGGAGTTAGTCGTTTTATGGGAGGAGGGGAGAGGAAATGGGGGTGGCGTGTAGTGGGGGAACCGGAAGTTACCAAAACAGCCCCAACCTATCATGTAGATGAGGGCGGTATTGTAACTGTTGGTCTCCGTGCACCAAGGACAAAAGGGGGATTTCGCATGCTAAAGACTAAGGTGGCGGAAATTTTAGAAGGAGGCGGGAGATTTTGCCGCCCGCTGGATCGTTCGTATCCAGTTTCAACTAATTTTGGACCGTGCTAGCGGGAAGGTCATGCTAGACTGTGTACACGGGGCACGCGTCAGCAGTTAATAACTGGTGTGAAGTCCACCCCAAAAAAAAGAAAATAACACGGGATGATGCGCCGATAACTTGGCCGTTCACACGGGCGTGGCCAATCGTACGGGTTAGTGGCGCGTTCACAAAAAAAGGGATCAAACACTCAGCCTATGTATTTCTCGTGTAAATAGATAATTTAGTGCCATTGGTTATTTACTTTAAACATAATGCATTGATGTGTTAGTGTAGAGGCGCACAAAAAGAAATGGATATTGTAGTTAGCTACTTAAAAGTGTTACCTCATATGAGTACATAGCCTCCATTTCATAAATTGTGTAACCGTTGAATTCATATATGAATATTACATATATATTACTTCAAAATAGAAACTTAAATCATCCAAGACTAATGAATTTGAATGCAAGAGTAACAATGGTGCATGTGCATGATAGCTACATTGGTTGTTTGAAGAAACATCACTATAACTTTGGCATGCACAATTAAAAAAGGTTTATTTAAATAGAAAAAAATGTGATATGTGAGTGTCCAATCTTTATAGCGCTGAATCGATATTGTACCTTTGGCCACGATACGAAGTAGATATTGACTTATGTTCAAGCGATGCATGTCCACGGTCGCTAGATAGTGATACGTGAATGAATTGTGCAATATCTCTCACACGCATACATATCTCATTTCCCTGTGGGCATCGGAATCACACACGCACACTTCGTGCATTTCTCTCCCTCCGTCAGGTTAAATTCATCTTTCTACCCCGTCCTACAAGTCTCTCACACAGAAACACACACACTCTCTATGTCTAACACGCCCACCCACAACCAATAATGTCTCTCACACATATGCTATCTACCTATCCCTTAATATAGCTAGATATGTGTCACACAAACTCCTTCTCCTTAGTAGCAAGATGCCCATGTGCGTTGCACAGAACATCAAGATGCATTTGTATGAGAAGTTTATCTTGTGGGGGAAAAGGATGAACGAGGGAATGCCTTGTTTGCAAATGCGGAGAGAGGTGTGGGTATCTTTTTGAAAAATTGCCATATTTTCTTTCATGTCCATCGGATATAAATCGGATGGCCTATGTTGCAGGATGGCAGGAACACCATCATCACCAACTCTGTTTTTTTATAAGAGTATAGATATGTGAGTGTCACTGCCCCCTCCCCCCCCCCACACACACACTTCCCAACACCGAAGGAGTAGGGTGACACCTCGATCTTGATACTAATCTATCAACTGGCTTCTCTCTCAAACATATACACACACACACACTACCCGACACCGAAGGAGTAGGGTGACACCTCGATCTTGATACTAATCTATCGACTGGATTCTCTCTCAAACATACACACACACACTACCCGCACCAAGGAGTAGGGTGGCACATCGATCTTGATAATAATCTATCGACTCCTCTTTCAAACACACACACACACACACACACACACACACTCGCTAGTTGTGCCTCTGTGCCTACTGCAAGACTCTCGATCGCCTTTCTCTCCTCCCTCCCCCTCCCAACAATGACAGCAGAAGGGTGACAACTCGATCTGATCATAATCTTTCAATTGGTTTCTCTCTCAAACATTGTGTCTCGGTGCCTCGCTCGGTAGCCACCTCGATATGTAGACTTCTCGCGCACACACAACTGTAGTGACGATGACGCTGAACCTAGTGTGCCTTGTTTTTACCGGCCTCATGTGATAGTTTTCACCCTGTTTTCTGTTAATTAACAAGGAAACCTTTTCTTTGTTACTACTCCCTCCATTACAAAATAGATGACTCAACTTTGTACTAACTTTAGTATAAAGTTGGGTCATCTATTTTGGAAACGAAGGGAGTACTAGTGAATCTGAAATCATTCGGGGCAGACATAAAACATATCACTTCAACCCAATTATCGCAGCAACTACTTTAAAAGAAATTAGCTAGCTGCCCATGCGTTGCACGGAACATCAAGATGCATTTGTATGAGTAGTTTATCTTGTGAGAGAAAAGGCTGAACGAGGGACGGCCTTATTTGTGAACGTGGAGAGGCGATGTGGGTATATTTTTGCAAAATTGTCATAGTTTCTTTCCTATCCTTTATATATAAATCCGACGGCCTATATTGCGTGATGGCACGCACACCATCATCACCAACTCTGTTTTCTACTCCTCCGTTGCGAAAATACTTGTCATCAAAATGGATAAAATAGATGTATCTAAAACTAAAATACGTCTAGATACATTTCCTTTTATCCATTTTGATGACAAGTATTTCCTGACGGAGGAGTATTTGTCTTTAGAGATTTCAACAAGTGACTATGACCGGACCTTACCAACATACTCAAAAAAGTAGTCCATAATTTTGATGTTACCCTCTTTTCTTGGCAGTGTAGTGCCATCTGGATACCTCATAAATAAATCAAGGACAAATCTGACCCCTTCATGAAAAGACATACGTAGGAAAATGAGTGAATCTACACTCTAAAATATGTCTACATACACATCCGTATGTGGTAGTCCATTTGAAATCTGAAAAAGACAAATATTTAGGAACGAATGGAGTATATATAAGAGTAGACATGGAGATATATCTCCACCATGGTCTACAACAAAAATGTGCTGGGCTGGTTAGCACCGGATGCTCGCACCGCGATGACATGTGTTCAAATTCTGTCTTTTAACTTTAGATTTGTATACTATATATTACTCTACTTATTTAATATATACTTCTTTCACTACTGTACTGACAGTGGAACCCACATAGTACTTAGAATATTAAGGATGGACTTGTTTCTTTTTAACTTTCATGCGGGTTGTAGCCACCCTACAAGTCACGTGTACACTGTACATGCAATTAACTTTTTATAGAGGGACAATCATATAGGCAATTAACTCAAATGGATTGGATGTCACTCTATTATTTCCAGCATAAAGAGCATCTCCAACGGCAGCCGGCACATTTCCTCCCGCTTCCTTCCGCGGAGGACGACATCAAACGCCAGCGGCATACATTTTTACAACTCTAACCAACCAGATGAAATTCGTGCAAACACGGACTGATTTTCATATAAGCATGAAGGATTTCAGATAAAAAGCCGGATCTTCATATAAACATGATGGATTTCATTACATTTACATGAACTAAGAGGTGCCAATCCGGCTCTCTTGTATAATTAATACTACCTCCGTCCGGAAATACTTGTCCTAGAAATGGATATATCTAGACTTAATTTAGTTCTAAATGGCTGCCCGCGGATCCCTTTGTCTTCCTCATGTCCGTCAGACACTTGCGGGGTCGACGAAGGTCCTCGGAAGAGACGAAGCAGCAAAGAAACCACCTGAATCATGGCTGCCGCCTCGGCGGTGGCCTTCATGGGTCCAAAGTGGCGGCGGCCTCCCGTGTTCTACTTCTCCTTGATGATGGCGGCGGACGTGGAGAAGCCGCCACCGATCGTCGCTCTCCACACACCCGGCTCCTCGCACGCATGGCGCTGCCGCAGTATCGGGAGGCGCGCCACCGCAGACACCGGTGGCGCGGTATGACGCGGCAGCGACGGGCGCCCGTACCCGACGCGTGCTTCGCCGCCCGTCAGCGTGGAGCAACTCGCCACTCCTCATCGAGCTGAACTGGAGCAGCGAGTTGCTAAACCACGCGCCTGCTTGGGGCGACAACTAGCTCCGTCGGGCCAAGCGAGGTTGGTGAAGCACCAAGCGGCCTCGCCTGTATCTGGAGGGATCGGCGGGCCACCCAGCCGGGTAATATGCCGGAGAACGGCTCATCGGAAGCCATCGGAAGGGTGGAGAAAATGGTGAAGGAGGAGATGGGGGAGCGGCGTAGGGTGCGATTCTTGCCTCGCCGCCTGTCGCCTCGTGTAAATAGAGGGCGGACGGTAGGAGCTTGGCCGGCCCGCCTCGTTTAAACTGAGGACGGACGGGAGGAGCTCGGCCGGTGTTGCGTTTAATTCCGGCCCGCTCATGAACGGACGTGTGGCCGGAGTAGGATTCTCGGTTTGCATGCGGGTTTAACGAAGGGGTTTAATAGAGGCGCCGGGCATGCATCGGGCGGCAAGAAGATTATTCGATTTGACAAGATTAATGAGCCGTCAAATCACAAAGGCCCTCGCCTCTCGTGAAACCGACCGAGCTAGACTGCCCGCCCTCTAGCCTTTTAAAAATGTATATACTCCACTTTTGTACAGTAGTAGTATCGATGGATTGCGCCATGGAGCAAAACTTGAAATTAAAAAAAGGTGGTACATATAGAGAGCGCTGTGAACTATGTGTCATACATGGCAATAAATAAAGTACTACATGATACTTATATGATACATGGCGCAGGAGTACTAAGTATTATTAATACAGTTTTGCTAGAACTCATCTAGATGAGATATAATTTGGTCTCATTCATCTTTTATAGCCATTAGATGTGATGCTATAAGATGCGTGTGTCTTGGCGTGGGTTGTATTTGTTCTTGTGCAACAAACTGACCACTGCATGTCATGTTTGATAGTCTCAAGTCATTAAAAGCATACAAGCCCCACATCTCTTCTTGGTTGATTCCTCTATTTATTTCAAAAAATAAGAAACAACGTGAGAGTTAATGCACCACGCCTATGTGTTAGACTAGCCACAATGGTGAGTAACATACACTGATAACATACACATATTCCTAGACTATGTTACTACCTTCATAGTGGGTACTACCTCCGTCCTGGTTTATAGGTCCCTTTTATAGTTTGTGCCAAATTTTGACTAAATATTTAACTAACAAAATGTTAATGCATGTCAAGAAAAATTATCTCATTGGATTCGTCTTTGAACATAGTTTTGAAAAATATAATGTTTGGTGACATACGTGAACATTTTCTTAGTTTAATCTATGGTCAAATTTTGGCACGAAATACAATGGGGACCAAAATTTGGCATCACTGTAACTAGTACTCCATCCGTCAATTTATAAGTTGTGCTTACCTTTGCCATCAACTTCGTGCAACACGCGGGCATATTGCTAGAAACACTAGAATATGTCTATATAATTCGTATGTGATAGTCCATTTGAAATCTCAAAAAAGACAAATATTTAGGTACGGAGGGAGTAATATATTAGGAGTATATCAAAACAATAGTGATTTCTTTCAAGTTTGTGAACAAATACTACTATTCTACTACTTTGGATCCGTGGAAACGCATGGGCACATTGCTGGTAAAAGGAAAAGGCCTGCCGCGTTCGCGTCGCACCCCCACACGCCCGGGAATCGGGAGTACAACACGGCCCATCCGGCACGACACATAGATTAGGTAAGGCGTGTTGCCTAGCAGTGGTGGAGCTTGAAGCAAAACGTTGGGCGTGCCAGTCTAGCCAGGCTATAGAAATTACCCTTGAGTTGAAGTTCCATGCCTCAAAACTGGATGTACAACTACGAAAATCCTGCTAGGTTGGGCGGGCGAGCACGTCTGGCCCTCACGTAGCTCCGCCCCTGTGCCTAGCATTTTCACTTTCATGTGGGACCGCCCGTTGAGCAAACCGATACCCCGCCCGCCGCCGGGTTGGAAAACAGAAACAAGGGGAAGATCTAGTTGTAGCACGTAAGCCAATAAATTTTGTGTCAGACGGGACTCGTTGATAGAGTAGGAGCATTCCGTATTAGTACCACTCCTACCAAGTTTGTACTGCTAATACTATTATATTACTAGTACTACCACTATACAACTAGTAGATACGTGCACGACACAACATCGTGGGAACAAAAAATGGGAAGATCTATTTTTGGGTGATTTATCTTTTTTTCAATCAACGTAGTATGAATAATATGATGTGGGGGGCACCCATGAAGCTTATGTGGCTTGGTTGCATGGCTACGGAAGGTTAGAGAAAAATAGATAGATAATGTGTTTAGAGTGCACTCCACTAAATAGATATACTTTGGATCCATTGCAACGGACCGGCACATTTATATCTATACCCCCTATATAGTGTGTGAAAAACTTTGGAAGTTGGTCGTTGGATGAAGCCAATCCGACGGTACAAAGATGGCAAATCCGAGCACTCATCGCCATTGGATATCATCCACCAGATTCTGCCAGATGTATAATCTAGAAGACTCCATGGTTGAACTTAATTCATGACTAAATTTTCCACAACTAAGCTCAGGCAAAGTTATTAATAAGTTCTTCAAAATGAGAGCCACAAGTTGGCAAGCCTAAGGGAATCTTGCCACATTTTTTGTGTGTATGTCATGTGGGGCCAGTGTGGCTTTCCTAGGGTGTGGCTTGAAAAAAACACTCACCTAAGTTAATCAAACTTGCCTAACCTTACATTCCACCAAATTTTGCCACAAGTTGGCAAGCCTAAGGGAATCTTGCCACATTTTTTGTGTGTATGTCATGTGGGGCCAGTGTGGCTTGCCTAAGGTGTGGCTTGAACAAAACACACACCTAAGTTAATCAAACTTGACTAACCTTACATTTCACCAAATTTTGCCACAAGTTGGCAAGCCTAAGGGAATCTTGCCACATTTTTTGTGTGTATGTCATGTGGGGCCAGTGTGGCTTGCCTAAGGTGTGGCTTGAACCAAACACTCACCTAAGTTAATCAAACTTGCCTAACCTTACATTCCACCAAATTTTGCCACATGTTAGAATCCAGAAAACTACACATGTAGAAGCATAATGCACAAACCACCAGAATCTCATGCGTGCAATGCACGTGTACCTTCCTACTAGTACTAGTAGTAGTAAGAAACAAATTCCAGTTTTGGCACAAGCTTGTACTGCGGGAGCACCACAAGGCCTGCCGCAGGAGTTACATTTTCCTCTCGGGGCCCACGGGACCGAACTTCAGTGGCTTAGTGCCCCGCCTATGAGTCAATGACATGTGGGCCTTAAATGCGGCTGGCCCACATGTCATTCTCATGGTGGTGGCGTGGTTCACGACTCACTCGTTCGAGATGAACCGGCCGGTGGTGGCGTGGCCGTGGCGAGGGTAGCACACCGGGCGTCGGGCGTAGATGGCCACACCGGCGGGTACTACCAGAGTACATAAGTACTCCACCGAGGATTGATGCCCGGGACGATATGTGTCATAGCCGCTGGATGAAAATTCGATGGTGCAGGAGTATGGATCGGAGCACAGCAGCGGAGCAGGCAAACCACGTCCAATCGGGTGAGTCTGTGGTAGAAAGTTGATGGTCGCCGCAGTTCAGCTGGCCCGCATGTCATGCACACAAAGGCAGAGGAGCGGTGGGGCCGAGAGGGATGAGGGGCACGAACAATCCTACCATTCTGTCACTGACATGTGGGACCCATAAGCGTGGGTCCCACCTATCAGTGAAGGAAAGGCAGGGCAAGGCAGTGATAGCCACGTCAGAGAATCCATATCCACGTCGGGGGACGTCGTGCCGTGGGTTGGAGAAGCGTCGTGGGAATCGCATGTGGGTGTGGCAGTGGTAGAAACAAGAAACGTGATGGTCGCCGTGGTTCAACTTCCATGGACAAGCTGTCGTGTCTGCTGACACATGTATATCAAAACTAGAGTGTTTATATTTCAAGCATGTGAACAAGTATTATTCTACTAGTTTGGATCCATTGCAACGCACGGGCCAGCACATTGGTAGTAGTAGTGTCCATCTCTATCTCTAGAGGCCTTCCCTCGTTCATCCTTTTCTCTCACAAGATAAACTACTCATACAAATACATCTTGATGTTCCGTGGAGCATACGAGGATGTTTCCTTGGGGATCTCTCCGGTAGCAGGCGTGGCCGTAGTTGCAAGTTGACGCCCCTTGAGATACCGACGTCGAGGGGCACTCGGATTTCCTCCGATGAGCAGGTAAGATGAGTTTGATCACGTAGTAAATGCATTCTAAAGACTACTTCCGTGTCCATTTCCTAATTCTCCTCCTGCCCATTGTTTCACAGGCTAGGCTCGGTACGAGTGGAGATTGGCTTGCATATGTACGGGAGGGTACCAACATCAATTTGCACAACATTTACAACGGTGACACCGTTCCTGTAGAACCTTTGTCCAACATTGGGATTAGCCATGCAACGGGCCACCGCATGAATTGGTACGATGGAACCACGGTGAGATTGAATAAAAGATAGCATGAACCTTGCACATGGTGGTCAAAGGCGGACCATGCTGTCTGGAGCCGATTTGTTGCCGTACGAGTAGGAAGACGTTGTGCTCCTTTCTAACCGCATCTTCGCGGTGACAAGCCAGGGGACTTATTTTGTATGGGACACATCCTACGATATACTCCCTCTCTCCCAGTTTATTTGTTTTGAATCTTTTAGTTTTATAAGTTTCAAATTGAAATTTAGAGCTCCCCATCACATGTTGAGATTACAATGTCCATTAAATCGTTGCGTGCATGTATAGTAAAGAAACAAATCTCGAGTTTGGCACGAGTTCGTGCTGCGGGAGCACCACAAGCCCTGGCGCAGGAGTTAATTTCCCTCTCAGGGCCGTCGGGACTAAGCTTCAGCGCCTTACTACAACTACCTTTGAGTCAATAACATGTGGACCCGATAGGTGACTGGTCCACATGTAATGCTCTCGAAGGTAGAGGGGCAGTGGGGGCCAAGAGGGGTGAGCCACAGGTCGGGGGACGTGTGGTTTCATGGATTCGAGCGGCGTCGTGGGAATCGCGGGTGGCTGTGGTAGAAACTTGATGCTCGCCGCATTTTAGGTGGCCCACATGTCATGAACACAAAGGCAGAGGGGCGGTGTGGCCGAGAGGGGTGAGGCGCATGTCGGGGGGCGTGGTGCTGTGGGTTGGAGAGGCATCGTGGGAATCACGAGATGAAACGTGATGGTCGCCGTAGTTGAACTTCCATGGACAAGCTGTCATGTCTACGGACACATGCACTTTATACCGATCACTGGAAGGAGTAGCAGAGAAAGCTATATATGCGGATAAATAGTTCCTTATAGTCAAGCGGACCCATGCTACTACTCTGTTCCAAAGACATGCAAACCATCGAAATAGTCCATCTATATCAATATACACCGGGAGGGAATAATTTTTTTACAAGAGAGGAAATAGTTCATCCATCCATAATGCCCTCCTGTTGGTGCAGCGTTTTCTTCTTCTTCTTCTTCTTCTTCTTCTTCTTCTTCTTCTTCTTCTTCTTCTTCTTCTTCTTCCTCTTCTTCTTCTTCTTCTTCTTCTTCCTCTTCTTCTTCTTCTTCTTCTTCTTCTTCTTCTTCTTCTTCTTCTTCTTCTTCTTCTTCTTCTTCTTCTTCTTCTTCTTCTTCTTCTTCTTCTTCTTCTTCTTCTTCTTCTTCTTCTTCTTCTTCTTCTTCTTCTTCTTCTTCTTCTTCTTCTTCTTCTTCTTCTTCTTCTTCTTCTTCTTCTTCTTCTTCTTCTTCTTCTTCTTCTTCTTCTTCTTCTTCTTCTTCTTCTTCTTCTTCTTCTTCTTCTTCTTCTTCTTCTTCTTCTTCTTCTTCTTCTTCTTCTTCTTCTTCTTCTTCTGCTTCTTCTTCTTCTCATTCTCTGTGGGAGACGGCTTCGCAACAAGCTCTTTGGACCTTGCAGATATCTCAAACTCAAACAGCATCGAGGGCAGCATATTTTATCCGCTTGTACGTCAAGGGATAATTCTCCCATCCAAATTGACCTTAATGCCACCGTCTCGTCACCCTTCTCAAGATTTGTACCGAGCACAAAATTTGCTACATCGAATAGGGATGGTGTCTGTTAAGCACAATCTTCTACAGGAATAATGATACAGGAGTGTAGGTCAGGGATGCTTTTCAAATCAAGGTTGTACGGCTCCAGCTTCTGTTTGTCCCCTTCGATGGCTGCCCCACAGAAGTATACATCCTCCCGAGACAAGAAATCGTGAAGCTCACCTGGTATGGAGGGCGAGTGTATGATGTGGTACACCAAAACATCATCTTCGAGGCACAGCTGAAGGACGGTGGCGCGCTGGATCTTCCCAGGGGCACGCTCCGTGTACTCTGCGTCGAGACCGATGACCCTCGTCTCTACCTTTTTGAGGGAGTTGGATACATTGTTGATCCACTGCCGAACAACCCTTGGGTGGACAGTGACGGTGGCAACTATGCACATCGAGCCTTCGACGAGGACATGTTGGACGCTAAAAACCTGCATCTCGATCTCTTGCGCCATTTGGAACCGCTGGAACGGAGGGCTATGGTTTGGAGAATTAGGATTAGATGGCTAGTATAACTGAAGTAGTAGATGATTATTTAAAGAGGTTAAAACAATGTGAACGCAGTGGGGTTTGGATGCAAATGAAGACGAAGGGGAGGTGAAGAAGCCGAGGCGAATCGGTTCCCGATGGAGAAGTAAATGGGAGAAGTGGCGTGCATGCAGATTGATTAGGCGGCTAGGTAGACTAAACGAAAAGGCTATGCGGGTAGACCGAGGAGTCGTACATGTTCGTGTATGCGTGCAAATCCTTCCCGATAGGTGGGACCTATGCAAACAGATAAAAATGTGTCGTACCTTTTTTTTGAGCCCGTGAGTGGGAGACACAACATTCTCTCGTTAAGGAATACTCCCTCCGCTTAGGTGAGTATAAGTCACCTTATGAAAATCAGGTTTTCCCAAAACCTTTAGGCGTGGAGCATTAACTTCCTGCTCGATCCCCTCCCAGCCTCGTTAGCCAGCGTTCTCTTCCTCTGCTGCCGCGTTCTACCTTTCCATTTTTCCTCTTCTCAAGTGTGGAACGATCTGCATGCCGTCCTTGATGCACCAGAATGACCACTGCATGCATCGCAGCAGGGCGTTGATTGGGCATGCACGAGAATTTGGTTCTGCTCGCAATATGGATGATACCTGAACGATGAAGTGAACAGGCATGCTAGCACTGGAGACCTATTTCCGCTATACAATATGGGAGTACTCATGTTCCTACTACTAGTAGTAGTAGTATAACTGTGGTACACTTGATGGTCAAAATACTATTCATCTGGTCCTCACAGTGAAGTGACAACACCCTGCGCCTGACACTAGTCCAGGCGAGGCGGCGTGTTCGGGTTACCAAAGTCAGCCTCACCCTATGCACTGTGCAGTCTGTCACCGCCGCTGTACAGCACATTGGCGCCTCGCCTCGTCTCCCTCTCCGCTCCCATAGCACCACTCCATCTCCATCTCCTTCTCCGTCTCCGTCTCCATCTCACTGTGCCCCCGTGTACCGTCGCCTCACTCGCCTCCCCCAGTACCACTATTCCCTCGCTAGCCGCTCCAAAGACCGACATCCTTCTCCCCGTAAATCAAGCCCCTTCCAAACTCCACCATGGCGAGCGTGAACGCGCAGCATCCCTATGAGCCGCGATTGGAGCAATCTCCCCAGTGACATCCTCGACCTCTGTTGTTCGTGTATGGATATGTTGACCGCCCTGCGGCTGGCTGCATGCTCGAGGGACATGCACATGGCCATCGTCGAAGCGAGGCCTAAGCTTTTCAAGACACCCTGCTTGCTGCTATCTGGTCTTGCGAGATTGGCTCACCATGATACGGAGGCGTAAATGATGCCCCTCGACTTCAATACGATCTCCATTAGCCAAAACTTCTTTGCAGGTATGTAGTGTGTCGCCGTACATCATTTCCCTCGACATCGATCCGATCACCATCGCCCGAAACTTCTTGGCAGGTATGTACCGGGTCGGCATGAACTCCCACTAGATGGCTGCCTTTAGAGAAGACGGTAAAAAGTTGGTGCTCGTGAACTTCCAGACCTCCCATGAGATTATCCTTCCTCCGTTGGATTATATAGAGTATTACCATCGCGGTCCAAGTCATCTAGATTACTACGCCGCTTGAACGGACCTTGTTTTGCGTAAGATTGTAATCTGCCAAGTACCCACCACGACATGCGATTACGCAGACTTCAAGCTAATTGCCTTGTTCGACCGCGGACTCGCCTATCGTTACGCCGGTGCCTTTTTTAGCTGGAGACAACTCGGCTCGCAGTGGATCATCGTCAAAGCTGATACACACTTCTGTGATGCTATTGAACACAATGGCAACATCTACGTGATCGACAAATCAGATGGCACCACGTATTGCTGGGACTGCACGTGTAAGTTGTTTCCGTCTCATGTTAATGATGATGCCATCACACTGTTTGAACTTTTTTTGATGATTGGCATATCCCTGTTTGAGCAGAATTCGAGTAGAACTATGGCAATATATTAGAGACACCGTAAATCAGCTATATTTGGAATGAGTTAATTCATGCGATTGTGACCATGTCATTACAGCCAATTTGTACCCTGAATAATCAAACGGTTAGGAATATATGGATATTATCCTTATTTTACAGTAATCTATATACTACTACTAAATATGAGTGTGTATCAATGGCCATGTTAGTTTCCTCATTTTCATGATGTAGAAACATGCACCATACTATTGGTTTCATCTAACCATACATTAGGGAAGTAAATGTGCATATGGAGAACTCTATATTTGGAAGTAGTGAAATCCTGCAATGCTTACCATGTGTAGATACCTATATTCGCCCTTCAGCAATCAATGACTAGAATAATTTTCTCACCAAAAATTTGCCCACAGAACATGAGTATATAACAATGCATGGTCTGTTAGTTACCTTGAAGAATTTGTTTGTGAGGACAGAACATGATTACATAACATGCATGACATGGTAGTTTCTTGTGAAGAATCAATTGCGAGATAACATGAGTATAACCATGCATGGCACTTCTATATTTTCGAACCCAAGATACATTTCCCTGTATTTTCCTCCCGGCCCAACAGGGACATATCAATGCTGTTTCTTGCATTATCCTACTCATACTCAACAATGCTGATCTTACATTAACAATGCCTGTCCTTTTAATATGATGCGGTGTCCCTACAATTCTTGCCCTTTGTAATTACACCACCTTTGCCAAAAGCAGGGAAGCACAACTGGTTCCTCGCTCGATCAGACGATGGCAAAAGACTGATGATCATTCGGACACATGAGCCGGAAAAGTTATATTGCACAAACCCCATTTTATACAAGCACCATGTAATACGTGAGTATCCGTACAGTGGTTGTTACGTCTATGAGCAGGATACCAGCTTGTTGGGGCCTTTAGGGTTTTTTAGTTGGAGGCGGGTAAACAGGCTTGGTTCACACTCTCTGTTTCTCGGACTCAGTTATTCGATTAACCAGGAGATCACCGTTTGCAAGGACCTTGATGGCAGAGAGGCTCTGTTTGGTATGGAAAACTGTGTCTACATGGCGAGCCCTAGGAGTTCGGGAGCATACTCCCCTGATTGTCAATGATAAAGCCTGCAGCCAAAAGAAGGTGAGAATGATAAAGGCATCCGGATTAACTTTGATTCTTGGATGTCTCAATTACGATAGGCAGTGATGTCGTTCAAGCCTTCAGGTTGCTAGGTAATTGGGCTGTTGCATCAAAAGGGTGGAGTACTGGTGTCTCCGGATCACTGGTCGCTGAAGCGGGGCTGCAAATTATGATGGTGTTGGATCATCTCTTCAAATGACTTTGTTGTCTTTGTTGCTGGTTCTGGATGGGTAGTTCTTTCTTTTGTTATGCATATTCCTTGTCATTTGGTCATCCTCGCCTATGTCACTCTTTCTATGTAATAGTTGCTTCGCTTAGAATGTCATTCTAAATGCGGATCACGAGAGTCCGGCGCTGCAGATGGAGTACGTTTTGGTGGTGTAGCAAGACTTCTTATGAACTATCATGTCTTGCTGTTTATGTCAAGAGTAGTCACTAATCGCTGTTTGAATGTTGTATATATCGTTGTTTGAACTGTTTATTGTCATGAACTACCGGTGGGCTAAATGAGGGCATCACCATTCTTCAAAGGTTCGTAGTATATCTCCTTTTTTCAAGTTATATAATTTGAGCGCACTGTCTTTTTGATGATGTACACTTGTTTGGGCCAGTGAGGTGTCGTTGAATATGGGCCGAGTAGTAACGCAATGCCAAACAGGTCAATTATGATTCTCGGGCCGGGCTCTCAAAAGATCCTGAAAAAAGGCCGGGCTCTCCAAAAAGAAATAATAAGGACTCTTAGGCCGACATGTGGAGCCACCGGTGTTTTCGATGCGCTATGCCGCCGAGAGCATATTGGCGCGTGCTCGAAATCCATGCTACCTTTTCATCCCCAGTCTCCCGCCCCTCACCCACCTCTGGAATCTCGATTCCTACTCCAGTTCCCCCAAATCCCCCTCCTGTTCTCCCTGTACTCAAGTGTACTATCATGTCACCGGTCAACGCGGATCTCCGAGCCGGAGATCCTGAGGTCCGTCCTGCCTTCGGTCGCCAAGCGTCTTGTCAGCTCAACAAAGTGGCATGCCGGCGCTTGACGACCAGTTTACCTGCAAAGTGCTGATGGTAACCATCAACGGCGACCGGCCTCCCGTCTCGTCGGACGACCTTGTCAAAGCTCTTGGCATTGCGCACGGCATCCAAATAAGTGACTTGCTCGTCGAAGTCTGTCCGCCACCGGCTGATTTCTTCGTCAGGTTCCGGACAACTTTCGACTGTAGTCGTGTGTTCGAATCTTCCCGGTGTTTGTTCTGCGATGGCGCGCTGGTGAGCTTTGATCGGTGGCACCCAGGATGGGGCTCGGTGCCCTCTGAGCTTGAGTTTTTAACAAAGCTTACCTTCCACGGCATGCGTCGACGTGCTAGGAACAAAGCGAGTCCATGAACGAGCTTATCAACGACCTTGGAGGTGAGCTCGTAAGTATGTTTGTTCCTCCAGATAGCTGGGCTCTGACGGTTATGGCATGGATGAAGAAGCCATCCACCATACCGAAGGTGATTGGTGTTGAGATACCAGTGCAGGAACCGGGTTGTACTATTCGCCGCCACCAAGGCCGCCGGACCACGTTAGGGATGTACCTGTATCGAGTGTTCGTGCATGTCGAAGAAGTGGTCAATCCATCAATCAAAGTCCTGCTTCCCCCGCTGGTGCACGGGTCCGTCAACGACGTCCATTACAGGAGTCAACGTCAGACTTTCCCCGTGTTGCTCAGAACGATGGATGGCATAGGGCCTACTCCATAGAGCGGCGGAGGCCACTGCTTCTTTGGGAGAAGAGGCAGGGGTGGCTGCCTGGATGTGCTCTAATTTGAGGTAACAACTTAATCTTGTCAGATAGTACAAGTTAAATCCGAGCTATGGGTCTGAAGCAATCGACACGCCAAAGACATTTGATTGTGACCTGTTCTAATTTTGTACCTGAACTTTTTTAGAAAGGGTTGTATGTCAACTTAATGTGCTAGCGTAACTTATTGTGTTGTCTCATCTGCTTTTCTTTGCACAACATTCAAGATATTTCCCCGCCATTTATAAAGACGATAAACCGTTATGTACGACTTCATTGGTTTCAACATAGCCCTTCCCGTAGCGATCCACTGCTTCCATCCTGATTGTGCCGCCTGCGTGAAATTTTTGTATGCAAGTTCAGTGTGCTATGATGTTCTATATGATTGTGTCAACTATATAAGTTTTTACTGAGCATCAGCAATGCATATGGCTGAAAGATGTATTTACGAGCATCGACTGATGGGTCTCTCTCTCTATCTCTCTCTCTCTCACACACACACACACACGCGCGCGCACACGCACAAGTGGGACCCGTTGAATTATTTATTTGCTCGTGACAGCTTTTAATTAGGTTTCACTGTAATCTAACTTTTTTCTTAAGTTATTAATTGAGCTCAGTGACTTCAAAAGGTTGTATAGAAGCCTTGTTTGGGCCTTTCCGGCATCCCTGAATGTAGGCTGAGTAACCATGTTAGGTTGTACTGTACTACACAGGCCTTTTTTTTCAACATCAGCAATGCAACTGGGCCGACAGTTGTACACAATATCCGGGTCAACTTGTTATCCGCCCTGCTGGGCTGCAAAGTTTCCTAGGAGGTATGCATTAGGCTTAACAAGAAAATGGAATTTAAGAAAAAATAATGGGATGTAATTATAATAACTGGGCAATTACTATGCACCAAACACGTAATTAGTTTGAAAAATATATTATTTTTGGAATTTAGAAATTTTAATTTCATTACTTGTTGCGCGCGCAATATTTCGTTGGATTTTAATGTGATACAACTTTATTTTGAAATTATATTTCACCTGAATAGAAATTTCGGATAAAAATATTTCGGATCCCATCAAAATGTGGGATTTTTTTTTGAATTCTGTTTTGAGCGGTTGTTTGAAATTATTAATCATTGTCCTACCTAGAAGTTGGGCTGTACTTTTAACAAACCCGGAAATGGGCTGTAGTAAATTCCATTAGAATTGAGAAATGGGTTGTACATTCTTACAAATCGCAAATGGGCTATATGTTCTTTGCCAAATCCGAGTTGTGGGCCTACTAAGTTGACGCGTACCAAGGGCTTTGTCAACTTAGTCAATATAAACGATTCTAGCTGCAGTGATCGTACGATGTACATCCAACGGCCGTAGTGCTTCTTTAACCTCTGGTCTTCTTGCTCCAGCCGGCCAAAGCAGCGTCGGTCGTGTCGCGTGCTCCTGCCTCCCGTGGCCGGCTGTGATGCCGCGGAGGCCTCACCGCCCCGTACTACTCCCACCGCTGGTCAGGCCATCCCTCTACTCACCCACACCCCCTTTTATTCTGCAGCGACGGCAACCGAACCAGTGAACCCTCGTACTCCTCTCTGCGCGGACTACCACTGCTGCGTCTTCCCCGGCTCCGCGTCGTCCCATTCCTAGGCCTCGCCATCATGCAGACCACCGCCCTAGTGCTCTCGACGCGGCGTGGTCAACATGGTCAACGACCGACTTCCATCGGAAGAGTAGTGTAGGTGGAGAGGCTGACAGCTGGGTCCAGGCGGCCGCAAGGAAGTGCCTCCTTATTACGCGCAAAATAATTATTCCTCCACCTGACAGCAGGGACCCACCGGACGGGCCACCTTATTTCGCAAAAAAATGTTTCCCCCTGACTGCTGGGACCCACCGGACGGGCCAGCGTATTTCGCAAAAAAAACATTCCTCGCTACCGTTATCTCGCACCCACCGAAGTGCCTCCTTATTACGCAGAAAAATGAATACTCCCTCGCTAGCTGGGACCCACCATGGTGGGAGGCTGACTTATGGGCCTACTAAGTTGATCGGGACGGGGCCTTTGTCAACTTTAGTCAATATGAACGATTCTAGCTCCGGTGACTGCACGATGGCCATCCAACGGCCGTAGTGCTTCTTCAACCTCTGGTGTTCTTGCTCTATCCTCCCAAAGCAGCGCTGTCCCGCCAGATGCTCCTCGCCTCCCGTGGTCGGCTGTCAGGTTGCCGCGGAGGCCTCACCGCTTCTACTATTCCCACCGCTGGCCAAGCCTGCGGCGACGGGCAGCCTCACACCGCAGCCGAACCGGTGAACCCTCGTACTCCTCTCCGCTGGCTTCCATCTGCTGTTTTCCTCGCTCCCCGTCGTCCCCTTCCTAGGCCTCGCTGCGCCCACCGCCGTCGTGCTCTCGGCCGGGCGTGGTCAATGTGGTCAACGACCGACTTCATCGGAAGAGTATCAGACGTGGAGAGGCTGACAACTGGGTCCACGGCAGCCGCAAGGAAGTGCCTCCTTATTACGCGGAAAATAATTATTCCTCCACCTGACAGCAGGGACCCACCGGACGGGTCACCAGTATTTCGCGAAAAAACATTTCCCCCTGACTGCTGGGACCCACAGGACGGGCCACCGTATTTCGCGAAAAAAACGTCCCCCCTGTCAGCTCGGACCCACCGGAAGTGCCTCCTTATTACGCACAAAAAATTAATACCCCCTGCTAGCTGGGACCAACCTTGCTGGGAGGCTGACTTGTGGGCCTACTAAGTTGACTGGGACGGAGGCATGTGTCAACTTTAGTCAATATATGAACGATTCTAGCTCCAGTGATCGTACGACGTCCATCCAACGGCCGTAGTGCTTCTTCAACATCTGGTCTTCTTGCTCCAGCCTCCCAAAGCAGCGCCGGTCGTGCCTCCTGATCCTGCCGCCTGTGGCCGGCTGTGATGCCGCGGAGGCCTCACCGCCCCTTACTACTCCCACCGTTGGCCAGGCCATCCCTCTACGCACCCACACCCCCTGTTATTCTGCGGCGAGGGCAGCCTCACACCGCAGCCAACGAAAGTGAACCCTCATACTCCTCTACGCGTGGGCATCCACTGCCGCGTCTTCCCCGGCTCCGCGTCGTCCCCTTCCTAGGCCTCGCCGTCGTCCACCGCCCTGGTGCTCTCGGCACGGCGTGGTCAACGTGGTCAAGGAATGGCTTCCATCGGACGTGGACTGTATGTGGAGAGGCTGACAGCTGGGTCCACGACCGCAGCAAGGAAGTGCCTCCTTATTACGCACAAAATTATTCCTCCACCTGACAGCGGGGACCCACGGACGGGCCACCGTATTTAGCAAAAAAATGTTTCCCCTGTCTGCTGGGACCCACCAATTACATCTTCGCACGCAAGGAAGTGCATTCAAAAAAACAATTCGCCCCCCTGACTGCTGGGACCCACCAGCTACATCATCGCACGCAAGGAAGTGCGTGACAGTCGGGACACACCTGGTCAAAGCGTACGTAGCGTTGTCATTCTCGTCGCGAACGTGTACGTACACATATACTGGTGGGTGTAGAGGCGCGCACGTAGGATGTACACGTACGTACAACGGCGAGGGTGCAAGAAAGAAAATACGGCCACATACGTACATACAGGCAGGGTATCTAACGCCTATCGCGCATACGTACATGGATGGGTCCGAACGAAGAAACAGCGTCGTCGTCGTGTTCATGGGGATTCAACCGGCTGGGTCGGAACGGAATGTGTGGTCGTGTTCATCGGGAGGGCTTGGACAGAACAGGCGATGGAAACGAGGCCTGGCGTACCGCGCAACGTAGGAAACGTCCTTGTGTTCGACTGGCCATGTTCGAAACAGGGTCCTGTTGATCGGGAGGGGCCTGGCGTACCGCAAAACGGAGGAAACGGACCTCCTACGATCGAAACGGGGGTCCTGTTGATCGGGAGGGGTGTGGCGTACCGCAAAACGGAGAAAACAGACCTCCTACGGTCGAAACGGGGGTCATGTTGATCGGGAGGGGTGTGGTGTACCGCAGCGGACCTCCTACGGTCGAAACGGGGGTCCTGTTCATCGGGAGGGGTGTGGCGTACCGCAAAACGGGACTCCACGGGATATTGTTCATCTCCACCGTCGACCTCCTCCAGCCTCCACGGGCTACCGTCGACCTCCTCCGGCCTCCACGGGCTACCGTCGACCTCCTCCAGCCTCCACGGGCTCCTGTTCATCCAGCCTCCCCGCGCTTACTCCACCGCCATCGTTCGACCACCCCTCCACCGTCTACTGTTCATCTAGCCCTCCACACAACGGCGTCCTATTCAACCACCCCTCCACGGCCACCCCTCCACCGTCTACTGTTCATCCAGCCCTCCACACCACGGGTTCCTGTTCATCCAGAGGCAACGCCACCGCTCACTGTTCATCCAAACCCCCCCGCAACGCTCACTGTTCATCCCAGAGGCAGCATCGATCGGCTTCAGTTAGCAGCAGTAGCGAAGGAATCGCTCCATCGGGTTCAGTTAACAGCCATCGATCGATCACTTTCCGGGTTCGATAACGCGTAACTGCAAGGTCTGTCGCCGGGTTCGATTAAAGCCCAACGCCTCGCTCGGCTTCAGTTAGAGCCAACGCCTCGCACACACGCGCGTACGTACGAGAGAAACGCGCATCGCTCCGCCCCCGACCTCCCATCGTAACCGGCAACTCCCCGAAATTTTCCTCCCCCTCACTTCTACCACAGTTTTTTCTGGCCCAAAGAATGTCATGCAGCTGCGTCTCCGGCCCGCCCAGGACGAAAAGCCCATTTTCTGTCATGATTTTTTGTCATAGAAGTAGGAGCCCACCACATCTATGATGATACCGGGTTTTGTCACAATTATCGTCATAGAAGTGTCATATGTATGACAGAAAAAAAAATTGTTCGGCCCAAAATGTCACGGATGTGTCTTTTTTTTGTAGTGCAGGGGTCAAGTTCGGAGCACCACGGGCCCCAAAAGCCTGCGGCCTAGATCGATGCGTGGCGGTTAATTGGACGTGGGCGTCTCCGCTTCCCCACGCTGCCTCGGCAACTGCACGACTTGACAAGTCCCTGCGACATGCGAGGAAGACCATCATTACCTGCGATCGTGGGAGACGCCGGTTGGCCTTCTCTTGCCATAAATGGGGAGGGGGCGGAGCCCCCGTTGCCCATCTCTTCCTCGCTTGCTCGCTTCTCTGCTCCATGGCTGGCAGTGCCATTGATGGCGCCACGAAAGAAGTTCTGTGCCGCCGAGAAAGGAAAGGCCCCTCGCGAGGGCCCCGGTTTTGTGCAAGCACACCACGACCCCCGCCGTGGCCCACCGTCTAGGTGGCGCCGCGGTACGCGGAGGGGATCGTCCCATCAATGGTGGTTCAGCCGATGAGGGGAGGAGAGCGATGGTGGCGCGGCCTCCCCGCCCGCGCTTCCATTCGGCTGAGGTGTCGCCGGAGTTCGTTGTCTGGTCGGAGAGCCCGGCCGACAACTGGCTCCAACTTCCGCGCTTCTTCGCCGGCGAACTGTCGGCCTCTGGTCCTGGCGGGCTCTGGCTGCAGGCGGACGACTGCTGCAGCAGGGCCTCTTGGGTTGTGATCAAGACTTCTGCGGGCAACATAGCCACGGCTGCGGCCGGGCAGACATTCGCCATACATGTTCGGGCAAAGGCGGTGCACCCTCCACTTCAGGTATGATGGTGAACCGACCCTCTATGTGAGGGTGTTCGGGGAAGATGGTCCTCGCGCCGGGTGCTGCCCCGAGACAAACGACGGTGAGGAGGTGCTCAGCCTTGGTGATGGTCGTGATGAGGACGAGGGCGAGCCTGCCCTCGGCAGCGACCGCGTCTCCTCCAGCTACGGCGGCTCTTCCTCCGGTGACAACTCCAGCAGCGGTGGCTACGACCAACCGCCGCGCCGCCGCGCCTGCTTTGAAGGAGGCGGTGGGTCATCTCATCGTCACGCCTCCGTGAACCGCGAGGAGGGGTATGGCTAGGCTCGGGGCGTCGCCAAGGGCCTGCCTCCGCGGATTGCTGCAACGCTGCTTTGCTTAGCTTTCTCTTTCTTTCCTACATCGTAAAACGAAACCAGCATGGGCCCAGAGGGGCGTGTATCAAACTGTGGTTCTTTGGTTAATGCACTCTGCGTGTCGTTCCGATGCCGTGTTGTTATTTTGCGCAAAGATAACTTAACCTGGTGTGTTTGGGACGCCCTTTCCCTCACGTGATGTCCGCGTTGCTCGGAAACTGCCAAAAACTCGTTAGGGGGTGCACTAAAGGATTTGCCCTCCACCCAAGCCTTGACTTGGCGCCTTGTATCGCGCTACCCGTGGGGCACAAATTTAGGAGAGATATGCCAGCTTCCAAGCTCGAACGAGGGTGGCTCGCGAGAAGGCAAAGAAAAGAGAAAATGCTCATGAGGGCACCCGCCTAGCCCCCTCGCGAGGTATGCGAGAGAGAGAACATGAGCAAACCAGAGCCAAAAAAGCGGTAAAAGGCTGGGGAACCAAATCAGCAACGAACACCAAGAGCAACTCTGATTAAAGAAAAGCAAGCCAACTACGGAAAGCAAATGAAAAGCCGCGTCCGGCACCTAATCTAGTCTTCAAGTCTTCTCACCAGCGCGGAGCTAAGTGTTGTCCACTAGGCGTGGGAGGGAGCCCCAGGGCCTGAGGCCGGTGCTCCTGAGACTCCGGGGCGTGTACAGCCCCAACTCATTATTACGTGAGAGTGTCACGGGCGGCGATTCTTCACAGGCACCGAGCCTTCTTCATAGGCTCTAGGCCTTTCTTCTCAGGCTTTGGGCCTTGCTTCTCGGGCTCTGGGCCTTGCTTCATGGATAGAACTTCCGGAGGTGCTGGATGTTCCAGGCATTCTGGATGGGTGTCCCATCCTGCGTCTCCAGGCGCACTGCACCCGGCCTGGAGACATGAACGACCCTGAACGGGCCCTCCCATATGGGCGAAAGCTTGTGCAGCCCTTCCTTGGAGAGGACCCGCCTCACGACGAGGTCGCCCACCTTGAGCGTCCTGGAGCGGATGTTGCGGCAGTGGTATCGCCGCAGCGCCTGTTGGTACCTAGCCGCCCTCGATGCAGCTTCGCGACGGTACTCCTCCCCCAGCATGACATCCATCCCCCGCGTGGCGTCCTACTGCGTTTCGTCGAACGCCAGGACCCGTGCGGAGGGATGCTTGACCTCGTGAGGAAGGAGTGCCTAAGCTCCATAGACGAGGAAGAATGGAGTCTCACCCGTTGGCTTGGTGGCGGTGGTGCGGATGGACCATAGCACGGACTGGAGCTCATCGTGCCAGCCCCTTCCGCAGGCCTCCAGTTTCTTCTTGAAGATCCTAGTCTTGAGGCCCCTCAGGACCTCTGCGTTGGCGCGCTCGGCCTGGCCATTGCTCCCGGGGTGTGCTACCGAAGTGTAGCAGATCTATGTTCCAAGGTTATCCCTAACTTCTGTTGCTGCCTAGTGTTTGCATCATGTTTAACTTCCATGGAAACTTCAAATGGGGACATGTGAAAGCCTCAGAAATCATTTCTGGAAATGACCAAGATAAAAATTGCTCCAAATAGGTCCAAGAGAATGCTCATGTTTCTCTACGAAAATATTGGTCAGAGGTAAAATTCAAACCAATATTTTTAGGAGCTCATAAATATTTATTTTTGGCAATTGGAACTAATGCAATAATTATTCGCATTGGATATATATGTTATATATTTTATATATGTTCAATAATTCTGGGTAAATTTGAGGGGCTCTAGAATAATCCAAATAGTCCCTATGAAATTTATCAGAAGAAAATAAAATGATTTAGTGCCTAAAACTAAATCAAACAAATGTCAGAAATAAAAAAGAAAGACAGAGAAAGAGTTACCTGGTCCACTTATCTGGCGGCCCAGCTCCGGCTCAACACTATTGGCCCAGGCCACCGCGACCTCCTGTCGTCTTCCTCCCCTCGCCCCAAAGTTGCTGCTGTCGCCGGGAGAGAGCGCCCGCGCAGGCCGCAGGCTCCAGCTCCTGCTTGCCACCTCCTGCCTCTCCCTCGCGCCTGGAGACGCCCAGAGACCATTGACCTCTCTCTCCCTCGCCCGCAACCTCTCCCCTCCCCTCTGCTCTCTCTCCCATGGCTGACCGCCGCGCCGGAGCGCACCGACGCTGCCGTGGAATTGTCACGGCAGATGTCCTCTTGCAAGGACTTAGTCGTGGATCCATCGCAACTAGGAAGCTTAAAGGGGTTAATCGGGACAAAGGACACGAGAGGTTTATACTAGTTTGGCCCCTTACGGTGAAGGTAAGGCCTACATCTAGTTGGGTTGGTATTGCTTGATGTTTTGATGACCAGGGAGCGAGATACGCTATGCCCGGCTCTTGATGAGTTGTTTCTTGGCCTTAAGCCGCTAGCAGGTCGTCCCCTTATATACATGGGTTGACGCCCTACGGCTTACAGAGTCCCGGCCGACTTATAAACAGTGTCCGGCTCGGTGACTAGTTAAATCTACCCCATGATACAAGTCATGCCATTGTGGCGGTTTGTTACAACGGGCCATAAGTCGCCTGTGGGCCTTAAGCCCTTTATTGAACCGCCGTCTTCATGCTTGATTACAGGCTTCGATCTGGCGAGTCTTCTCTGCGTAACCCAGCCCCTCCTGGGCGGCTTACACAAATAGTTATATCCCGAACAGACGTCGTTCGACGCGGCCACAACCACTCCCTTGCTCCCTCTTCGTGACCCCGAGATCCGCATCTTCGCCCTCCTCGTCCACGCCGAACCAAACAACCGGGGAAGCACCGCATCGCTGTCCCGGACGTCTTCTTCAACCTCGGTGCCGGCGATCCCCGCCGCTTGATTCGTCACCATCAGGCCGTCCCCGAGCCCGCTGAGATTGCCGTCCGACTCCCTGTGAGCTCCGCCGTCGTTACCCACTCTTACCCGCGTAGATTCCTTGCCGTAGCACCTTTCCCCACCATGACCGAAGCTCGCCGCCGCCAGGCTTTGTCGCCGCCGTGGCCTAAGCTCAAACCACCCGCGCCCTTGCACCGCATCACGCTCCTGGTGCCTCCAGGAGGCCGCCTAGCCCCTCTATTCGCTCGCCCGCAGGCTGCAGCCTCGAGCACCGCTGCCGCCAAAGCTCGCGGTCGTGGCTGATTCCGGCCACCCTAGCGGCTGTTCCCACCACCAACTGACGTGCCTCAATGCACTGCGTCTGTAGAACCCAGCCACGCGAGCTCCCATCGCCGGAAACGGCCTAGAGGGCAACTCCGGCGTCCTCGGATTTGCGCCGGCGACTAAACACCGATTTGCTGACATGGCCTTAATTAGTTCAGGGCTAATTAACCTCCAGTTACACTGACATGTGGGCCCAGCCCTGCTAACAGTTATTAGGTCAGGTTAATTAACCCTGTCAGTTAACTGACTCAATGACAGGTAGAGCTCACCAGTAAGATTTGCCTTTGGTCAATGATGATGTCATTGTGACTTAGTGGTGACGCAGAAAAGGTTTTTTGGAATTTAAAATAAATCAGAAATAATTTATGAATTTCAGAAAATAACCTAAACTTCTAAAAATCGTAGAAATTTAACCGTAGCTTAGAATGAAATAAATTATATATGAAAATTTATCAGAAAAATCCAATCTATCCATCTGTAAAATTTTCATGCATGTTTGAGCAACTTATGCCTGCTGATCAGGTCAAATCAATTAAACGACATTTGAATTCTCACATATGGAGTTTGAATTTGAATCTTGTGTTCAAACCAACTCCATTTAAATTGTCTCTAGCTGCATTAGCCCAAATCGCATCATATTTCCATGTCATGATCATGCATCATATTGTTGCATTGCATTGATTGTGCTTCCTCTCTGTTGCCGGTATTTGTCCCCTCCCAGTAGACGTGGTCCCGACGATGAGTTCGATGACACTGATGAAGAGCTATACTATCTTCAGAAATGCCAGGGAAGCAAAACCCCCTTGTTCATTCTGATACAATCCCACTCTCTCGCTCCTACTGTCTTTTTCTGCATTATGACAACAGTGATTCAACTGTTACATGCTACGGTAGTTGAACCCCTTTCCTCTGCATGACCTGTCATTGCCACAGTAAATAGATGAAACCCACTAGCATGAGTAGGAGTTGTTTGAGCCTTGATGTGCCTACTCATTCATGCTTGTGTTGTCATGCCTGCTATTGCTTAGAGTTGTGTCAGGTCTGATTCACCGGGGATGAATTGGAAAGTTGTGAACATGTCCTAATGTTGAGAGCTAAGTGTGTGAACACGATTTGGCAAAGGTAGCAGTGAGAGGCCATGTAGGAGTACATGGTGGGTTGTCTCATTGAAACCGTCCTCAGGAACTGAGTTATGTGTTTGTGATCCATGAACAGCTACTACCACACATTGGGTTCCGGTAACTCGGCCCCTCTAGGCTTATTAATCAACCTGATCTCTTTCCAGGTGTTGCAATTAGTTTGTGGTGTTTGTAGGTAGTGCTAGTAGTCTACCAAGTGGCACCCGGTACAGGTGGGCTTGGGACAGACTAGGCACAGTTGCATGGTGTACCAAGTAGCACCCGGATGGTGGGCTTGGAAACCCTGCTCACATCGTTTGGGGCCGTGAGCGACACCCCGGCCGGATCTCCTTGCGGATGGAACCCGAATAGGCGATAAACCTGGACGAGAGACTTGTGTGGTTAGTCAGGTCGTGGCCGACACCTGCGCCAGGCTTCCGCTTGAAGGTTGCTGAGATACATGAAGTGTACATGGAGGTAAGTGGCGAGAGCGTGTGTGAAGAAGTACACCCCTGCAGGGTTAACATCATCTATTCGAATAGCCGTGTCCGCGGTAAAGTACTTCTAGGTTGCCTGTACAGTTCATAGACAAGTGAAAGTGGATACTCTAAAATGCACAAGATAAGCGTGAGTGCTATGGATGGCGTTCGCGTAGGGTGACGGGAGCGGATCCATAGTGGTGTATTGGTATGGTGAATATGTGGACTCGTGTGCGCCACCTCAAAAGTTGTGAACATGTCCTACTGTTGAGAGCTAAGTGTGTGAACACAATTTGGTAAAGGTAGCGGTGAGAGGCCATGTAGGAGTACAAGGTGGGTTGTCTCATTGAAACCGTCCATGAATAACTACTACCACACATTGGGTTCCGGTAACTCGGCCCCTCTAGGTTAATTAATCAACCTAATCTCTGTCCAGGAGTTGCAACTAGTTTCTGGTGTTGGTAGGTAGTGCTAGTAGTCTACCAAGTGGCACCCGGTACAGGTAGGCTTGGGACAAACTAGGCATAGTGGCACGGTGTACCAAGTAGCACCCGGATGGTGGGCTTGGGAACCCTGCTCACATCGTTTGGGGCCGTGAGCGACACCCCAGCCGGATCTCCTTGCGGATGGAACCCGAATAGGTGATAAACCTGGACGAGAGACTTGTGAAGAAGTACACCCCTGCTGGGTTAACATCATCTATTCGAATAGCCGTGTCGGCGGTAAAGGACTTCTGGGTTGCCTGTACAGTTCATAGACAAGTGAAAGTGGATACTCAAAAATGCGCAAGATAAGCGTGAGTGCTATGGATGGTGTTCTCGTAGGCAGGCAGCAGCGGATCCATAGTGGTGTATTGGTATGGTGAATATGTGGACTCGTGTGCGCCACCTCAAAAGAGTTACTTGCAGTTGTAGTTCAGGATAGCCACCGAGTCAAAGTTGTCTTGCTGCAGTTAAACTCCACCACCCCTTTATTGATACCGATGCATATGTAGATAGTTTTGATGTAAGTCTCGTTGGGTACATTTGTACTCACGTTTGCTTATTTTATGTTTTGGAGAGAGACTTCAGTCTCGCTAGTAGTTCCGCGTGGACTTCGACGTTTAGCTTGTTACCTCAGCTACGATCTTGTGCCCTTGGCAGGGTCTTGTAGATAGTCAGGCTTCTCAGCCTTCTTCATTTGTAGTTGTCTGTACTCAGACAAGTTAAGCTTCCGCATGTGCTTGTTGCTTGTATGTTCTGTATGTTGGGTCATGAGACCCATGTTTGTAATATCTCGCTCCTCGGAGCCTAATGAATAAATACTTTGAGTTGTAGTGTTTTGTTGTGATGCCATGTTGTATTTACACATATCGAGCATATTGTGTGTATGATTGAAATGCTTGGTATGTGTGGGATCCAACAACCTAGTTGTTTTTCCTTGGTAGCATCTCTTATGGGGAAATGTAGTCTTGTGCCTCCATGAGCCATAGTAGTCCGCTACAGCCTGGTTCACCGGAGTCCTGCTAGCCCAGCACTACTGCTCCGGAACACTTGACTTGTGTTGGAGTAATGGACTATGGGTAGGCAGACCCGAGCCCCTGAACCTTTCAAAACATCGGGCCAGGCTGCGCCCCTCCAGACCCCAAGACAAAGAGTCACGTGGATAGTCGGCAACAGCGCCGCCGACTACCCTCCTGGGTCGAGTCCTGTGGGGCCGCCAGACAAGCCGACTCCAAGCCGGCCGACCTCCAATGAGGCCGGCTACAAGGAGTCGGCCCGTGACCTCCACCGCCTTATGCCTTGGCGACTATGGGGTAAAGCCGCCTCGCGCCCGTCCCTTGATCCATAAAGGGCGAGTATGGCTCTGAGGCGCCCGTACCAACGGAGATCTCCGTGCGGCGCGCAACACTGCCATGCCGGCCTCGACATCATCACCGTGGCGATTCATATACCCACGTTGGCCTGTCTGTACGACCCGAAGACGGCGGGACCCGCCTGTCGGCGGGAGTACCGAAGACGGCGAGAGCACCTCAAAGACGGACCCGATGGAGTCGGCCTCCGGAAGTCGGCCGGCTCCTCCCCCGGGATCTACGCGCCATTAACCAGACAAGACAGGGAATGGCAACAGTGATCGCCGCTGGCGGCACAGCTGTGCCATAACCTCGCGACCAAGCTCGCGTCATCAAGCACGGGCTATAGTGATCTGCAGCGGCAAGACCCGCCCATGGCCGGACAAGGGCTGTCGGCCCCATGCTGGGTCAGCCGGCAGGGCCCACTAGTCGGCGGGCCCTGTGAGTCGGCAGAGAAGCCGGCGACTTAGAGACTGACGGCTTGGACCCACACCCAGCCAGATTACCGTTGTACCCCCGGGGGGTAGGCCTATATAAACCCCCCGGGGCACCCATGCAAAGGGTTGGAAGCTAGTAGTTTTAGACACACACATAGAGGGAGAGAAGAGCGAGCCGAGCCCTTCTCCTTCCTCACCCCGAACAGCTCAAGGAGCCTCTTGTACCCATTTTGCCATAGTGATCATGCGGAGACCCCTTGAGCAGCGATAGAGGGTGTTATCTCCTCGGAGAGCCCTGAAGCTGGGTAAGATTCACGGCGTGCATGCCTTCGCCTCATCCCGTTTCTGTGCACCAGCGACGTTCTACTCGCCCCCTCCATGATAAGTCATCCTTTGGCATATGTCGCACCCAACCCCCGACATTTGGCGCCCACCGTGGGGCCTGGTGCACCGTCGTCTGGAGACCTGCTCTGGACGGCAACCCTCTTCCTCCCTGGCAAGCGCAGCCAGCCCGGCCCGCCAGATGGAGTTTGCGCCGACGCGCTGCATGGCGCAGAGATCGCCTGCGCGGCAAGTTGCCTCGCCGAACTCGTCGGCGAGGTTCGCCTCTCCGACGAGCCTGCATCCGACGCAGGCACGGACGGCCCCAAAAGCCTCCTCGCGGGCCTCCTCGAGCAGCTTCACGTCGACGGCAAGCCCGCCGCCGACCTGGAGTCCGTAGGCTCCACCGACCCGATGCTGGTCGATTCCGACACCGCGTCGCTCGACGCGTTTCCCACCAACGTGGTGGTCTACGACGAGCCTCTCCCTCGCGCGGAGAGCGGCGGGAGCACCGTCACGTAAGTACTACGCTATCCGGTCATGGCGAAGCCCTCCGCTGAGGGCTCGTGACCCTCTCGACACTGTTCTGCAAGACCTGACCGCCTCCATTCCGGAGGACGCCGATGCCGAAACGCTGGAGGTGCGACGCCTTCAGCTCCTCGAGGGCGCACAGAAGCTGGCAAGCATGAGATGCTTGTCAGAAGCCTATCAACGCGAGATGGATCGCGCCGTGGGCGGCTCGCCGGCTCCGACTGGGCCTAGCCGCCTAGGCGTGGTCCGACAGCGCGGTGCGGCCCTTGCCAGTCTGTTTGGGGCCGGCCGCCCTGTATACGCCACGCCAGCGGAGAACATTCGTGCCTCCCAGGAAGCGGCGGACGAGCTGGATAACTTCGACGGCGAGGAGCGCCGCCTGATGACGGAGCGAGTCCAGCAGCTCCTCGACGCGGCCGCTGCGCAAGACAAAGCCGGCCGCCGCACGGAGGCACCACAACGACAACGCGGCGACTTGCCTCCCCGCCGAGATCAAGGCGCGACCTCTCGGACGCCGACTGGCGGCGTCCGCGGAAGAAAGAAGCAGGACCCGGCTGTCAGTCATAGCCGGACTCACCTCTCCATCGAACGCGACGAAGACGGCCGCCCCAGGGCGGTAGAGCGGCGGGACGACTATCAGCCTCCGCCTCCCCGCAGAGAAAGGCGAGTCTCCCCGCCACCCGTCGAGCATCCGACTCTCGGCGACCGCCTTGGCCGCCGAGAGGGAGTCGGCGAGAACGACGCCAGCCACCGGATCGAGCGACTTCACCGATCCCTGGCGCTAGAAGAAGAAGATGAGTTGGGCCCACCTTGTTTCGGACCTCGCATCCGCGACGAGCCCTTCCCCCGAGGATTCACGCTCCCCCGAGACACACCCAAATACACCGGCTCCGTGAAGTCGGAGGACTGGCTGGTGGACTACTCCACGGCTGTCAGCATAGCGAACGGCAACAAGCGCGTCGCCGTAAAGTATGTTCCCCTCATGCTCCAAGGCACGGCCCGGATATGGTTGAACAGCTTGAAGCCCCGCAGCATCAACGGCTGGGTCGACTTCACCGAGGCCTTCGTCCGCAACTTCACGAGCACATACAAGCGACCTCCCAAGCCTCGTCAGCTATCCTTGTGCGTACAAGGCCCCAATGAGTCCACTCGCGACTACCTCACGCTACCGGGCGAAGCTCCGAACTCCTGCGAAGGAGTGCACGAGGTGCAGGCGATCGAGTACTTTCACCGCCGGCAGTAGAAGGCACCCTCCTCAAGCACAAGCTCCTTTGCGACGAGCCGGAGACCCTCGACGAGCTGCTAGTCATAGCAGACAAATATGCCACTGCCGACTCCTCCATGAAGGCGGAGATCGAAGTCAGTGCGACGGGCAAGGTAGCTCCTCATGCTCCCAGAACTCCAGCCGGCGATGCCAGCCGGCGACAACAGCAGCAGAATGATCACAAGCGCAAGGCCCCGCATGCTTCCAACGGCAGTGGCGGCTTACCGGGCGACCGGCAGCCAGAGGGCAGCCTCGCCAAGCGGCGTAAAGGCGGCAAGTCCAACTGGTTGCCGGCCTTCTCCTACGAAAGCGCACTGGACGGACCTCGCAAGTTCCACAGCGCCGGGCGAAGCCGTCAAATCACACCACCCGGAAGTGCCATCGGCTCACCAGATCGCTAAGGGAGACGGCCTTGCCCTCCTCCGCTGGGCAGCCGCCCGCCACCACCGCCAAAGAGCCGGGTTGTCCGGGCCAACGGGCCATAAAGACAAGACGATTACCCGAAGAGCACGGGCGCCTATATGTCGTGTTTACCAAGATGGCGGATGATCGCCGCAGCAGCGGCAGCGGCAGCAAAGAGGTGAATGCCGTGGCGTCAGACGCCCTGCAGTTCATGCACCGGGTCCGAGAAGCCCATCACCGAGTCGCGGCCGATCACCCGTAGGTGATGTCAATCCAGGCTCCTACGCCCTGGTCTTGGGAGCCACCCTTGCCACGGATAGGCGGGCCGCTCGCTTCTCGCGAGTACTGATAGACGGAGGCAGCAGCATCAACATCCTGTACAAGGATACGATGGAGAAGTTAGGAATCAAGCAGAGGCAGCTTCAAAGATAGTCGATCAGGTTCCACGGAATTGTACCCGCCTTTCCGCTCCCGATTGGCAAGATTCTGATAGACGTCCTCTTTGGGGACAAGGATCACTTTCGCCGAGAGCCAGTCTAGTTCGAACTGGTGGACCTCGAGAGCCCCTACCATGCCTTGCTTGGCCGACCTGCTTTGGCCAAGTTCATGGTGGTCCCCCACTACGCCTACCTCAAGATGAAGATGCCGAGTTCCAAGGGGATTCTGACCGTAGCCGGCGACTACAGAAAGTCGTCCGCCTGCGCAGCTGAAAGCAGCCGGCTAGCCGAGTCCCTTGTGATCGCAGCTGAGAAGCGGCTCCTGGATCGGGTCGTGACGATGGCCGGCAAGCAGCCAGAGATGTCGTCCGACCCCAAGGAGTCAGAAGCTGAGGGCTCGTTCAAGCCGGCCAAAGAGACCAAGAAGATACCCTTGGACCCAGAGCACCTAGAGAAATACACTGTCATAGGTACGAACCTCGGCAGCAAATAGGAAGGCGAGCTCGTCGATTTCCTCCGTGAGAATCGGGACATCTTCGCATGGTCCCCCAAAGATATGCCAGGTGTACCGACGGATTTCGCCGAGCACAAGTTACATGTCCGACCTGATGCGAAGCCCGCTGTGCAGCCCTTGCGCGCCGTCAGAGAGAAGAGAAGAGTTGTTGGAGAAGAGATAGCCCGGCTCCTTGCAGCCGGTTTCATCATGGAAGTTTTCTTTCCGTAATGGTTGGCGAACCCGGTCCTGGTACTAAAGAAGAACAAGCAGTGGCGGATGTGTATTGACTACACAAGCCTCAACAAAGCCTGCCCCAAGGACCCGTTCGCTCTACCCAGAATTGATCAGGTGATAGACTCCACAGCCGGATGCGAGTTGTTGAGCTTCTTAGATGCATATTCAGGATATCATCAGATCAAGCTGAACCCGGCAGACAGATTGAAGACCGCCTTCATCACGCCATTTGGAGCCTTCGCCACCGACCATGACGCTCGGCTTGAGGAACGCCGGCGCCACCTTTCAGCGTTGCATGCAGAAGTGCCTCCTCAAGCAGCTTGGCAGAAACGCCCACGTTTACGTGGACGACGTGGTGGTGAAGACGGAGAGGCGAGGAACGCTGTTGGAAGACCTCAAGGAGACCTTTGAAAACCTGCGCTGATTCTAGATCAAGCTCAACCCAGAGAAATGCATCTTCGGAGTACCAGCCAGCCAGATCCTCGGCTTCCTGGTATCTGAACGCGGCATAGAGTGCAACCCCGTGAAGATCAAGGCAATTGAGAGAATGGAAGTGCCCCGCCGACTGCTGGATGTGCAGAAGTTCACCGCTGCTTACGCCTATCACCGATTCATCAGTCGGCTGGGTGAGAAAGCCCTTCCTCTGTACCAACTTATGAAGAAGACCACCTTCTTCGAATGGAACTCCAAGGCGGACGAAGCTTTTTCCCAGTTGAAAAGAATGCTGGCTACTCCCCCAGTGTTGGCGGCTCCGACTCCAAAGGAGCCCATGCTCCTGTATATTGCCACCACCAGCAGGGTAGTCAGCGTAGTTATTGTGGTTGAACGCAAGGAGGAGGGCAAGGCGCTACCGGTCCAGAGACCAGTATATTACCTGAGCGAGGTACCGTCGACCTCCAAGCGTAACTACCCCCACTACCGTAAGATGTGTTACGACGTGCACTTTGCCGCCAAGAAGTTGAAGCCTTACTTTCAAGAGCACTCAATCACCGTGGTTTGCACGGCCCCACTAGCAGAGATCATCTAAGCCGAGATGCTTCAGTCGAGTGGCCAAGTGGGCCATAGAGTTGGCCCCTACACCATCTTTACCAGCCCCGCACCGCCATCAAGTCACAAGCACCGGCCGACTTCCTCGCCGATTGGGCCGAGACCAGATATCCGCCGCCAAATACCGACTCCACCCATTGGCGGATGCACTTTGATGGCTCCAAGATGCGCACCGGCTTGGGAGCCGGGCGTGGTCCTCACTTCCCTACAGGCGACAAGCTCAAGTACGCGCTGCAGATCCATTTCGCCGCCTCCAACAACGTCGCCGAATATGAGGCGCTCATCCACGGGCTCCGGCTTGCCAAAGAACTCGGCATTCACCGGATCCTGTGCTATGGCGACTCCGACTTGGTGGTCCAACAGTCATCCGGCGACTGGGACGCCAAAGATGCAAACATGGCGAGCTACCGCTTTCTGGTACAGCAACTGAGTTGATATTTTGAGGGATGCGAATTCCTCCATGTACCAAGGAATGACAATGACCAAGCAGATGCCCTGGCAAGAATCGGTTCCACCCGACAGGCAATACCAACCGGCGTCGCCCTTCAGCGCCTTCTCAAGCCATCCGTCAAACTGTCACCAGAATCAGACTCCATTTTTGTGCCGGCTCCCCCCGAAGAAACTAGATCCGACTCCAGAGCCTCGGCAGACGGCACAAGAATCCGTGAAGACGCCCCCAAGAACGCGGCAGTCGAAGCCAGCCCGGGGACTTCGGAACCCAGCCCGGGGACTGCAGCGACCTTTGGAAAGCCTCCAAGATTGGCCAGGGGATCGTGCTGCCGGTCGGCCGGGGACTTCTCCAACGCAGCAAGCTGCTGCAGACTCCAACCCGCCGCCTCCCCGCCCCGCCGCCTCGTCCAAGTAGCAAGATCTTGGCGGTCGAAGAAATAGCAGCACCCTCATGGGCCCAGCCCATTTTGAAGTTTTTGGTAAGCGGAGAGCTACCAACTGATGAAACCTTAGCTCGGCAGGTGCAACGCCAAGCGGCAGCCTATACTATAATCAATAGAGAGCTGGTCAGGCGCAGCGTCACCGGTATCTACCAGCGCTGCGTCGAATCAGAGCAAGGCCAAGCAATCCTCGAAGACATTCATCGTATGAAAAGTGCCATCATGCAGCCTCCAGAGCACTCGCCGCCAAAGCCTTTCGACACGGTTTCTTCGCCGACCGCCCTCGAAGAGGCCAAGGAATTAGTTCAAAATGCAAGGTGCTGTGTTCCGCTCCAAGCCGCTTTAGCCGGCTTCAGCGCTCAAGACAATCCCCATCGCCTGGCCCTTTGCTGTCTGGGGCCTGGACATGGTGGGACCATTCAAGACGGCACGAGGTGGCCTAACTCACCTACTTGTCGCGGTGGACAAGTTCACCAAGTGGATAGAAGCAAAACCCATCAAGAAGTTGAATGGTCCCTACGGCAGTAACTTTCATCGCCGATATCACGACTCGCATGCAGCGTACCACAGCATCATCACCGACAACGGCACAAATTTCGCCAAGGGCGCCACGCCCGTTTACGCACGGCATTTGTGGCATCCGACTGGACTTAGCGTCCGTTGCCTATCCGCAGTCAAACGGCCAGGTGGAGCGAGCAAACGGCCTCATCTTGTCTGGCATCAAGCCTCGTCTGGTCGAACCACTGGAGCGTTCGGCTGGTTGCTGGCTTGAGGAGTTGGCAGCCGTCCTCTAGAGTCTGCGTACGACTCCAAACAAGTCAACTGGCTTCACACCCTTCTTCCTCGTCTACGGTGCCGAAGCCGTCATCCCAACAGATATAGAGTTCGACTCCCCGCGAGTCACCATGTACACCGAGGAGGAAGCAGAAGAAGCACGTCAAGACGGCATCGATCTGCTGGAAGAGGGGCAGCTCTTGGCACTCACCAGTCCAGCATCTACCAGCAGAGCCTGCGCCGCTACTACAACAAGAAGGTCAAGCCAAGATCATTCTTAGAGGGCGACCTTGTGCTCCGGCTGATTCAGCGAACAGCCGGCCAGCACAAGCTGTCGGCGCCTTGGGAAGGACCGTTCATCATCAGTAAGGTGCTGGGCAACGACTCCTACTACCTGATCGATGCTTAGAAGCCCCAAGCACGCAAGAGGGACGACTCCAGCAAAGAGACGGAGCGACCATGGAATGCAAATCTCCTCCGGAGATTTTACAGTTGATGCAGTATGTACCACGCTACCCTTTTGTGTTTGAAATACCAAGACTCCGGGCCCCCCCGAGACGAGCTCGGGGACTGCTCTCTTTTGTTATCTGTATGATAAGAATTATGCCTTTGGGTATGTTACCCTTTTTATTATGTTGTTTGGCATCGGGCTCGACTAGTCGGCCCGGGGACTCGCCGCTTTTGAGCTATGAAGTGCTTCCTGAAGTCCGACAAGTAGCGTCTGGCGCCTAAGCCGCCTCCCCGTCAGGCCGCAGCTGCAGAGCGACTGCTTGGCGGTGAGTGAGGTAGAGCAGGCGCCCACACGAAAAAAAGGGCTAAGGACCCAAAGCATACACATAGTTGAAAGCGGCTCCCAGCCCGTTTTATGAAGCCGACTCTTAAGAGGTCGGCTTGTTGCTTTTCTACCCAACTTGCTTAAACGACTCTAAAATGGCCAAGTACTTGCCTTCTCAAAAGTAGCCGAGCACTTGACCTAGACGGCAGTCCGCAGAGCGGCTGCCTGACGGGCAAGGCGGCATCTAAGGGAAGGCGGCAAGGGGAAAGCCATAAGAGCACTGAGCAAGAAAACATGAAATTAGAACAATATTTACATAAACTTAGGCCCTTGGCCGGATCTTCGAACAGAGGTTCAGAATACACCCCGCGGGTGGAATTGTGCGAATTAACAAAGTTCTTTCGAAAGACTAACAAGCAGATAAAATAAAGCCAACGCAGCGGCCTAAGAAGCAGCGGATGAAATTTGGAAGGCCGAGGCGGTGGCGGCGTCGAGCGCCGTGGTGGCTGGCGATCTCGGTTGATCGTCTCTGGCAGCGGCTGGCTCAGAGGGGCGCGGCTCGTTGCTGGAGGCACGGTCGAGCTGAGGCTGGCCGCCCGCTCCATCTTCTGACGCCTCCATGCCGTCTCCGTCCTCCGCCTCGTCCTCATCCTCGGTGCTGGAGTCGATCACCTCCGCCGAGTCCTCGTCGTAGTCCGGGTTCATCCCGAACCACTCCGGTGGCGCCTCCCCACCATCTTCAGCCCGCTCCGGGACGAAGACGCTGGTGTCCGTGTAGTCGGCGATCACCACCGCACGCTCGACGAGGGCGCCCTCCGCGGCCTGCAGCTCCACTGGCTTCGACCGAACGCGGCCAGCGGTCAGGTCAAGCCACGGATACCACGCTTGACGAACTCCAGGCTCGGCGAGCTCGGCTGAGCATGGAGCCCTTCCAAGCCTCAAGACGCCCGGCCCGCGACCTCCGGCCGGTCGGCGGTCCGGTGGGAGTCTGTGAAATCGCATGTCCGGCCACAGGGCAGCAATCGCCTGGGCCCCGACACGCTGAAGACGGCGCAACATCCGATGAGTCGGCCGCAGACGAGCTTCAATGCTGAGGAGCTGCTCGTCAAGGGTCCGGGGGGCGTTGGCTGCGATCTTGGCGCCATCCGCCCTCCGCGCCTCGCGTTCGGCCTCAATGACCTGATTGGCCGCCTGCATATGACCAGGGAAGAAGTCTGCCAGGAAGAAGAAAAAGCAAGTTAGAAAAGACAAGAGCCGGCTTAACCCATAGTCGGCAACCCAAAAGAGAAAGTAAAAGCAAACTTACCATCAACGATATCTTCGATCTCATGGAAGCCGGAGGTCAGATGCGCCTCTCGGTCGGTCCAGGCGGAGCGCTCGCTCTCAAACTCGGCCAGGAGGGCGGCCTCTTTCTTCTCCGCCTTGACCCGCGCCGCCTTGAGCAACTCCCTCTGCTCCGCCAGCTGCGTGGCCAGCAGGTCGCAGTCTGCGGCGAGCTTGCCGCGTTCCTCCTCTTTGGCGCGCAGGGCGGTCTCGGCCATACCCAGCTGATCCCGCAGAGCGGCGTTGGACTCTAAAGAATAAAAGAAGAAGGATGCAAAGTCGTCAGATAAGAAGGTCGCCAGGAAGATCCGGCCCGACTGCGCAGCAGTCGGCCCGAATCTCGGGGACTACAGCCCGGAGTGCGCAAGCCGCTCGCCAAGAAGAAACTCACCTCGGCTCCTCGCCAGGTCAAGAGTCTGTTTGTTCAGCTCTTCAACGTTGCGGTTGAAGGCGGTAGCGCCGGAGGTTGTGATACTCCTGTAACAAGGATTCCGAACCACGTATAAAGACTTGGAAGTAAGCAAATAAAGTTCGGGCACTTTGCTCGGCAGCCGACCGAAACTTCGGGACTACACCCAGTGGGTGTCTTGTTGGCCTTACGAAGAAGATCAAGAGAAAATTTGGAAATGAAACTTACCCGCGACGGCAGAGTGCGACGCCAAAGCGCCTTGAGAGGTTCTGGAGGGCGACGCCTTCGGCCCGCAGCTTCGCTTGGACGTCCCGGAGCGCCGTGTTCAGCAGGCCCGTGCCGCCTCCTCGCGCCCACCTAGTGGGCGCGGCGCTCGACGCTTCAAAGATCGTGGATCGCCAGCTGGCGCGCCGGTCTCAAAGGGCGCGGCGCCGAGTCCGCCTTTTCAAAGCGGGCGCCACAAGGCGAGGCGATTTTGAAGAAGCGCGCGCCACGGCTTCACTCGCCGGTCGGCGGCGCTGGTGGGTCCGCCGGCTGTTTGCCTCGCAAGCGATTTCAGACCGCACGGAGGCGCTGGAGGTGGCGCGGCCGCTGCTCGCCGCCCCTCTCCCCGTGGACGGAGCCTCACCACCAACTCCCTCCGATTGCCCGTGAAGTCCGAGGCGGTGGCGCCGACCTCAGAGGAATGATGAGCAGCGCCGACTGGAGACGCACGGCCTCCTCGGCTTGCCTTTGAGCTGCGGCGGCGGCTTCGACCGCCCTCCCGGCCGCCGCTTTCTCTCGACGGGCGGCCGCCTCCTCGTCGCGCTTCTCCTGCTGCGTTCGCTCTGTTGCCTCCCCGAGGGCGGCCGAGGTCAGCCCGCCGACTGCCGGCGGATGTCTCTGCCGACCCCATGACGTAGGCGGCAGCGACCCTCTCCAGAGTGAGGGGAGCCCTGATGAGAGAAAAAGACATAAGAAGACTTGGGCAAGACGGACCAGAAGAAAACAAGATGGAATAAAAAGATACTTACGCGGAGACCAGCGGTGGCTTCTTCACCTCCTTGCGGAAGCGGTTGGCCTTCGTGGCCGCTTCTTCACGCTGAGTCGCGGCGGCTGCTCCCCTGATTCTCTTGGCCTGGCCGCCCGGATGACTCGACCCGGCCCGGCGCTTCTTCGCGCCGCCTCGGCCCCCTAAGGCGGTGGAGGAGCTCGCGCCCGGTTGGCCGGTTCTCTGCTGGCGGCGGGGGGCGACTTCGTCATTAGGCCAAAAGTGGCCGAGGGCCTGAAGTCGTTGGCCTCTCCCCCTCCTTCGGCATCGGTCTCCACTGCCGCCACGCCCAAGTCGGGGTCGTCGGCGTCACTCTCCGCCCGGTCAGGGACGAACTCGCGAGCCGGCCCCGCGGCGCCGGCTGAGGGCGGCATGAGAGGATTCTGAGTCGGAAAGAACCAAGAAAAGTAAGAGCCGGATCCGGCTAAGGAAGGAAACAAGGAAGCGAGAGGCGACTTACCGTCGGCGGGGGATTGGCGCGCGAGTAAGGCTCCTTGCCGAAGCGCCATTCCTCCCTGAGGTCGCAGTTCGCCAAGAAGTTCATCGTGTCCACCACCTCCGCATGGGGCATGTCCTTGGAGCACATCCGGCTGGGTCCGCTGCCGCTCATCTGGCAGATCAGATGAGGACGGCCCCGAGAGGGAGGACTCGGCGCGCCACGGGCGGCCAGCAAGTCAGCCCAGCCAGGCCCTCCGATCAGATCATTACACGGAGCCGCGCGACAAGCGTTACTGCGGAGTTAGCGTCCGGGCCTGTAGAGACCAGCTGGTGGGTCGGCCCGCCCGATTCGCCCGCCCGTAAGGCGGCAAGTTGACTTCCAGCCACCGTCAGGCGGCGTTCTTGACGAGAAATGCGGCGCTGCCACATCTTCACCCGACTTGATGAGGGGATGGCAGGAAAGGATTATCGTACACCGCCTCCTCTTGGCGATGAGCGCGCCGCCAGAGCCGCACGCGAGCGATGTGGGTCCCGAAGCCGCTGAAAGAACTCCCCATAGCTCGATGGTGGGGAGAACTCGAGGAAACCTTCGCATAAGGATGCGAAGGCGGCTAGCAGCACCATCGTGTTGGGGGTGAGGTGGTGCGGCAGGAGCCCGAAGAACTCCAAGAACGCGCGGAAGAAGCCGCTCGCCGGCAGCCCCAACCCACGCATGAGGTGCGAGCGGAAGACAATCCGCTCGCCCTCCTCCGGCGCCAGCGTGATTTCGCCCTCCGGCGGGGCGCGGGCTCGCACGAGGTTGCTGCTGGGAATGCGGCGCGTCTGACGAAGGAACTCGACCATGTCGTCGTCGATGATGGAGCCGTCCCACACGCCGGAGTGCGCGGTGGGACGCGCGGTGGCTGATGAGGAGCTCATCTCCGCGGCGAGGAAGGAACGAGGCTCGGCGCAGAGGAGCAAGGAAGAAGACGGGGCAGGGAGCGGGGATGAAAGAGTGCGCTGCGGCGCCGCCGCTTCTCCCTCCCCGCCTACTTATAGGCGCCTGGCCGGGCGGTTAAGGGGCGGGCGTGGGATTATCTGCGCCCACGCCCTCGCTTCGCACACGATTTAACCCACGACGTTATCAAGGCGCGATAACGGCGTAGAGCCCAACCGCCAGACGCCGCAGCGGATCCGCTGCCAGGCGTCGGGCGTGGTAGTGGCGGGCCCCGCCGACAGTTCTGTCTTGTCGCTGTGGTGGCAGATCGCCCCTGCCGTGGCGGGCCCACGACAGCGGTTGCCGTGAAGCTTATCGACACGCCCGAGTCCCGCCGACCTTCAAAACCGTTGAAGAGCAAGACCCTCGCAAGCCGACAGATGGAGATGGCGGGCCGAGTCCAGATAGTTCCATCGAAGGATGAAGCTGCCGAGGCTCCTCGACGGGCTGCCCTCGGCGCCTCCCGCCTTTGGGGACTGCACTGGAGTAATGGACTACGGGTAGGCGCACCCGAGCCCTGAACCTTTCAAAACATCGGGGCAGGCTGCGCCCCTCAAGACCCCAAGACGAAGAGTCGCCTTCAGATAGTCGGCAACAGCACCGGCCGACTACCCCTCTGGGACGAGTCCCAGGGGCCGCCTTCAGGACAAGCCGACTCCAAGCCAGCGACCTCCAGCGAGGCCGGCTACAAGGAGTCGGCCCGTGACCTCCACCGCCTTATGCCTTGGCGACTATGGGGTAAAGCCGCCTCGCGGCCCGTCCCCGCGCAGTCCATAAAGGGCAGGTATGGCTACAGGGCGCCGTACCAACGGAGATCTCCGTCTTGGCGGCGCAAAGATCAGCCATGCCGGCCCTGACATCAGCACCATGGACAGATTCATGTACCCACGTTGGCCTGTCTGTACGACCCGAAGACGGCGGGACCCGCCTGTCGGCGGGAGTACCGAAGACGGCGAGAGCACCCCAAAGACGGACCCGATGGAGTCGGCCTCCGGAAGTCGGCCGGCTCCTCCCCTGGGATCTATGCGCCATTAACCAGACAAGACAGGGAATGGCAACAGTGATCGCCCGCCGGTGGCAAGATCACTGCCATAACCTCGACCAAGCTCGCGTCATCGGCAGCTACGGTGATCTGCAGCCAGCAAGACCCGCCATGGGCGAACAAGGGCTGTCGGCCTCATGTCTTTGGGCCTTGGCCGAAAGCCCACTAGTCGGCGGGCCCCAGGAGTCGGCAGAGAAGCCGGCGACTTAGAGACTGACGGATTGGACCCACACCCAGCCGGATTACTGTTGTACCCCCGGGGGGTAGGCCTATATAAACCCCCCAGGGCACCCATGCAAAGGGTTGGAAGCTAGTAGTTTTAGACACACACATAGAGGGAGAGAAGAGCAAGCCGAGCCCTTCTCCTTCCTCACCCCGAACAGCTCAAGGAGCCCCTTGTACCCATTTTGCCATAGTGATCATGCGGAGACCCCCGCAGAGCAGCAAGAGGGGTGTTATCTCCTCGGAGAGCCACAGGCTGGGTAAGATTAGGTCCAGCGTGCATGCCTTCGCCTCAACCCGTTTCTGTGCACCGGCTGACGTTCTACTCGCCCCTCCATGATAAGCCATCCTTTGGCATATGTCGCACCCAACCCCGACAACCGGCGGCATGTGATTCACTTTGTTCTCGGTTCCTTCGGGAAATGTCACGCGGTGACATCCGAGTCTGCCTAGCCTGCCATGACCAGTTCACCGGAGTCCTGATAGCCAGTGCTATAGCCTGATTCGCACGCCATCGAATCGACATGCTCGATGTTGATTCATGTATGCCTGTCCCCGTAAGTTAGTGCCACTTCGGGTTCACGACTAATCATGTCAGCCTGGGTTCTCTGTCATATGGATGCTAGCGACACTATCATATACGTGAGTCAAAAGGCACAAACGATCCCGGGCTAGGTAAGGTGGCACCAGTGGGAATACCGTGCGTGAGGCCGCAAAGTGATATGATGTGTTACATGCTAGATCGGTGTGACTTAGGATCGGGGTCCTGACATTAGCACAGTAGGTTTTGAAAAGGTTGCTAGTAAACTGCGAGCCGTTATCTGTGACAATGCGGTTGGGGACCCCGAAGCGGCTCACGAGGCCCTTGATGAACTTGACAGCAGAGCCGGCTAGAATGGTACGGACGGCCTCTACTTCTGCCCACTTGGTAAACTTGTCAATGGCGACGTATAGATATCGGTAGCCCCCTGGCGCTCGAGGGAACGGGCCTAAGATGTCCAGCCCCCAGACCGCGAATGACGACGTGAGCGGAATGGTTTGGAGGCCCTGAGCGGGCTGATGGATTTTCTTGGCGTGGAATTGGCAAGCTTCGCAGGACTTTGATACGTCCATTTTGCATCATGCTTTTATATCAATATTTATTGCATTATGGGCTGTTATTACACATTATATCTCAATACATATGGCTATTCTCTCTTATTTTACAAGGTTTACCATGAAGAGGGGGAATGCCGGCAGCTAGAATTCTGGCTGGAAAAGGAGCAAACGTTGGAAACCTATTCTGCACAACTCCAAACGTCCTGAAACTCCACGAAACAACTTTTTGGATTTTATAAGAATTTATGAGCAAAAGAAATAGGCCAGGCCCACACCTGTCCGAGGAGGCAGGAGGCGCCCAGCAGGGCGCGGTCCCCTATCTCCTGGGCCCCGGTGGTCCTCGGCGTCCATCTTCGCTATATCATCACTTTAACCTGGAAAAATCGTGGGCAAGCTTATGGGACGAAACTCCGCCGCCACGAGGCGGAACCTTGGCGGAATCAATCTAGGGCTCTGGCGGAGCTGTTACGCTGGGACACTTCCCTCCGGGAGGGGGAAATCATCACCAACGTCATCACTAACGATCCTCTCATCGAGAGGGGGTCAATCTCCATCAACATCTTCACCAGCACCCACTACTAGAAACAGGGAATTTGGCATCAGCCAGCTCTTTGCCATCTGCCAGCAGATGGCAAAGAACGTCTTTGCCATCTGCTTATAAAAAACAGACGGCAAAGAACTGGCAGACGGCAAAGAACATGGTTGCCATCAGCCAATTATTTGCCATCTGCTAGTGGATCGCAAATAATCTTTGCCATGTGCCAGCAGATGGCAAAGAGGTTGGCAAATCCTGTGGCCGTCAAGAGTCTAACGGCGTACCAGCCCCACCTCTTTGCCATCTGCCACAGACGGTAAGATTCTTTGCCATCTGGCCGCAGATGGCAAAGAGATGGGGTTATTTTTTCCGTAAAAAAATTGTGGGGTTATCCTCCCTCTCTCCCCACCCATCCAGGTAAAAAAAACACAGGTTCGCATCTCATCTACACACCCCGAACAGCCCGTCGATGGTGCTCTAGGCTCGCTGGCCGCCTCACTCCCCCGCCCCGTCGCCGGCCCTCCCCCGCCATCCTGCCGCCCGGCCGCCTCGCCCTCTCGCCCGGCCGCGTGCCTCCCCCGCCTGTCGCGGCCCTCCCCCGTCCACGTCCTCCCTGACTACACCAGCTCTGCCCCATCTCCTTCCTGTGAGGAGAAAAGGTCAGTCCCATCTCCTTCCTCTTGACATATACTGAACTAGAGGGATACACGCAGTGGCGGAGCTACGAATAAAAGGCTGGGCGGGCCAAGCTACATGGCAACGCATTTTTTATTGTAGACTGTAAACAACATGATTTCAATGTATTAATATACGTCAGGGAGAAGAAATTTTGGGGAAATCAAGGGATTGACTAAGAATATTTAGGTATTTTTGGGGGAATAATTCAATGAAATTTGACTGTGCAGCATGCATGTAGAGATTCAGGCTAATTCAGGTACTAAATAAATTCTGAGATGAGCACAGCTGCATAGGCTGCCGTTGCTAGGCTGGTCGTGGCCTCATCGATCTGGCACGAAAAGTCTTGACGTGGTGATATGTGTGTTGTCTTGCCGTGGCGTGTCGGCATGCTATGAGTCTGTGACCTGTGTGGGGCAGTCGTGGGCGGCTGCTCCGCTGCTGAGTACTGGTTGTGTGCCTCTGTATTTAGAAAGTAGCAATGTGCGGGACGCGGAGTATCTGTGCGCGAGCTCAAATGAGCTCGCTATCTGGGTCGCTGATTGAAGCATGGAGATCTGTGCCCTTTCATTATACGAGCAGGCTTGGGGTCTTTGGGAAATAAGCACTGTGGCTAAATACGTACAGGGCAGGCGTGGGCGGTGGGCCTTATTTTGACGGTCGCGGGGATGTCCGTTTGGCGATGACGAGGTGGGCCGTGGATCAGAATTGGAGGTTCCGTCTAGTCCGTGGCCCGGAAAGTGTGTTGTTCCGTTCGATGGGCCCATGATGCAGTAAGTGCGTGTTCTGGTGCCTTTGGCTCGACACACTTGACCTAATTTATAGAGCGCTGGCGGCCGGCGGCTGGCGGCGGCAGTGGCGGCGCCGGCGGGGATAATGGAGTTCCTGATGCATCCTATCCGCGGGTACGTATGCTAGTGATTTTTTTCTCAGCGGTCTGTTTCCCAGAACCTTTTAGGGCAGAATGAATTGAAACCGGATTTGCTTTTGACTGGCACATTTCCACTTTTCTTGAGGAGGTGGGGGAGAGTTTGGCGCCGGCGGCGATGCGGGCGGATCCGACCGCCGTGGATATAGTGGTAGAGCAGCAAGCGGCGGATCCGACCGATGTGGATATAGTGCTGGAGCAGCAAGTGGCTGTCGAGGAAACGCCAGTACAGAGAGCGCCGGCGGACGGCCAGCTGGTTGGCACAAGGGAGGCACAAATCTTCATGATCAGTGAAGCAGCAGCGGAGAGGAGAGCCACGTCCCCGCCAAGCTCCAAGCTATCAACTGGGAAGATGAACCCATGAGCTCCTGGTTGGAATAAGAGGTTAGTGCATTGAACATACAGATACTTGCTGTGTCAAGTACTGATGTACGTAAATGGATATTAGAATAGTATAGGTACTGAACTTTGAGGATGTTTGTCTGAAAGGGAAGCAGAGTGGATCGCATTGCTGTTTTTCTATGGACATTAAGGCACTTAGATTAACCCTAGGTTTCCATGATCAATTGTGTTGTGCAGGATGCTGACAGTAGATGAATGAAAAGATTGTAGCAATGGCAAATGTGATTAGAGTGATTCCAGTGCAGGGCTATGGAACAGCAACTAGGAGGCGTGGCGTTTAATTTTGATTTGTCAACTAGTACAGGCCGGTTGTTGAATTCTTTGTGTATGATTAGCAGAATATTTTAAGCAAGGCAAGATTTTTGGATCACAGTTCTGAATCTTTGGATCCAAATCCTAATAGTGGGCTAATAAAAAGATGTTACTGAAGCCAGTGGCAATTCAGGAGCACGCATTGGTAATTAGAATTGGTCCTGGAGAGTCTGCAATACTAGGAAACATTACAATGGTGCTACGGAATTAAATGTTAGTTTTTTCTTTCAAGTTAGGTGTTGCCCTGTTTTCACGATTTGTTTGTCAGTCGTGCGTGAGGATGAAAACAAACTGTTACGTAAAAGGTATAGCCGAAAGCAGTAGATTGTCCATGTGTTCAGTTGTATATAATTCTCTGTCAGTTTAACGACATGTCTCCTGGGTCAAGTGTATGTAACATGCTTTTGCTGGGCTGCAGGTTGAGGATCGGTGCTGCCGCACCAAGCCGCCCACCATGCCCAAACTGTGTCAATGCATTCGAGAAGGCTGTTCGGAACTATGCTGAGAATCCAAGAGACAATGTGGTCACTCCGACTATCGGCACGACATTTGCCTCGGTTGGAGAGGCATATGACTTCTACAATTTGTATTCCTGGGAGAAAGGTTTTGGCATTTGTTATGCCATGGGAGCATAGGGATACTCACAACCACTCATTGTCGCCAAACTTTGGCGAGACACTCCATTAGTTCACAAAGAGGTCTTTGCGTAGTCTTTGTGGCAAAATTAACAGAGACCACGCAGAGGATGATGTGAAGAAGACAATGGATGTGTTTGCCGAGATTGGTGCTAAAGATCCAGATTTTACGTATAGGGTGCAGGCTGATAGCGAGGGAGGAATAAGAATCTCATGTGGGCTAGTGGGAACAAAGAAAAGTGCGATACTCTTTCTTCGGTGATAATCATAACATTTGACACTACTTACCGGACTAACCTGTATGACATGCCATTTGGATTGTTCGTGGGTGTAAACAATCACTTCCAAAGTGTGACCATGGCAGGGGTGCTTGTCCGTGATGAGACGGAAAATAGCTTTGTATGGGTTTTTTCAGAGTTCCTTCGAATGATGGGTGGTTCGCCACCGGTCACCATACTGACAGGTAAAGTAGAATTATGTGATGGGTACATGTTCGGACCACGGTAGCGTGTCTTGGCTAATCTGATATCAATTTTTTGTTTTAATGTTTTTACAGACCAGAACCGTGCAATGGAGCTGACAATCAGGAAGGGTATGCCTAATACAACACACAAGTGGTGTAAATGGCATGTGTTGAAGAAAGCAAAAGAGTCCTTGGGGGCGCTGTATACAAAGAAAAGCGAGTTCAGGTCTGAGTTCTACAAGGTCATAAACCACATGTTGACCGAAGATGAATTTGAGAAAGCTTGAGAGCTGTTGCTTGATAAATACAAGTTAAGGGATCATGCATATATGACACAGCTGTTCGAGATTCAAAAGAAATGGACCGAGCCTTACTACGAGTTTTCTGTGCGGAGATGACAAGCACACAGCGGAGCGAGAGCGCAAACCATATGCTTAAAAATTATGTGCCCCCTGGGTGCCCAATGCACATGTTCGTTCAAAAATATATGAGGCTTCAATTTGACCGCGAATCAGATGAGAATTACAGAGAAAAACGCACTCGCATTGTAAGTGGTAGACTGCAAGCAAAAAAATGTGTGTGTATGTCCATGGTGAGGGAAAAATATAGATTCTAACGTTGAGATAATTTGGTAATTTTGCAGGGAAAGACACTGATGAGGGCAAATCTTATGTGGAGAGGCATGCAAGCAAGATATATACCAGGGCAATGTTCGAAAAATTTGGGCATATTTTGTATGAGTGTGGGGCTTATCAGGTAGAGGAGATTGAGAAGCACAGGACATACATTGCGATTCATAGTGAAGCAGAAAAAAGAGAGAAGTGGTGCAGAGTATCTTACAAAGTCACTATGCTTGATGGTGGCAACGAGTTTGAGTGCGAGTGTGGGCAGTTTGCACATATGGGCCTGCTTTGCATTTATGTTCTGAAGGTGGGGAAATAAAACCTAGTCTTGTCTAAGTCTTTCAGATGTTGAAAAATAGATTCTGATTTCTTTGTTTTCACTAACCATGTGAATCACGTTTCTGTGTTGCAGGTTCTGGATTTCATTCGAGCTAAGGAAATACCAGCGAAGCATATTGTGAAGAGGTGGACAAGGGATGCAAGAGATGTTCTACCAGCTCACCTAGCTCAATAGCAAAAAGACAGCATGCAAAACAATCCCTTTCCATACAGACACTTCACCATGTACATGCATGCCATGGAGCTAGTCAGGCTAGGAGACACAAGTGTTGAGGCATACAACCGTTTGATGGACCTGTTCAAATCCAATTTGACAATAATGCTCCCTTTGGTAGAGATTAGAGATGGTCTAGGACTAGAGGGTAGGCTGGCAGATAAGGGTGCAGTGGTTAATGAGCGGAACCCTACTGCTATAGTTGCAGAACAAAATGAGAATTTGGTTAGAGATGTTGCAGAACTTGCAGATAATGATTCTATGTCAAGGACAAGCAACCAGTTGGATGGTTTGATGGCTCCAGGAAGAAGGAAAGAGATGGGACGACCAACGACAAGCCGGGAGAAGGCTCCCTATGAAGAAGGGCTGAGCAAGAGGACCATGTTCTGTATGATATGTCGTAGACAAGGACACAAACGAACAACATGCCCTGACCTGGTGATATGCCGAAGCAGCCCAGGAAGCCTGCTAGGTGCAAGAACTATGGTGTGGAAGGCCACCGGCAGAACAATTGCAATAAAGCAATGGAACTAAGACTCGCCGGAGGGATGTGAAAAAGGATAATACATGTCGGGACTTTTCTGTTAGGATCTGAATCTTGTTATATGTTTTTAGACGTTTTTTACATTTCTTAGTGCATCGTGGCTCGTTGTGTAATTAGTTGTGATGCAACACTGTTGTGAGCCTTCAGATATCTTGCTGACAGAGGTTGCATTTTTGGTTTATGCTGTCTGGATGAGTACAACTAAATTTGATCTACCAGAGCAAGGCTGCCATGGTCGCCGATCTGTTGGCTTGGACAAGAAGAGGATAAGATAAGGTTTGGTGATGGCGGCGCAGATGAATCTTCCAGAGCAAGGCTGGATGCATCCCATATGTAATAAAAAAATCGCTGGGGGAGGCGGCCGTTTGGGCAGTAACGGATGAGTCGTGGCATAGTCCGCCATTGTCCATCTGAGCCCCCTCACGAGACGAGACGACCGTCGATATAAATGCGGCACATGGGTGGGCACCACTCTCTGGAAAAGCATCCAATACTGCTAAGAATACGTTGTAAAATACAACTGCTCAAGTGAATCTTAGCACCAGGCGACGGCCGAGATAACAGGTGCATCTGAGCTCGAGCTCAGAATAGCACTTTCGCAATGTGCGTGCGATGTGAGCCAATTTCAGTGAGCAGCTGCTTGTTGTATTGCTCTGTGTCAGAGGCGTTGTGGGCTGGGCTAGTAAAAAATTATGTTTCTACTCCAGCATTGGGCGGGCCACGGCCCAATCGGCCTTGCTGTAGCTCTGCCAGTGGATACACGCACTGGGTTTTTATGTCTAGCTGGGTTTTCCTGGGTTTGGTTCTTGGTTCATGCGGTTTGGTCTTGCAATTTTCAAAAAGCATAAACAGCGCCTCAATCCTCTTCTGAGTGGATCTATGGATAAGAGAGTCTGTAAACAAACAACTCATTAAAGAGAAGTTAGCATTACACTGGTGAACCAACAGAATCCATGTATACATTAAAGAAAAGTTTGCATTAAACAACTCATATTTTTGCTACTTTGCTGGACTACACAGTAGCCTCGTGGACAACTACATGGTTGCCCGGCGAACACTGTGTTTCCTGTTGTTTGACAGAGTACAGCCACAAAGAAACTTGAGTAACCGTGAACTTTTCTTGCAAAATATGATATAACATGAATCTCTGCCAAAACAAACCGATTAAAAGTACGATCGTAATAAGACGAAATCTTTAACTACAACGCAATAAGACAAATCTCTGAGCACCTCTTTCAGAAGATAAGGCTTGCGAATATCTGCCTCAAACTTGACACACTTAGCTTTGAAATGACCACTCATAGCTGCAAGTTCATCTGAACCAACCAAACCTGCCATCTCTGACCCATACAGATAAATTCCGCTCCATGGAGGATCACACCGAAGGGTAACAGAATTTCCAGAATCTATAAACATCCATGAGGGCCAGCTTTGACCCACCTTTACGCCACTCTGCCACATAGAAACAATGTTGTGTGGCCCGTTTTTTTTACTGAAACAGCGATGCAGAGATCTTTAACATAGCTGCCGGTAAAGCAGGTTGTTTTAAGAGGGCCAGCCTTACCATGGAGGTACTAACGCCAACAGAGATTTCCTGATATTAAGAAGATGCAACTTATATAAGAACCTTTGCTTTCTTCCTACTAAACACCAACGTAAAAAACACCCATTTATAAAGCAAGTCATACTAAATCAATACAGATTGCTTGGTCTAGAAACCTAAAATAAACACGGTTTACTGGATGACACAATACCATCTACCTAAAGCCAAAGCAGTAGGTGGAAAGGGCACAATGAATAATCCATGAAATGAAGGCTGCCTACCTTGTAGCAGCATAAATTAAACATTTTATTATGACAATAGGGAGGACCGAAATTAAATCAAAGCCTCATTATTTGGCCATATAATATATATTTTTCTCCCAGAGTCCTAAAAGATACAAAGAATGCATCTGAATGAACGGACTCGCACAAACCAATACTAACCAGCATCCTTTGGTGCAGTGCACATAGCGGCAGCTGCGTATGTTTCGCAAAAAAAAGCGGCAGCCGCTTATCACTTCCCCTCTCTTTCAGATTCCATGGACAGCGAAAGAATCACCTGGGCACTACCAGCGCCACCACCGCCTCACCCAAATCGGAAGGGGAACCAACTGACCGCAACCCCAGCAGTAAAACGAAACAAAGCACCAACACGTTAGGAAGGACGCGTACCAAGGCGCCACACATACACGTGAGCAGACCGACAGGCTGAGACAAACGACCAAGAAACTTACGGGGAGGACCCACCCTGCAGGCCACACCCCCACGATCAACCAGGAACCTCCCCTCTCTAGGGAGCTTCACTTTTATAGAATTAGATAGCCAGTATAAACCAACTCTATGGTGTAGTTTGTCTTGGTACAACATCATTGTACAGGCATGTTTCGGTGTTGCGGCCAGGCGAACACTCTGGTACATGGGCACCTGCTAATTAATTCCGTCATTAGCCCTCGTGAATGGTGCGGTTGATGGTGGACACCCACCTAACATGTCCACTTGCATCTTGACTTCCTCTGCACCCATCATCGTGACTTCTCGACATGGTTTCGCTCTGAGGATGAAATTAGATGCTACTCCTTGCGTTTCAAAATAGTTGGCAGTCGAGGGTAGAAAGAACTCGCAGACATGATCTATATTCTGTTCCTCTCTTTTAGTCAAAACACAACAAGGCTCCAGTGCCACAGCTGTTCGACCTCTATGGCATGTCCAATATTGCATCATACAAGAAGGCCAAGGCATTCTCTGAGTCTGACCTCGAAAATGCAAAGAACTTCAGCAACGAGGCCTCCCACCAAAAGATGGTGCAGTACGTTAAGCAGGGGAAGGCGAGGAAAGGGCCGGACTTTAACCCGAGCCGCCCTCTTGATCCAGAGCTGGTGATGATATCTGGTGGCGGGAGGTCCCATGGCTCGTTAGCCATTGGTAATGGATCGATACGTTGTAGTAGCACTCTCCCGCAGATCAAGAAGCGCCGGACCAGCTCGATCCTGAAATACCGTCTATTTACCGGTGGAAATCGAATTCCGTGTTTGTTATCACGGACTAAGTAGCCTTTCCTTCATTACATTGTGTTTGCGGCCGTCGATGATTACAATGCTAACGAGTGGTGTTGCAGGCTGCTATTGAGGCAGAGAGAGCGAAGACCCAGGCTGCTTTTGAGGAGAGGGACTGGCAGGCGGCGGAGAGGGACAGGAAGAATGAGGAGAGGAACCGGAACGACTCGGCTAACCGGGCCATGTACGATCTCTTCGTGGTAAGTTTCTTCTGCATATTAGCTAAATCATGCGCGCAATGTTCCCTTCATTAGTAACTAATATGACTGACTCGTCAAAACCAAATGTGCAGTCCAAGTGCGAGAAGAACGGCCAGGCCCCTCCGCCGATGCTGCCATTGCTCAAGCGGCACGGTGAGTTTCATTTGAACGGTCATTAGTTACTAGTCTTCACATTTGAGTTGCATCATGCTAACGATACACTGAAAATAATCTTTGGTGCAGCGTAACTCCTAACAAGCATCGACCGATCCTTCTCCGTCTGCCACTGGCGCGACCGGTCCTACACCTACACCTACACCTCCGTGATGACGGTAAGTTTCCCAAGTGTTTTGCTTAATAGAGTTTTGTTGTGATGCTATGTTGTATCTACACATATCGTGCATAATGTGTGTATGTTTGAAATGCATTGTATGTGTGGGATTCTACACCTAGTCGTGTGCCTTTGGTAGCCTTCCATACAGGGAAATGCCTCCTAGTGCTTCCACTGAGCCATGGTAGTTCACTACTGCTCCGGAACACATGGATTGACCGGCATGTGTACTTCTTTGCTCCTGTGTCTATCCCTACGGGGAAATGTCACGCGGTGTATCACCGAAGTCCTTGTAGCTTGCTACGACTTGGTTGCACTCGCTAATGACCGACATGTGCATTGTTGGGTCATGTATGCCAGTCCCTGTACGTTTGTGCCACCTTGGTTCTATGACTAGTCATGTCGGCCAGGGTTCTCTGCCATATGGATACTAGCGACATAATCATATACTTAGCATGTTTTCCTCCAAAATGACTCAATATGCTTAGCTAGCTCAAAAATGACATAATAAGCTTAATTAGCTCCAAAATGACATATTTAACCTAGGATAGCCTAAAATGACCTATACTTAGCATTTTTCCACCAAAATGACTTAATATGCTTAGCTAGCTTAAAAATGACATATTTAACCTAGGATAGCTCTAAAATGACCTATACTTAGCATCTTTTCCTGCAAAATGACTTAATATGCTTAGCTAACTCTAAAATGACATAATATTTTAGGTCCTAAATGACTTCATATGCTTAGCTAGCTCCAAAATGACATAATAACCTCACTTAGCTCCAAAATGACCTATTTAACCTAGGCTAGATCTAAAATGACCTATACTTAGCATTTTTTTCCTCCTAAATGACTCAATATGCTTAGCTAGCTCAAAAATGACATAAAAAACTTAATTAGCTCCAAAATGACCTATTTAACCTAGATAGCTCTAAAATGACCTATACTTAGCATTTTTTCCTCCAAAATGACTTAATATGCTTAGTTAGCTTAAAATGACCTATTTAACCTAGGATAGCTCTAAAATGACCTATACTTAGCATCTTTTCCTCCAAAATGGCTTAATATGCTTAACTAGCTCTAAAATGACATAATATGCTTAAGAAATGACATATTTTAGCTCCTAAATGACTTCATATGCTTATCTTGCTCCAAAATGACATAATAACCTTACTTAGCTCCAAAATGTCCTATTTAACCTAGGATAGCTCTAAAATGACCTATACTTATCATTTTTCCTCCAAAATGACTCAATATGCTTAGCTAGCTAAAAAATTACATAATAAGCTTAATTAGCTCCAAAATGACCTATTTAACCTAGGATGGCTCTAAAATGACCTATATTTAGCATTTTTTCCTCCAAAATGACTTAATATGCTTAGGTAGCTTAAAAATGACCTATTTAACCTAGGATAGCTCTAAAATGACCTATACTTAGCATCTTTTCCTCCAAAATGACTTAATATGCTTAGCTAACTCTAAAATGACATAATATGCTTAAGAAATGACATATTTTAGCTCCTAAATGACTTCACATGCTTAGCTAGCTCCAAAATGACATGATAACCTTACTTAGCTCTAGAATGACCTTAGCATGTTTTACACCAAAATGACTTAGTATTCTTAGCTAGCTCAAAAATGACATAATAACCATACTTAGCTCCAAAATGACATATTTTACAGATATAAGTTGCATCATAATAATCTTCACATTTTAGCTGCATCATAATAATCTTCTTCTTCTAGTCTTCTTCTTCTAACTTTCTTCTTTCTCATTTTACAGATTTGCTTAAGATCACGGAAGCTTGGGTTGATGGAGTGCTTGTATTTAGTTTTTGTTTTGACCTTGTGAAACTTGCTACCTATGGATGAAACTGTGTAATATTGATGAAACTATGTATATGTACGGACGAAACTTGCTAGTATTGGTAACATGTGTTGGATATATATGTGTCATGACTATTGGTAATATGTGTTGAATATGCTATATTGGTCATATAAATATATTTGTGTTTGATTTTCTGTGAAAATGAATTGGTATAAGAAAAAACAAAATTAAATGGGGCAATATAGTCACTTTGCCATCTGCTGGCAGATGGCAAAGAGCTTTGCCATCAGCTGGCAGATGGCAAAGAAGCCACGTGTCATCTACATGTTAAATTTGGGCTGTCCTACTTGGGATGTTTGCCATGAGCTGGTAGACGGCAAAGCATGCAGCCTTTGCCATCTCCTAGCAGACGACAAAGAGCCTGCAGCCTTTGCCATCTGCTGGCAGACGGCAAAGTATGCCATTAGCCTTCTAACGGGGCTAACCCCGTTAAGAGGCTTTGCCATCTGCCAGCTGATGGCAAAAGTTACGTGCTCTTGCCATCGACCGGCCAGACGGCAAAGAAGCCTTTGCCACCGTGGTTTCGCATAAAGTGTTTGCCATCTGCTGGCAGATGGCAAAGCCTTTGCCATCCGCCGACCATGCCTTTGCCATCTGCCATGACAGATGGCAAAGTGCCAGATTCCAGTAGTGACCATCTCCTCTCAAAACCCTAGTTCATCTCTTGTATCCAATCTTGTATCAAAACCACAAATTGGTACATGTGGGTTGCTAGTAGTGTTGATTACTCCTTGTAGTTGATGCTAGTTGGTTTACTTGGTGGAAGATCATATGTTCAGATCCTTTATGTATATTATTACTCCTCTGATTATTAACATGAATATGCTTTGTGAATAGTTACGGTTGTTCCTGAGGACATGGGTGAAGTCTTGCTATTAGTAGTCATGTGAATTTGGTATTTGTTTGATATTTTGATGAGATGTATGTTGTCTTTCCTCTAGTGATGTTATGTGAATGTCTACTACATGACACTTCACCATTATTTGGGCCTAGAGGAAGGCATAGGGAAGTAATAAGTAGATGATGGGTTGCTAGAGTGATGAAGCTTAAACCCTAGTTTATGCGTTGTTTCGTTAAGAATGATATGGACCCATATGTTTAATGATGTGGTTAGGTTTACCTTAATACTCCTTTTGTAGTTGCGGATGCTTGCAATAGGGGTTAATCATAAGTGGGATGCTTGTCCAAGTTAGGACAGTACCCAAGTACCGGTCCACCCACATATCAAATTATCAAAGTACCAAACGCGAATCTTATGAACGTGATGAAAACTAGCTTGACGATAATTCCCAATGTGTCCTCGAGAGCTCCTTCTTCATTATTAGAATTTTTCCAGGCTTATCCTTTGCTACATAAAGGATTGGGCCACCTTGCTGCACTTTACTTACTTTATTTACTTTTTACTCGTTACTATTTATATCTTATCACAAAACTATCTATCACCTACTATTTCAGTGCTTGCAGAGAAAACCTTACTGAAAACCGCTTATCATTTCCTTCTGCTCCTCGTTGGGTTCGACACTCTTACTTATCAAAAGGACTACGATAGATCCCCTATACTTGTGTGTCATCAAGACTCTTTTCTGGTGCCGTTGCCGGGGAGTGTAGCGCTTTTGGTGAGTGGAACTTGGTAAGGAAACATTTATATAGTGTGTTGAAATTTTCTGTCACTTGTCACTATGGAAACTAATCCTTTGAGGGGTCTGTTTGGGGTATCTTCGCCCCAACCAGAAGAGCAAAGAGATGCTCCTCAACCTACTGAACTCTATGAAAATATTCACTTTGAGATTCCTTCGGGTATGATAGAAAAACTGCTAGCTAATCCTTTTGTAGGAGACGGAACATTGCATCCCGACTTACACCTTATCTTTGTGGATGATGTTTGTGGATTATTTGAGCTTGCAGGTATTCCCAATGATGTTGTTAAAAGTAAGGTCTTCCCTTTATCTTTGAAGGGAGCATTGACATGGTATAGGCTATGTGATGATACGGGATCATGGAATTATAAGCGATTGAAGTTGGAATTTCACCAGAAGTTCTATCCTATGCATCTTGTTCATCATGATCGTAATTACATATACAATTTCTAGCCTCGCGAAGGAGAAAGCATCGTGATGTCTACTACACAACCTTCTTCTTGTAGACGTTCTTGGGCCTGCAAGTGCACAGGTTTGTAGGACAGTAGCAAATTTCCCTCAAGTGGATGACCTAAGGTTTATCAATCCGTGGGAGGCGTAGGATGAAGATGGTCTCTCTCAAACAACCCTGCAACCAAATAACAAAGAGTCTCTTGTGTCCCCAACACACCCAATACAATGGTAGATTGTATAGGTGCACTAGTTTAGCGAAGAGATGATGATAGAAGTGCAATATGGATGGTAGATATAGGTTTTTGTAATCTGAAAATATAAAAACAGCAAGGTAACTAATGATAAAAGTGAGCGTAAACGGTATTGCAATGATAGGAAACAAGGCCTAGGGTTCATACTTTCACTAGTGCAAGTTCTCTCAACAATAATAACATAGATAGATCATATAACAATCCCTCAACATGCAACAAAGAGTCACTCCAAAGCCACTAATAGCGGCGAACAAACGTAGAGATTATGGTAGGGTACGAAACCACCTCAAAGTTATTCTTTCGGATCAATCTATTAAAGAGTTCGTACTAGAATAACACCTTAAGACACAAATCAACCAAAACCCTAATGTCACCAAGATACTCCATTGTCACCTCAAGTATCTGTGGGCATGATTATACAATATGCATCACACAATCTCAGATTCATCCAACCAACATAAAAGTACTTCAAAGAATGCCCCAAAGTTTCTACCGGAGAGTCAAGAAAATGTGTGCCAACCCCTATGCATAGGTTCATGGGCGGAACCCGCAAGTTGGTCAACAAAACATACATCAAGTGACACGTGATATCCCATTGTCACCACAGATAAACATGGCAAGACATACATCAAGTGTTCTCAAAGTAAAGACTCAATCCGATAAGATAGCTTCAAAGGGGAAACTAAATTCATCACAAGAGAGTAGAGGGGGAGAAACATCATAAGATCCAACTATGATAGCAAAGCTCGCGATACATCAAGATCGTGCCATAGAGAGAACACGAGAGAGAGAGAGAGAGATCAAACACATAGCTACTGGTATATACCATCAGCCACGAGGGTGAACTACTCCCTCCTCGTCATGGAGAGCGCCGGGATGATGAAGATGGCCATCGGTTATGGATTCCCCCTTCGGTAGGGTGCCGGAACGGGCTCCCGGGAGGTTTTTGGTGGCTACAGAGGCTTGCGGCGGCGGAACTCCCGATCTATCTTGATATTTGATGGTCTTAGGGTACGAGGGAATATATAGGCGAAAGAAGTCGGTCGGGGGGTGCTCGAGGGGTCCACGAGACAGGGGGCCGCTACCAGGGGGGCGCCCGTATCTCCCTGAGCTCCTCGAGTATCTCCGACTTGATCTCCAAGCCTCGAGGATGATATTCTTCCAAAAATCAGGATGTCAAGGTGTCATTCCGTTTGGACTCCATTTGATATTCCTTTTCTTCAAAATCTTGAAACAGTAATAAAAGCGACAATATAAATTTGGGCCTCCGGTTAATAGGTTAGTCCCAAAAGTAATATAAAAGTGTATAATAAAGCCCGTAATCATTCAAAACACATAGTAATATAGCATGAATGCTTCATAAATTATAGATACGTTGGAGACGACAAGATCCCCAAGCTTAATTCCTACTCGTCCTCGAGTAGGTAAATGATAAAGAAAGAATTTATGAAGTGTGAACGCTAGAAGGTGCACAAGTTTGATCAATGATAATTTCAATCACCTTTTCTAGCATGATAATATGTCATAACAGTAGTTCATCTCATAAAACTTCTCACGGTAAAGTAACAAGCAATTCACATGTCAAAGCATAGACCATAAAATTTCTTGAAAACTAGCAAACTTCATTCTCACCATTCAAACAATTGCAATTCATCTTATTTTTAGGAATATCAAACTCCACATACTCAACTATCATATAGTCTTCTACAATTGCTAACACTCACGCAATACTAATGGTTATGGAGTTTCAATCGACACCTTGAGAAAGATAGGGGCATATAGTGTTGCCTCCCAACGTATTCACCTTTGGGTGATGTCAACAATAATAGTTCATGCTAACTTACATCCAATTGGATATATATATCAGGATCACCCCAACACAAAGTGCTTGCCAAAGGATAAAATGAAAAAGGGAAAGGTGAAGATCACCTTGACTCTTGCATAAAGTAAAAGACATAAAGTAAAAGATAGGCCCTTCGCAGAGGGAAGCAGAGGTTGTCATGCGCTTTTAGGGTTGGATACACAAAATCTTAATGCAAAAGAACGTCACTTTATATCGCCCCTTGTATATGGACCTTTATTATGCAGTCCGTCGCTTTTATTGCTTCCATAACAAGTTCGTACAAAGCTTATTTTCTCCGCACTAATAAGTCATGCATATTTAGAGAGCAATTTTTATTGCTTGCACCGATGACAACTTACTTGAAGGATGTTACTCAATCCATAGGTAGGTATGGTGGACTCTCATGGCAAAAACTAGGCTTAAGGATATTTGGAAACACAAGTAGTATCTCTACTTAGTGCAAGGAATTTTGGCTAGCATGAGGGGGAAAGGCAAGCTCAACATGTTTGAATGATCCATGACAATATACTTTAACTGAGATGTCGAAAAACATAACCCATTATGTTGTCTTCCTTGTCCAACATCAACTCTTTAGCATGTCATACTTAATGAGTGCTCCCAATTATAAAAGATGTCTAGGATAGTGTATTTATATGTGAAATCTCCCTTCCTTCAATATTCTTTCATGAATTGTTCAAATGAACAATACAATGCTTGCTAACCTTCAATAAATTTACAACCTCTACTTCTTAGATGTGAAGTCATTACTCCCCATGGGATAAGAAAATGAAACATATTTAATTTCAGATTTATGACAATCAACTCATTCAACAATTTACTCATAGGATATAAGTGAAGCACACGAGTAAATGACAAACTACTCTAAAAAGATATAAGTGAAGATCAATGAGTAGCTAAATAATTATGTAACTATGCGAAGACTCTCTCCCATTTAAGAATTTAAGATCTTGGTATTGTATTCAAACAGCAAGAAAAACAAAATAAAATGACGCAAGGATAGCACAACTCATGTGAAGAAGCAAAAACTTAGGCTCAACCGATACTAACCGATAGTTGTTGAAGAAAAAAGGTGGGATGCCTACCGGGGCATCCCCAAGATTAGATGCTTGAGACTTCTTGAAATATTATCTTGGGGTGCCTTGGTCATCCCCAAGCTTGAACTTTTGTGTCTCCTTAATTCCTCTCATATCATGGTTTATCAAAAGCTTCATCCACACCAAACTCAACAAGAACTCGTGAGATAGGTTAGTATAAACCAATGCAAAACCTTATCATTTTCTACTGTAACAAATCACTAACATTATTATTGAACATTGAATACTAAATGCCTCTGTATATTTAATACTCCTATCCTTAAATAGAATCATTAAACAAGCAAACATACGCAAACAATGCAAACATAACAGCAATCTGCCAAAACAGTACAGTCTGCAAAGAATGCAAGAGTATCAATACTTACCTAACTCCAAAAATTATGAAATAAAATTCCCACTGTATTAAATTTATCAGAGCTCAATATGAAAAAAATTTCAACATTATATCATGCTCTGAAGTTTCTAGGGAATTTTTGCAACAGCGGTAAACTTTCTGTTTTCAAACAGCAACATGTATAGTAGCAAAATAAGCATGGGCTATCCTTGACTTCTTTTATTGAAACTAAAGATGCAAAAAATTATTCTAAATAACAGCAAGCAAATACTAACAAGAGAAAATGACGCTCCAAGCAAAGCACATATCATGTTGTGAATAAAAATATAGCTCCAAGTAATGTTACCGATGAACGAAGACGAAAGAGGGGATGCCATCCGGGGCATCCCCAAGCTTAGGCTCTTGGTTGTCCTTGAATATTACCTTGGGGTGCCTTGGGCATCCCCAAGCTTAGGCTCTTTCCACTCCTTATTCCATAGTCCATCAAATCTTTACCCAAAACTTGAAAACTTCACAACACAAAACTTAACAGAAACTCGTGAGCTCCGTTAGCGAAAGAAAACTAAACACCACTTCAATGTACTGTAATTAAATCATTCTTTATTTATATTGGTGTTAAACCTACTGTATTCCAACTTCTCTATAGTTTATAAACTATTTTACTAGCCATAGATTCATCAAAATAAGCAAACAACACACGAAAAACAGAATATGTCAAAAACAGAACAGTCTGTAGTAATCTGTAACTAACGCAAACTTATGGAACTCCAAAAATTCTAAAATAAATTGGTGGTCCTGAGGAATTTGTCTAGTAATCATCTTCAAAAACAATCAACTAAATATCACTCTCCAGTAAAAAGTTCTAGCTAATCTCGTGAGTGCTAAAGTTTCTGTTTTTTACAGCATGATCATAAAGACTTCACCCAAGTCTTCCCAAAGGTTCAACTTGGCACAAACACTAATTAAAACATAAAACCACATCTAAACAGAAGATAGATGTATTATTTATTACTAAACATAACCAAAAAGCAATAAGCTAAAATAAAATTGGGTTGCCTCCCAACAAGCGCTATCGTTTAACGCCCCTAGCTAGGCATGATGATTTCAATGATGCTCACATAAAAGATAAGAATTGAAACATAAAGAGAGCATCATGAATAATATGACTAGAACATTTAAGTCTAACCCACTTCCTATGCATAGGGATTTTGTGAGAAAACAACTTATGGGAACAATAATCAACAAGCATAGGAAGGCAAAACAAGCATAGCTTCAAGATTTTCAACACATAGAGAGGAAACTTGATATTATTGCAATTCCTACAAGCATATATTCCTCCCTCGTAATAATGTTCAGTAGCATCATGAATGAATTCAACAATATAACCAGCACATAAAGCATTCTTTTCATGATCTACAAGCATAGAAAATTTACTACTCTCCACATAAGCAAAATTCTTCCCATGAATAGTAGTGGGAGCAAATTCAACAAAATAATTGTCATGAGAGGCATAATCCAATTGAAAACTAAAATCATGATGACAAGTTTCATGGTTATCATTATTCCTAATATTATACAAGTCATCACAATAATCATCATAAATAGCAACTTTGTTCTCATAATCAATTGGAACCTCTTCCGAAATAGTGGAATCATCACTAAATAAAGTTGACACTCTTCCAAATCCAGTTTCATATTCATCACAATAAGATTCAACATCCTCCAAAATAGTGGGATCACTACTTCCTAAAGTTGACACTCTTCCAAACCCACTTTCATCAATATAATCATCATAAATAGGAGGCATGCTTTCATCATAATAAATTTGCTCATCAAAACTTGGGGTGCTAAAAATATCATCTTCATTAAACATAGAATCCCCAAGCTTGTGGCTTTGCATATCATTAGCATCATGGATATTCAAGGAATTCATACTAACAACATTGCAATCATGCTCATCATTCAAAAATTTAGTCCCAAGTATTTTAGTGCATTCTTCTTCTAGCACTTGACCACAATTTTCTTTTCCATCATACTCACGAAAGATATTAAAAATACGAAGAGTATGAGACAAACTCAATTCCATTTTTTGGTAGTTTTCTTTTATAAACTAAACTAGTGATAAAACAAGAAACAAAAAGATTCGATTGCAAGATCTAAAGATATACATTCAAGCACTCACCTCCCCGGCAACGGCGCCAGAAAAGACCTTAGTTGACGGGGTGTGAGTGAGTGCCGCTTACCTAGCCTCCCCGGCAACGGTGCCAGAAAAGAGCTTGATGTCTACTACACAACCTTCTTATTGTAGACGTTGTTGGGCCTGCAAGTGCACAGGTTTGTAGGACAGTAGCAAATTTCCCTCAAGTCGATGACCTAAGGTTTATCAATCCGTAGGAGGCGTAGGATGAAGATGGTCTCTCTCAAACAACCCTGCAACCAAATAACAAAGAGTCTCTTGTGTCCCCAACACACCCAATACAATGGTAGATTGTATGGGTGCACTAGTTCGGCGAAGAGATGGTGATACAAGTGCAATATGAATGGTAGATATAGGTTTTTGTAATCTGAAAATATAAAAATAGCAAGGTAACTAACGGTAAAAGTGAGCGTAAACGGTATAGCAATGATAGGAAACAAGGCCTAGGGTTCATACTTTCACTAGTGCAAATTCTCTCAACAATAATAACATGGATAGATCATATAACAGTCCCTCAACATGCAACAAAGAGTCACTCCAAAGCCACTAATAGCGGAGAACAAACGTAGAGATTATGGTAGGGTATGAAACCACCTCAAAGTTATTCTTTCGGATCGATCTATTAAAGAGTTCGTACTAGAATAACACCTTAAGACACAAATCAACCAAAACCCTAATGTCACCTAGATACTCCATTGTCACCTCAAGTATCTGTGGGCATGATTATATGATATGCATCACACAATCTCAGATTCATCCAACCAACATAAAAGTACTTCAAAGAATGCCCCAAAGTTTCTACCGGAGAGTCAAGAAAACGTGTGCCAACCCCTATGCATAGGTTCATGGGCGGAACCCGCAAGTTGGTCACCAAAACATACATCAAGTGACACGTGATATCCCATTGTCACCACAGATAAACATGGCAAGACATACATCAAGTGTTCTCAAAGTAAATACTCAATCCGATAAGATAACTTCAAAGGGGAAACTCAATTCATCACAAGAGAGTAGAGGGGGAGAAACATCTTAAGATCCAACTATAATAGCAAAGCTCGCGATACATCAAGATCGTGCCATAGAGAGAACACGAGAGAGAGAGATCAACCACATAGCTACTGGTACATACCCTCAGCCCCGAGGGTGAACTACTCCCTCCTCGTCATGGAGAGCGCCGGGATGATGAAGATGGCCACCGGTGATGGATTCCCCCTCCGGCAGGGTGCCGGAATGGGCTCCCGAGAGGTTTTTGGTGGCTACAGAGGCTTGCGGCGGCGGAACTCCCGATCTATCTTGATATTGGATGGTTTAGGGTAGGAGGGAATATATAGGCGAAAGAAGTCGGTCAGGGGGTGCTCGAGGGGTCCACGAGACAGGGGGCCGCGCCCCCCTATCTCATGGGCTCCTCGAGTATCTTCTGACTTGATCTCCAAGCCTCCAGGATGATATTCTTCATTAAAAATCACGATGTCGAAGGTTTCATTCCGTTTGGACTCCGTTTGATATTCCTTTTCTTCGAAATACTGAAACAGGCAATAAAACAACAATATGGGCTGGGCCTCCGGTTAATAGGTTAGTCCCAAAAGTAATATAAAAGTGTATAATAAAGCCCGTAATCATTCAAAACACATAGTAATATATCATGAATGCTTCATAAATTATGGATACATTGGAGACGTATCAAATCGCTCAAGCTTGGGGGAGGCTTAAGTCAATGTTATATTCATGCCCCAATCATGAGCTCTCTCGGGAAATGATTATTCAGAATTTTTATGCTCGGCTTTCTCTTGATAATCGCAACCTGCTCGATACTTCCTGTGCTGGTTCTTATATGCTGAAGACTATTGATTTCAAATGGGTCTTATTGGAAAGAATTAAACGCAACTCTGAAGATTGGGGTTCCGAAGATGGTAAGGAGTCAGGTTTGACACCTAAGTTCGATTGTGTTAAATCTTTTATGGATACCGATGCTTTTCATGGATTTAGCGCTAAGTATGGACTTGACTCTGAGATAGTAGCTACTTTTTGTGAATCTTTTGCTACTCACGTTCCCTAAAGAGAAGTGGTTTAAATATAATCCTCCTGTTGAAGTGAAAGTAGTTGCACCTATTACAGTCGAAGAAAAGACTATTACCTATAGTGATCCTATTGTTCCTACTGCTTATGTTGAAAAACCTCCTTTTCCTATTAGGATAAAAGATCATGCTAAAGCTTCGACTGTTGTTCGTAAGAGTAATACTAGGACTTATACACCTCCCGAGCAAATTAATGTTGAACCTAGTATTGCTATGGTTAAAGATCTCTTGGATGAGGACTTAGATGGGCATGTTATTTCTTTCTTGGGTGAGACTGCTAATATTGCTAGACCCGATACTAAGACACGTAGACCTGTTGTAGGCATGTGTCACACCCTGCATTTTGTAACATTTCATTTGCATTAATAAAGCATGAAAATTTGGACCAACAAAAACTTTTGCATTATTTGGCTTTTTATTTTGGAGTTGGTTTTCTCCGTGTGATTTTCAAGTGCTCTTCAAAGTCAACATAGCTTCACCTTCTATACTTCATCTCCTTGCCCCAAACTTCTGTCCAATGATCATACCATGTGTATAGAGCAATATAGTATTTTCTTACAAAAATAATTTGGCCAAATAGTATTTTCAAAAATTAGTTTTCCAAAAACCCCTGAATTGAGGTTTGCACTACAAGTACTTGATTTGGGGTATGAAAAATATTTCAAAGAGTATATTTGAAACCTATTAGATATAGGACTTCCATTAACCACAAAAATATAATTTTAAAAGTTATTTTACTAATTTTTTTAAAAGCTTTTTCTTAAGGCCAGAAATGGTCTTTAATAGGGAAAAATTGTTTTATTGTTTTAAAAATATTTAACAAAAATCAGGGAAACTCAGTGGGCACATATTTCCCATATATAAGAGTTTCAACACATGGTCATGTTCAGAATATTGGTCAAATCCCTCAAAAACCCTTTCTGTATATTTCAAGCTTTTGAAATATTTACAAAGGAAATATTCTCCAGAAATTCCAATGAAATTTTAGCATGTCACATATGACATGTTTTGATGATCTTGGCAAGTATCTTGTCATGGAGAATAATATAACCCCATGAAATTCCCCCAAAACCCCCTCCGCCGTAATCAAATTTGAACTACTTTGTACTACCAACTTTCTCTCCTTGATCCCAACTTTTGTGAGCATGATCACATGACCAAATGAGGCCACCACACCAAGTGGTGCATCAAGGAGAAGTGATTTACTCAACTAGATCTGCACAAGTCCATTCCTGCCAGCTCTAGGGTTTACAAAAGTTGCATTGGCAACTTTGCCCAAATAAGCTCCAAATTGGTGGAAGGCCCTAATTATATGTGACATTTCACCCTGTGTAGTCTCATGACAAGTGGAAGTCATCTATTTGCCCAAACCATCATCAAACACCTTCTGGCAGATTTTAAAATGCAAATTCCAGCTTTTTTCCACTAATCTCCTTGAGCCCTGCTTTTTACCACAACCCCTCCTAGTTCCCCTCTATCATCTGGATGCTTCCCTGCCCGAGGAAGCAATGATGAAGGGAGGGGGAACCCCACTTTTCTTCTCTGGACAGCAGATTTCCCTCTCTCTCTCAGCCTCCTTCTCTCCCCTCAGCTTTCCAGAGCATCCAAGGCCCTCTCCAGCTTTTTCCCATGCCCCCTGCAGCCTCCAGACGCAAGTGGACGCCATGACGCTGGAAAGCCGGATGCCGGCCAAAGTCGCGCCTGGAGCGCTCTGGCAGGCACCCGACCGTTGACGCCTTGGCCTCCCGGCCACCTCGAGCCTCCCAGCGTGCCGGTCGATGCCCCTCGACGTCTGGCTCTACACCAGAAGGCCGCCCACTTGCTCCCGCCCTCCTCTCTCTCCTGCAGCTCGCGCCAGAGCCTCGCCCGCTCGGCCAATGCTCGCGCCACTCCACAGGCCCGCGTGTAGCTCGTCCCGCTCCTCCTCTCTCTCCCTGGCACCCTACACCACTCCCACGAACACCCCCGAGCCCTCCATTTCCTCTCTAACGGCCACCCGAGCCGATCCCGCGGGAACCCGTAGGCCGCGCCCACGGTGGACCTCGGCCAGCCTATAAAAGGCGACCCCGAGCCTCTCTCTCGCCCCCTGTCGCTCCCCCACACTTCTAATCCACCTCCCACACCACCCATTGGTCTCCAGAGCCGCTCGAGCTCGAGATCGAGCTCGAGCCCCGCCGCCTCGGCTCGTCGGCGTTCGCGTGGTACAGGCCTCTCCGCCCCCGTTTTCTCTCGATCTGGAACCGCGCGGCCACGCTGACCCTTTCCCCTCTCTTCCCCACTCTTTTTGCAGCAGGGAACGGCCGGAACCATCGACGCCCGAAGCACCTCCGCCGCGTGACCTCGTCGCCGGCGAACCAGGCTGCTCCGGCGACCATCTCCACCACCACCTGAACGACGACATCCTCCCGAGTCCAACGGTACCAACCATGCATTCCCCCGTGCCCTATATCGCCGCCGGCGAGCTCGCTGTTGCCTCTGGACGGAGGTAGACGACGACGGCCATGGGCCCTGCCCGTCGACCACTGCATACGACGGGTGGGATCCACCGTCGAGTTTAAAACGCCACGCTGCACCGGTTCGCTGCGTCGGCTGAAGGCGTATTCCGCCTTTACGCCTTCGACGTGGCGGCCTCGCGCGGGCTGAGTTCCCTCTGGGCCTGCTGCACTGAGGCCTTTCTGGCCCAGTGGCACAGTGCCACTTTTCTTTTTCTTTTTCTGTGAAGTTTCCAAAAATTCCACAGATTTAAATATTTATCCAAATGAAATAATTCCAGTTCCTAAATTCTTGTAAAAATCCCACCTATTTAATGGTGCAACTTTCATTCAAATCCCACAACCTTTTCTTCACTGTAAATATTTAAATGTGATTTTAAGCATTTAAATATACCTTTGTAAATCCATTTCTCCTATTCTGCTACTTCAAATCCAAAACTAAGAATTTTCCCCTTCTTAGTTTTCACCCTAGTATTTAACAAAAATAAGTTGACATTTTTCTGAGCACTTTGACTTTCCTGTTTTTATTATTGTCTTATTTTTCTGTTATTTTCTTGCGACGTTTAGATCCCGTATTTGACGAAGTTGCTGAAGGAGAAGGATTTGAAGACCTCGAAGAACAAGCCAATCAAGGCAAGCAGCCCTTTGACCATGACACCCCTCTTGTTCATCGGTACCCTTTTACCCGATTGCATGATGATGAAATATGACGATGGTAAACTTGTTGTGAACCACCACATGATGCATACCCCTACTCATGACTTTACATTGTTCATGATTGCATTTTCAAGAAACTAGTTGATGCATAATGATGCATGTGTATCATGAACTCTTCATGGTTACGTTCTTTTGAAAACCCCATCGGGTGCCCCTAATGCCCTTGGGAGATGTTGAACTAAGGTCATCACTTGAGGAAGAAGTGGTGTACCAAAGAGAGCTTTTGGTGTGTGTGTAAAGTGATGGATTAGATTTATGTGTGATTACCGTCCCAACCAAACATGTGCAACCACTCTACCCCTTATGGGACGGGGCATTATTGATTACTTAGGCTGATACTAGCATGGTGCCATTACTAGTGACGGCGGTGACTTGAGGTCACTCTTGGGACGGGGTCGTGCTTGGATATGTGGCCATGACTGTTTTCACAGGGCACCGGACACACCGTTGGTCCCTTCGTGTATGCGAAGTAATGTGAAGGGCAGAGTCCCACGATCTTTTGCTTATACACGAGGGCCGTGTATCAACGAGTGGACCCTATGTTAGTGTCTTCTAGGGAAAGGTAATGACCGGGTGCTTCCCCGAGTGCTTGAGGTAATCGCAGGATCGTGGATGACACGTAAAGCTTCCCGGATCTTGTGGGTAAAGTGCGCAACCTCTGCAGAGTGTCAAACTATTCGAATAGCCGTGTCCACGGTCATGGACAGTTGGGAGGTGCTACTTAAACTATGTCCAGAAATTTTACAAATCACGATGCATGTGTGTGTGCAAAGGAACTAGTTGTGTCAAGGTGGAGACTTGACATGATGAATGACATGACATCGATTCAACTTTATTTATGTTGATATCCGTAACCTGTTCTCGAGGTTACCCATGTTTCATTGATACATATCTCACAAGTTGATAGGACATCTTACTAGCTTGATGTTAGGGTGCTTACTCGTTGTGCTATTGCATTGTTACATTGAACCAAATCGTGGGTTGCTTAAGTAGTACATTCAAAGTACTCATTGGCTTGCCACTGGTTATTTAATTGGCTGTGCATGGAAGAACCGGAGTTCAAGAAGAGTTCTTTGGAGACGAACATGCGAACTAGGACGCTTCCCAGTCGAGAATGCCCGTAGGGTTAAGGCGTATGGCATGGGTTCTACTTATCGGCGAAGATTTCCGCCGCTTGTGTTTCATTTGATGTTCAGCCCTTAAGGCTTTATCAATGTAAGACTTGACCATAATGGTCATAATTTGTGTAAGACGGTATGTATGGATGTAAGACTCTTGTTATTCAGCTTCTGTGTGTTCAGTGAGCATTGATCTCTGGGATCACTATACACGTGCATTCGGTGATCACGACTTATGAGTCGGGGTCCCCACAGCATGCCTGTTATTTCTGTTAAAATAGGAGATCATTGTTATCATGGCTTATGTGATATGGGTGCTAGTTCTAGTGCGATACCTTATGATCTTTATAAAGAAATTATGCATGATATTGCACCTGTTGAATTAGAAGACATTGATGTTACTATTAAGCTTGCTAATAGGGACACCATTAAACCTATTGGGATTGTTAGAGATGTTGAAGTCTTGTGTGGGAAGATTAAATACCCTACTGATTTTCTTGTTCTTGGTTCCCCACAAGATGATTTTTGTCCCATTATTTTTGGTAGACCCTTCTTGAATACTGCCAGTGCTAAAATTAATTGTGAAAAGAATATTGTCACTGTTCGCATAGATGGTATGTCTCATGAGTTTAATTTTGCTAAGTTTAGTAGACAACCTCATGAAAGGGAACCACCTAGTAAGGATGAGATTATTGGTCTTGCTTCCATTGCTATTCCTCCAACTGATCCATTAGAACAATATTTGCTAGACCATGAAAACAATATGTTTATGAAGGAAAGGGAAGAAATAGATGAAGTGTTCCTTAAACAAGAACCTATGCTGAAACATAACCTTCCCGTTGAAATTCTTGGGGATCCCCTCCACCCAAGGGTGATCCCATGTTTGAACTCAAACCTTTACCTCGATAATCTTAAGTATGCTTATCTTGATGAAAAAGAAATATATCCTGTTATTATTAGTGCTAACCTTTCAGAGAAAGAAGAAGAAAGATTATTGAAAACTACAAGAAGCACCGAGCTGCTATTGGATATACTCGGACGCATCTTAAGGGCATTAGTCCCACATTATGTCAACACAAAATTTCAATGGAGAAAGATGCCAAACCAGTTAGAGATCCTCAAAGACGATTAAATCCCAAAATGAAGGAGGTGGTAAGAAAGGAGATTCTAAAAATCCTTGAGACAAGTATTATTTATCCCATTGCTGATAGTGAATGGGTAAGCCCTGTCCATTGTGTCCCTAAAAAGGGAGGTATTACCGTTGTTCCTAATGATAAAGATGAATTGATCCCGCAAAGAATTATTACAGGTTATAAGATGGTAATTGATTTTCGTAAGTTAAATAAAGCTACTAAGAAAGATCATTACCCTTTACCTTTTATTGATCAAATGCTAGAAAGGCTATCCAAACACACACATTTTTGCTTTCTAGATGGTTATTGTGGCTTCTCTCAAATACCTTTGTCAGCAAAGGATCAATCTAAAACTACTTTTACTTGCCCTTTTGGTACTTTAGCTTATAGACGTATGCCTTTTGGTTTATGTAATGCAGCTGCTACCTTTCAAAGATGCATGATGGCTATATTCTCTGATTTTTGTGAAAAGATTTGTGAGGTATTCATGGATGACTTCTCCGTCTATGGATCCTATTTTGATGATTGTTTGAGCAACCTTGATTGAGTTTTGCAGAGATGCGAAGACACTAGTCTCGTCCTGAATTGGGAAAAGTGTAACTTTATGGTTAATGAAGGCATTGTCTTGGGGCACAAGATCTCCGAGAGAGGTATTGAAGTTGATAAGGCCAAAGTTGATGCTGTTGAAAAGATGCCATGTCCCAAGGACATAAAAGGTATAAGAAGTTTCCTTGGTCATGCCGGCTTTTATAGGAGGTTCATTAAGGACTTTTCTAAAATCTCTAGGACTCTGACTAATTTATTGCAAAAAGATATTCCTTTTGTCTTTGATGATGATTGTTTGGAAGCATTTGAAACACTTAAGAAAGCCTTGATCACTACACCTATTGTTCAGCCACCTGATTGGAATTTACCTTTTGAAATTATGTGCGATGCTAGTGATTATGCTGTAGGTGCTGTTTTAGGGCAAAGAGTCGATAAGAAATTGAATGTTATCCAGTATGCTAGTAAGACTCTTGATACTGCCCAGAGAAATTATGCTACTACTGAAAAAGAGTTCTTAGCAGTTGTGTTTGTCTGTGATAAGTTTAGACCTTATATTGTTGATTCCAAAGTTACCATTCACACTGATCATGCTGCTATTAAATATCTTATGGAAAAGAAAGATGCTAAGCCTAGACTCATTAGATGGGTCCTCTTACTCCAAGAATTTGATTTGCATATTATTTATAGAAAGGGAGCTGAGAACCCTAGGTTAGAGAATATTCTTGATGACCCACTGCCTATTAATGATAGTTTTCCTGATGAACAATTAGCGGTTGTCAATGCTTCTCGTACTGCTCCTTGGTATGCTGATTATGCTAATTACATTGTTGCTAAATATATCTTGCCTAGTTTCACATACCAAGAAAAGAAAAAGTTCTTTTATGATTTAAGACATTACTTGGGATGATCCACACCTTTATAAAGAAGGAGTAGATGGTATTATTAGATGTTGTGTGCCCGAGCATGAACAGGAACAAATCCTACGCAAGGGTCACTCAATCCTATGGAGGACACCATTTGGAGATAGAACTGCACACAAGGTACTACAATCTGGTTTTTATTGGCCTACTCTTTTCAAAGATGCTCGTAAGTTTGTCTTATCTTGTGATGAATGTCAAAGAATAGGTAACATTAGTAGATGTCAAGAAATGCCTATGAATTATTCTCTTGTTATTGAACCGTTTGATGTTTGGGGCTTTGATTATATGGGACCTTTTACGCCTCCAATGGTTATACACATATTTTAGTTGCTTTGTTGATTACGTTACTAAGTGGGTAGAAGCTATTCCAACTAGTAGTGCTGATCATAACACTTCCATTAAAATGCTTAAAGAAGTTATTTTTCCGAGGTTTGGAGTCCCTAGATATCTTATGACTGATGGTGGTTCACTCTTTATTCATGGTGCTTTCCGTAAGATGCTTGCTAAGTATGATGTCAATCATAGAATCGCATCTCCTTATCACCCGCAGTCTAGTGGTCAAGTAGAGTTGAGCAGTAGAGAGCTCAAATTAATTTTGCAAAAGACGGTGAATAGATCTAGAAAGAATTGGTCCAAAAACTTGATGATGCATTATGGGCCTATAGAACTGCATACAAAAATCCTATGGGTATGTCTCCATATAAGATGGTTTATGGAAAAGCATGTCATTTACCTCTTGAACTTGAACACAAGGCATATTGGGCTATTAAAGAGCTCAATTTTGACTTCAAACTTGCCGGTGAGAAGAGGTTGTTTGATATTAGCTCACTTGATGAATGGAGAACCCAAGCATATGAGAATGCCAAGCTTTTCAAAGAAAAAGTCAAACGCTGGCATGATAAGAGGATACAAAAGCGTGAGTTTAACGTAGGAGATTATGTGTTATTGTTCAACTCTCGTTTAAGATTTTTTGCAGGAAAACTTCTCTCAAAATGGGAAGGTCCCTATGTTACCGAAGAGGTCTATCGTTCTGGCGCTATAAAAAATCAACAACTTCGAAGGCACAAATCCGAGGGTGGTAAACGGTCAAAGAATTAAGCATTATATTTCAGGTAATCCTATCAATGTTGAAACTAATATTATTGAAACAATAACCCCTGAGGAATACATAAGAGACACTTTCCAGAATGTTCCAGTCTCCGAAAAGATATAGGTACGTGGTACGGTAAGTAAACCGACTCCAAAACAACTCTAATGGCAATTTTTATCAGTTTTGGATTATTTAAGAATTTTAGGAAGAAAGAAGTAGTCCGAAAGGGACAGGAGGCTCCCACGAGAGAGGAGGCCGCGCCCCCCCCTGTAGGGCGCGCCCCCCTGTCTCATGGGCACCTCGTGTGCCTCCCAGACTCCTTTTTCTTGTATGTTACATATTTTGGTCGGTAAAAAATCATTATATATACTCCCGAAGGTTTTGACCACCGTATCACGCAAATATCCTCTGTTTTCGTTTCGAGCTGTTTCTGTTGCAGATTTAGAATACCATAACTTCTCCCTTCTCCAACAACGAAGACAAGGATGCTTGGCTATTGAAGATACATTTGAAAAGAGAGGAACCGGAAGAGATCAACAAGGATGAAGGGATCAAGAAGGCCATGGAGGTTCAAACTCTGGTGGTGAAAGACAAAGACATCCCTCAACCTTTACCTAACCTTTTTACTCCGGCAGAGATTGAAGCTTTCAAGATGATTGAGTTAGCCCGCATACAGAACAAGTATCTCACACAGGAGAATATTTTGTTGAAGGATCATATTGCTGGGCTCAAGGGCATTATCCGCAAGTTGGAGGAGCTATTACGCTAGATGTGCGATTATCCACCGTCATCATCACCACCTCCATCACCTCCGAGGAAATAATCACATGGGTATGGGCACTCCCCTTGGCAACTGCCAAGCTTGGGGGAGGTGCCCCGGTATCGTATCACCATCACACTCCTATTTTTACCGCTTTATTTAGTTCGATCCTTTTAGTAGTATCTTGATCTAGTAGACTGAAGTTTTGATATTAAGTAGTTTTGATTTTTGCATTGTGAGCTCTTTATGTAAGCGAGTCCCTGTGCTATCTATAATAAAGATTAGTGTTGAGTCAAGGGCTTTGCTATGTTGCTATGATCTTGAGAAGGTAGAAAGAACAAAAAGAGTTCATATTGATCTTATGGATAGTGATAACTTCACACATAGAAAGTATGAGGCATAAAAATTGTTGAGGGTTGATGAACATAGCCTTGGTCATCGTTGCAATTAATAGGAAGTGATAAGGAAAGAGAGGATCACATATAAATATATTATCTTGGACATCTTTTATGATTGTGAAGCACTCATTAAGTTTGACATGACAAAAGAGTTGACGTTGGACAAGGAAGACAACATAATGGTTTATGTTTTCCGACATCTCAGTTAAAGTATATTGTCATTGACCTTACAAACATGTTGAGCTTGCCTTTTCCCCCTCATGCTAGCCAAATTCCTTGCACCAAGTAGATATACTACTTGTGCTTCTAAATATCCTTAAACCCAGTATTGCCATGAGAGTCCACCATACCTACCTATGGATTGAATAAGATCTTTCAAGTAAGTTGTCATCGGTGCAAGCAATAAAAATTGCTCTCTAAATATGCATGACTTATTAGTGCAGAGAAAATAAACTGTGTACGAACTTGTTGTGGAAGTAATAAAAGCGACGGACTGCATAATAAAGGTCCACATACAAGGGGCAATATAAAGTGACGTTCTTTTGCACTAAGACTTTATGCATCAACCCTAAACACGCATGACAACCTCTGCTTCCCTCTACGAAGGGCCTATCTTTTACTTTATGTTTTACTTTATGCTTGAGTCAAGGTGATGCTCACTGAGGGAGTCCTGGATTAGGGGGTGTCCGGATGGCCGGACTATAACCTTTGGCCGGACTCCTGGACTATGAAGATACAAGATTGAAGACTTCGTCCCGTGTCCGGATGGGACTTTCCTTGGCGTGGAAGGCAAGGTTGGCGATACGAATATGTAGATATCCTCCCATTGTAACCGACTCTGTGTAACCCTAGCCCTCTCCGATGTCTATATAAACCGGAGGGTTTTAGTCCGAAGGACGAACAACAATCATGCCATAGGCTAGCTTCTAGGGTTTAGCCTCTCTGATCTCGTGGTAGATCTACTCTTGTACTACCCATATAGTCAATATTAATCAAGCAGGAGTAGGGTTTTACCTCCATCTAGAGGGCCCGAACCTGGGTAAAAATTTCGTGTCCCTTGTCTCCTATTACCGTCCGCCTAGACGCACAGTTCGGGACCCCCTACCCGAGATCCGCCGGTTTTGACACCGACATTGGTGCTTTCATTGAGAGTTCCTCCTGTCGTCATCTTTAGGCCCAATGGCTCCTCCGATCATCAACAATGATGCGGTCCAGGGTGAGACTTTTCTCCCCGGATAGATCTTCGTATTCGGCGGCTTTGCACTTCGGGCCAATTCGCTTGGCCATCTGGAGCAGATCGAAAGCAACGCCCCTGGCCATCTGGTCAGATTTGGAAGTTTGAAGTACACGGCGGACGTCCGCGGAGACTTGATCTTCGACGGGTTCGAGCCACAGCCGAGCGCGCCGCACTGTTACGATGGGCATGATCTAGCTCTGCCGCTGAACAAAGGCCCTAGAGGTCAGACCGTGTCCGGCCCGACCTCAGCTCGGAGCCGACTGCACCAATCGAGGACGGGTGGCTGGACACCGCCTCGGGGGCTGCAATCTCTACGACGATCGAGCCGAATACCAGCCTTGTCCTTTGCGAAGCTTGTGACTCCAAGGTGTCGGACTCCCATTCGGACTCCGAACCTTCTGCGCCCCTACCAATCGAATCCGATTGGGCGCCGATCATGGAGTTCACCGCCGCGGACAACTTTCAGCACTCGCCCTTCGGCGACATTCTGAATTCACTAAAGTCTCTCTCTTTATCAGGAGAGCCCTGGCCGGACTATGGTCAGCAAGGTTGGGATGCGGACGACGAAGAAATTCAAAGCCCACCCACCACCAACTTCATAGCCACTGTCAATGATTTAACTGACATGCTCGACTTCGACTCTGATGACATCGACGGTATGGACGCCGATGCAGGAGACGACCAAGAACCAGCGCCTACAGGGCACTGGAAGGCCACCTCGTCGTATGACATATACATGGTGGACACCCCAAAATAAGGGAACGGCGATGGAAGAACGGAAGATGACCCCTCCAAGAAGCAGCTTAAATGCTGACGTCAGCGGCGCCGCTCTAAATCCCGCCATAGCAAAAACGGTGATTCCGGCACAGGAGACAATAACACCCCGGACAGTGCTGAAGACAACCCCCTCCAGCAGGATTCAGCGCAGGGTGATGGAGAAACCAGCCCTCATGAGAGAGCGGCAGACAGAGAGGTGGAGGACGATAATTACATGCCTCCCTCCAAAGACGAGGCAAGCCTCGACGACGACGAATTTGTCGTGCCTGAGGATCCCGTCGAACAAGAGCGTTTTAAACGCAGACTTATGGCCACGGCGAGCAGCCTCAAGAAAAAATAGCAACAACTTAGAGCTGACCAAGACTTGCTAGCCGATGATGGATCAAGTCCTTGCGTCAAGAGTACGAACTCGAACGCCCCTCCAAGAGCTACCCAAAACGAAGGCTGCTACCCGATTAGAGGAGGAAGCACCTAGACCTACATCACCAGCGCATGATGCGGCGGACTGCCACCTCGTGGCCGTGATGTAGAGGCCTCTCGGCCCTCCACTCAAGCCGCACTCGGCGCCGCTCAAAGAATACCAATGCACGGGGAAATGCGCCAGACCTGTGAGATATATTGGAGGACAAGGCAAGGCAAACAAGATCGATCTATGGATCGCGTGGGCGCCCCACGACACGTGACGATAACCGTCATGCCGAATATGGTAAATCCGACCGGGCCGAACAAAGTAGACAAAGCTCGTTTGAGCTACGTCGTGATATAGCCCAAAGACAGAGGCGCCAAGACACCCACTATGCTTCACAGATGAAGTAATGGATCATCGGGTTTCAAACCCGTAAACATCGAATCATACGATGGCACAACAGATCCTGCGGTATGGATCGAGGATTATCTCCTTCATATCCACATGGCCCGCGGTGATCATCTACACGCCATCAAATACCTCCCACTCAAGCTTAAAGGACCAGCTCGGCATTGGCTTAATAGCTTGCCAGCAGAATCAATTGGTTGTTGGGAGGACCTGGAAGCCGCATTCCTCGACAATTTCCGTGGCACCTATGTGCGACCACCGACGCCCGATGACCTAAGCCACATAATTCAGCAGCTAGAGGAATCGGCCAGACAATTCTGGACACGGTTCCTAACCAAGAAAAATCAAATAGTCGACTGTCCGGACGCAGAGGCCCTTGCAGCCTTCAAACATAACATCCATGACGAGTGGCTTGCCCGGCACCTAGGACAGGAAAAGCCGAAATCCATGGCAGCCCTCACAACACTCATGACCCGCTTTTGCGCGGGAGAAGACAGCGGGCTAGCTCGTAGTAATAACATGACCAAGAGCTTTGGTAATTCGGATACCAAGGACAGCAATGGCAGGTCGCGTCGCAGCAAGCACAAGCGCCACATTAACGGCGACAATACTGAGGATACGGCAGTTAATGCCGGATTCAGAGGCTCTAAACCCGGTCAGCGGAAAAAGCCATTTAAAAGAAATACTCCGGGCCCGTCTAGTTTGGACCGAATACTCGATCGCTCGTGCCAGATACACAACACCCCCGAAAAACCAGCCAATCACACCAATAGGGATTGTTGGGTGTTCAAGCGAGCGAGCAAGTTAAGTGCCGAAAACAGAGACAAGGGGTTGCATAGCGATGACGAGGAGGAGCCCCGCCACGAACAATATGGGACAGAAGGGCTTCCCCCCACAAGTGCGGACGGTGAACATGATATACGCAACCCACATCCCCAAAAGTGAGCGGAAGCGTGCACTCAGGGACGTTTATGCATTGGAGCCAGTCGCCCCAAAGTTCAACCCATGGTCCTCCTGCCCGATCACTTTTGATCGAAGGGACCACCCCACTAGCATCCGCCATGGCGGATTTGCCGCATTGGTTCTAGACCCAAACATTGACGGATTTCACCTCACTAGAGTCCTTATGGACGGCGGCAGCAACCTGGACCTGCTTTATCAGGATACAATGTGAAAAATGGGCATAGATCCCTCAAGGATTAAACCCACAAAGACGACCTTTAAAGGCGTCATACCAGGTGTAGAGGCCAACTGTACAGGCTCGGTTACACTTGAGATGGTCTTCGGATCCCCGGATAATTTCCGAAGCGAGGAGTTAATCTTCGACATAGTCCCGTTCCGCAGTGGCTATCACGCACTGCTCGGACGAACCGCATTTGCAAAGTTCAATGCGTTGCTGCACTACGCATACCTCAAGCTCAAGATGTCAGGCCCTCGAGGAGTCATTACGGTCAATGGAAACACTGAACGCTCTCTCTGAACGGAGGAGCATACGGCGGCCCTCGCGGCGAAAGTACAAAGCAGCCTCTCAAGGCAATTCTCCAGTCCGGCTATTAAACGTCTTGACACCGTCAAGCGCGCCCGGAGTAACCTACAACAAGACCGCCTGGCACGTTCCGAGCAAGCGTAGCAATGCGGCCCCAACCCCAGCCCTCGCAAAATTGCGAAACCAGTACTACGTGTACATAACTACGCTCTGGAAATACCATGGGCATAGGGGGAGGGGCATGACCACGGCATGCCCAAAATGCGGCTCAACCGCACTAGGGGCTCCCGATTTTGTCATTCTTTTTCTTACTTTCAGGACTCCACTCTCGGAAGGCCTGTCCGGCAAGATAATCGCCGAACACATGATGCAACAACCAGGAGGCGTAGCTACGTCGAGTGTCCAGGTGGTCTCTATAACGAGCAGTATACTTGTTTCACATATCATCCCGCAGCTCCCCCCTGGAGGGGGACATGTCAAATAGTCCCATCTCTTGCTTATCACACTATTTGTATCGTCCTGCTTTTACTTCAGCATTTTAGAATAAACAATACATAGCTTTTGTCTATTATTGCATTCCCTTTTTTTATCTATATATGTTCATTAATGACATGTTGCACCCATACACTTTGGTACGGCCAAATACACCAGGGGCTTAAGTACCCCAAGATACGGTGTGATAAGTCCGAACACTTTCACAAGTGCGGCACCCCGAACTTATAGCATTATATGCATCGGCTCCGAATCATGTCTTGGGTCAACAGTTGGGTTTGCCCGGCTCCCATGTTTTGGTACCTTACTTTCCATTATATCGGCTAAGGTAGCGCTGGGAGAACCACTGCGATTGTGCCCCGGTTGAGCTGGGCTAAGCACCTTAGTGGAGAAAGCTAAAACTGACCATCATGATAGGGCGAGAGCTGGTCGCTGTTCGAGAGGTTTTCGAGTCCCTAAAGACTTATGCCGCTTAGAGCGAGGAGTCGGCTTTGTCCGGCCTAGGCGTGGATAGCGCCCCGAACTCGGTCTTATGAATACTAGGGGCTTCACCGAAATTTAAAATTATAGAATTCTATGGCTAAGTGAGAGTGTTCAAGCATTATAGTCCAATTGCCTTGTTCTTTGTGTTGAGCGCCTCCCTCGAAGGACCCAAGAATGGGAAAAAGAGCGCTCAAGTTTATCCCGTACACCCCAGCACTCGCGGCATGGGGGTAGAAGCCAACGACTCGCCATCTCTCAAATTTAATATATGTCCGCATAGAAGGTAATATTTTAAATTCAAAAGCGTTGCTTAGAGCATATGGACAAGTTTTCAGCGTACAGGATCACAAATGCGAGTTTACTCAAAAATTACATCTTTGGAGCATTCATCTGCTATAAGGCGGGCACCCTTCAGGACGCCCTCATAATACATCTCGGGCTTGCGATGCTCCTTGCCCGACGGTGGTCCGTCCGTCACAAGCTTCTCAGCGGCCATCTTGCCCCAGTGCACTTTAGCACGGGCAAGGGCCCTACGGGCACCTTCGATGTATACAGAGCGGTTGATGACTTCAAGCCATGGACAGGCATCTACCAGCCGCCTCACTAGCCCGAAGTAGCTCCCAGGCATGGCTTCCCCAAGCCACAGTCGGACTATGAGACCCTTCATGGCCTGTTCGGCCACCTTATGGAGCTCGACCAGCTGCTTCAGCTGGTCGCTCAAGGGCACCGGGTGGCCGGCCTCAGCATACTGAGACAAGAACACCTTCTCCGTCGAGCTCCCCTCTGCGGCTCGGTAGAATGCGGCAGCATCGGACACACTCCGGGGAAGATCTGTGAATGCTCCTGGAGAGCTCCGGACTCTGGTAAGTAACAAGTAATTCACTTTCACGTGCTTGCTTTGCATAAAGAATGCCTTACCCGCCGCTATCTTCTTCATCGCCTCAATTTCCTGGAGGGATTTTTGGGCTTGACCTTGGCAGATTTGGTGCTCTCAAGGGCCGAGGCGAGCTCGGACTCTCGAGTCTTTGAGTCAAGCTCCAAACTCTCGTGTTTTCCACGAGATCCTGGAGGTCTTGCTGCACCTCCACCACCCGCGCATCCTGCTTCTCCCGCTCGGTGCGCTCCACGGCCGCCTTGCCTTCGGCCTTGGACAGTGCTTCCTTCAGGGTCGCCACCTCGGTTGTGGCCCCTGTAATACTCACGTTGGTCCTGTCATTGTTTGCAACCACATCTTTTTATATACTTACATAAGGTATTACTTACCTTCCTTGTCTTCGAGCTGCTTCTTGGCAAGACCGAGCTCGTTGCAGGACCGCCGAGGCTTTGCTTCAATGCATCGACCTCCATGATCGGTCTGGCAGAGGTCGACAACGCAGCCTGCATTCCCATATTGACATACTTATGTTAGATTCCTGCGTATATCTTTTAGATCCTCGATTCGGTTTTCTTTCCGAACACCACACTGAGCATCAGGGGCTACTTTCTATGCGGTAATATTTTTACATATCTTAAATACATACCTCAAAGCCTGTTAGAAGGCTGGCACAGGCTTCAGTCAGCCCGCTTTTGGTGGACTGAACCTTCTAGATCACCACACTCATAATAGTGCGGTGCTCCTCGTCGATGGAGGCGCCGTTAAGCCCCTCTAGCAGATTATCCGGTGCCTCCGGTTGGACAGAGGTCACCGGCATCATAGGCTTGCCCTTCTTACAAGGGGGGCGCCTGCCGGACTCCGGAACAACTGAAGGTTCCCGTGCGGTGTCCGGCCTAGGGCCGGACTTGGAGCCCTTGGGAGTTTTGTCCACTTTCCGCCTGGAGTCCGGGAGGTCGCCTTGCAGCGCCTCCAGGATCACCTCCTCCTGGCTTGGACCCTTTTGGGACTCCACCCCGGCATTATACGCAGCGCGAGGAGAGGAGGCGACCGGAAGTGAAGTGCTATTCACATCCGACAAACCCAGGGAGCCGCTCGAAGAAGCATCAAGCCCGGCCTTGGGCGGACTCATGATTATATTCGGCGTCACAAGATACTGTGCAACAAAGGAACGCCATGAGTTATTTTGGTATCCGGATACTTACGATTTTGTCAGGGGCTTGGCCCTGGATGGCAACTCCTCTTCGCCGTCGTCGGCGTTGGTGGAGTAGTCCGGAGGAAGGGTCCTCCCCTTCTTGGACCCTCCGGCCCCCCCGGTTGGGGCGGCCTTCCTTTTCGTTCCTCCCCGCCGGAGGGGAGAGGCCTCTTCTTCCTCCTCCTCGTCTTCGTGGGAGGAGGCGCCTCGAGTCATCGGACGATGAATCCGACACCACCGGGCGCCGGGAACTCTTTCGAGTTTCCGTGGCCTTCTTCTTGGCCTTCTTCTCCGGCACCACGTAAGGTGCCGGAACCAGCAGCCCCGTTGAGGGAGTCCTAGATTAGGGGGTGTCCGGGTAGCCGGACTATGACCTTTGGCCGGACTCCTGGACTGTGAAGATACAAGATTGAAGACTTCGTCCTGTGTCCAGATGGGACTTTCCTTGGCGTGGAAGGCAAGCTTGGCGATATGGATATGTAGATATCCTACCATTGTAACCGACTCTATGTAATCCTAACCTCTTCGGTGCCTATAAAAACCGGAGGGTTTTAGTCCGTAGGACGAACAACAATCATACCATAGGCTAGCTTCTAGGGTTTAGCCTCTCTGATCTCGTGGTAGATCTACTCTTGTACTACCCATATCATCAATATTAATCAAGCAGGAGTAGGGTTTTACCTCCATCGAGAGGGCCCAAACCTAGGTAAAAACATCGTGTCCCTTGTCTCCTGTTACCATCTGCCTAGACGCACAGTTCGGGACCCCCTACCCGAGATCCGCCGGTTTTGACACCGACATTGGTGCTTTCATTGAGAGTTCCTCTGTGTCGTCATCTTTAGGCCCGATGGCTCCTCCGATCGTCAACGACGATGCGGTCCAGGGTGAGACTTTTCTCCCCGGACAGATCTTCGTATTCGGCGGCTTTGCATCATAGGGCCAATTCGCAGCCATCTAGAGCAGATTGAAAGCTACGCCTCGCCATCGTGTCAGATTTGGAAGTTTGAACTACGCGGGCCGACATCCGCGGAGACTTGATCTTTGACGGGTTCGAGCCACAGCCAAAGCGCTAGCTGTCACGAGGGGCATGATCTAGCTCTGCCGCCGAACAGTGTCCTGGAGGCCGCACCAGTGTCCGCTCCGACCTTTAGCTCGGAGCCGACTGCGTCGATCGAGGACGGGTGGCTGGACACCGCCTCGAGGGCTGCGATCTCTACGGCGATTGAGCCGTACACCTACCCCGTCTTTTGTGAAGCTCATGACTCCAAGGTGCCGGACTCCTCTCCGGACTCTGAGCCTTCCGCGCCCCCGCCAATCGAATCCGATTGGGCACCGATCATGGAATTCACTGCCGCGGACATCTTTCAGCACCCGCCCTTTGGCGACATCCTGAATTCACTAAAGTATCTCTCTTTATCAGGAGAGCCCTGGCCGAATTATGGTCAGGAAGGTTGGGATGCGGACGACGAAGAAATTCAAAACCCACCCACCACCCACTTCGTAGCCACCGTCGATGAATTAACCGACATGCTCGACTTCGACTCCGATGACATCAATGGTATGGACGACGATGTAGGGGAGGAACATGAACCAGCACCTATAGGGCACTGGAGAACCACCTCATCTCACGATGTATACATGGTGGACACACCTAAAGGAAGCAACAGCGAGGAAAAATGGGATGTTACGAAGGATCATTCCCTCGAAAAGCAGTCAAAACGGCGACATGAGCGCCTCTCAAAGTCCCGCCTCGACAAAGACAACAGCCATACAGACCCAGCCATAGAACATGGCGAACCGGTGGACGACGAACATGCTATTGAGAACCGTCCGAACAGGACAACCTGGATAAACAACCCGTCCCCGGCGAAGACAACAGTCCGGATGATCTCACGCCGGACAAGTTGCTGGAGCAGAAGAACCTCCACAAAAGGCTCGTCGCCACTGCACGTAGCCTGAAAAAGCAGAAGCGGAAGCTCAAAATAGCGGAAGATGCACTCAGAATCAGATGGAGCAAAGTACTCAACACCGCAGACAAATACGGTGACAGTCGCCGAACAAAGAGCTACCCAAAGCGAAAACTACTGCCCGAATTTGACGAGGAGGCCACAGAACCCCCGCAATCAAAAAACAAGGAGGCCACCCGGTCGAATGGACGACCCCATGGCAAACAGAGAGCAGAAAACGGCGCCGCACACAAGCCAGCACGCGATTCGCATAGGGATTCGCATCAAAAAGATGGCCCAGTTAGATCTATCTACGGGCCAAGAAAGCAAGCTCTAGTAAGCAATGCAACACATCAAGTATCCGAACATCACGGTACACCTAAATATAGGGGTGCCGCACACCCCTATGTTTCACCGATGAGGTGCCGGATTATGAATTTCCAGCGGATTCAAGCCCGTAAACATAGAGGCATACGATAGAACAACAGACCACAGTTCTAGATTGAGGATTACATCCTCCATATACACATGGCTAGAGGAGATGATCTCCACGCCATAAAATACTTACCCTCAAGCTCAAAGGGCCAGCCCGGCATTGGCTTAAAAGCCTTCCCGAAAACACCATTGGAAGTCGGGAGGAGCTCGAGGATGCTTTTCGGGCAAATTTTCAAGGGACCTATGTCCGACCTCCGGATGCCGACAATTTAAGTCACATAACTCAACAACTAGGAGAGTCAGCCTGGAAATTTTGGAACAAATTCCTTACTAAAAAGAACCAAATAGTCGACTGTCCGGACGCCGAAGCCTTAGCAGCTTTCAAACACAACGTCCGAGATGAATGGCTCGCCAGACACCTCGGCCAAGACAAGCCAAGAACAATGGCCGCATTAACAAGCCTCATGACCCGCTTTTGCGCAGGAGAGGATAGCTGGCTGGCAAGATGCAGTACCAGCGACCCAAGTACATCCGAAGTCAGGGATGGAAACGGGAAACCACGATGCAGCAAGGACCAGCGTCGGACCAAGGGAAACAACCCGAAGAGCACGGCAGTCAACGCCAGATTCAAAAGCTCTCGGCAGAATCATAAAAAGCTGCCCCCTAAGGATAACATGGACGAGCTATCTAACTTAAACAAAATCTTGGACAAGATATGCCAAATCCACAGTACTCCCGGGAAGCCTGCAAACCATACCCACAGAGATTGTTGGGTCTTCAAGCAGTCCGGCAAATTCAACGCCGAACACAAGGGGCTCGACACACCAAGCGAGGACGATGGCCGAACCCCACAAGCAGAAAGCACCGGAAAACAAAAGAATTTCCCACAAGAAATCAAAACAGTAAACTCACTTCACATGACAAAAGGGAAAAATAGAGCGGCGCCCATAGAGGTACGCGCCATACGGCCTATCCCGAAGGAGTCCCGCCACTGGTTGTCAAAACCAATCACCTTCGACCATCAGGATTACTCTAGAAGTATACGGAATGCAGGTTGGACTGCCTTGATATTAGATCCGATAATTGGCGGACTCCAATTTACACAAGTCCTAATGGACGGCGGCAGTGATCTAAACCTGCTATATTAGGACACAATCCGCAAAATGGGGATAGACCCAACCAAATTTCGCCACAGCAACACTTCCTTTCAAGGGGTACTGCCAGGCCCATATGCCCATTGTACGGGCTCTCTACGGCTAGAAGTTGTGTTCGGCTCACCCGGCAACTTCCGCCGCAAAAAGTTAACCTTCCACCTCGCCCCATTTACAAGTAGCTATCAAGCACTATTGGGACGCGAAGCTTTCGCCCGCTTTAACACAATACCGCATTATGCATATCTTACACTTAAAATGCCCGGTCCACGCGGCATCATCTTGTTAAAGGGAAACATCGAGGGTTCCTCGAGTCCGGAAAATTGTGCGGTTGCCTTGACAGCCACACAATAAACTGGCTTCACCAGTACAAGCACTTAGACAGGTCGTTCCGTACCCCGGACACGGCTGGACGAGTCCGGCGTAAACATACAAGGTCTTACTAGACGCATACCCCCGTACACGGGGCTCCGCGCATTCGCAACAAGAGATAATAAAGCTCAATTTTATTCACTTTTTGAATTGTACTTCGTTTATTTAATGTAACGTACATTTTCGCACGATCTTTTTCAACTAAGTTCCTCTCTTTTTCAGATGAACACCGTGCTACACCCGTCCAGGATACGGCACAACGGAGACACATGCGCAGACGTGCAGTAGGGACCCGTTGCAAGGATTCTTTTCAGATTAAGACCCCGCGTAAACCTTTTTCACTGTCTCTTGTTGATACACATCCCCCGATTCCTTGCTATAACCGAGGAGGAGGCTGGCGTTTTGGCATCGGCCACGACAGAATTCTTTTGCGCACACAGACACCGAGGGCTTATTACCAAGGGCGGTGTTCGCCCGCTTTCATAAAGACCGAATACCTTAGGGAGTGTTCGGCGTCTCGAGTTAGGCCTTATATGCATCAGCTCTGAATCATGTCTTTGGTCAAATGTTGGGTTTGCCCGGCTCCTGTGTTTGGCTGCCTTACGTTCCACTCTATCGGCTAATGCGGCACCAGGAGAACTACTACGATTGTGCCCGGTTTGGCCAGGTGAGCACCTCAGTAGAGAAAGCCGAAAACTGACCGTCATGATATAGCGTGAGACTGGTCAACCACTCGATGACCCGCTGGAATCTTTAGAATTCCTCCGCATTGACGAAGGGTCGTTTCCCGGTCAGGCACATACGCGCCCCGAATTCGGGTGAGCGCGGTGCCCCTAGGGGCTATATAGTAGCCCCACTGTCGAACTCCTATGGCTAAGTGGAAGTGATAAAGCATTATAGTCCGGTTGCCTAGTTTGCTGCGCTATCACCTCCTTTGTAGGACCAAGACGTTGGATCAAGTGTGAAAAGGCGCTTTCTGCAAACACCCCCGCATTATATGCGTGGGGGCTGAAGCCAAAGACTGCCATCTTTCTGGTTCTATACACATATACATTAACAGCCGCACAGGAGGTATTTTACTTCTTGAAGGCACAAGTATAAAAAGCTTTTATATTCCATCGAAACATTGTTTCACAATAATACATGTTATTCGAACATAATATCCTTCGAAACTTGCGTCTCTATTAAACGAGCGCCCTGCAAACTTCCTGAAAATAGTGCTCGGCAGGTACTCGGCTTCCGTCCGAATCTTGGGATGCAACATCGGTGGCCTTCATCTCCGCCCAGTATGTCTTAACACAGGCAAGAGCCATCCATGCACCCTCTATGCATGCTGACCGCCTCATTGCTTTGATATGCGGCACCGCACCAAGGAACTACTGCACCAAGCCAAAATAACTCTTCGGCTCGGGCCTTTTTGGCCACAAATGAGTCACGACAGCCTTCATGGCAAGCCTGGACAATCTATTCAGCTCCGCCAATTCGGCCAAACGATCGGCTAACGGAAGTGGATGCTCTGGATTACGGAACTGCGACCAAAAAAGCTCTTCCATCTCGTGATCCTTTTGATCTCCAAAGTGTTCGGCCGCGTCCGCGGCACTCACCGCCAAGTCCAGATAAGCATCCTCCAAACTCCACAGTCGGTCCAACTGAGCATATTTAGGATCTATGAACTTCCTCCGCAGCAGAAAGGGCTTTCCAACCGCAATATCTCCGTCTTGACGTAGCTCCTCCTTCATAGCTCTCATCACAGAGCGAGCATCCTTGGCCTCGGTGGTGGCCTTCTTCAGGTCACCTTGCTCCGCTCGACCTTCTTTTTCAATAAGCTCGCAGCGGTCGGTAGCATTCTTCAACTTCACGGCCATCTCAGCCATTTCCTTCTTGCTTCGGCAGTGAGCAGCCTGTTCGGCTCTTAGCTCTTCGGCCACCTTTAAGGCAGCCGCATCACTTTTTCTGGCCTGCTCCTTGGCTCAGGCAAGCTTCGCCCGAAGGTTCTCCATGGCAGCGGCACCATCTGCATCAAGCATACATGTTGTAAGGCACGGGCATGAAGCTCCCTTACCAGGTGTCCGCGGAGAAACTGCATACCTTGTGACTCGTCAAGCCGCTTATTGACAAGCGCGATGTCGGCCTCCGCCACGTCGAGTTGCCCCTTTAGTTCGGCAAATTCATCAGTCCGGCTAGCCACCAGACGCTCTGACACCTACATAGGAAGGGCGACATATTATAACTGGGATTATGATCCTCAGCACACTGTCATTTTTGACAACGCGCCGAGTCTCAGGGGCTACTATCAACACAGGGCGCATTTTATATATGCGGAACCGTCAAAAGGTACATCATTGCACATACCTCAAAACCCGTCAGTAAACTCCTGGCGTCCTCGTACAACCCGCTTTCTGCGGACGAAATTTTTTCAATCACCGTACCCGTCAATGCACGGTGATCCTCTGAGATAGACGCTCGCCCGAGCAGATCCTTCAACTCCTCCGACCGTGCACCAGGAGGTGCCGGACTCGTCTAATGGCCTTTTTCGAAGGCCGGACACGGAGGGCTTTGGGGGGCCCCACGGCCACCCTCCGCCCCTGCCGGATTCGGAGAAACCCTCCGCGACGACACCTCAGGATCGCCCGCCTCGCTAGGCGGTACGACAGGGGGAGGCGTTCCGCTCTCCATCATCTCCGGACGAAGATCCCCTGAAGATCAGCTCTGTTGAGAAGGGCTAAGATCCGAACTACAAGGTAAAATTTCGGTTATCTTCAGAAATAAAACAGGGATGTCTCTTATTTTAAAACTCCTCTCTCTACTTACGGCTCGCTGGAGGGCTGATCTCCTTGGGGAAATAGTGTGGCTGAGGCATCTCCCGGCGCAGGACCCTCTGGCAAAGATTTCCCCCCCGCTTTGAGGCCTTGGTCTCCGGATCTTCAGAGGCGGTCCTCTTCTCCCCTTGGATGGAGGGATTCTCGATCCCTCCTTTCTTGATAACCTCCTTCGCGAAGGCAGTAGCTTCGTTTCCCCCCCTTCGCCTTCTTCCAAAGGCGCAGCCTCCAGCATCTTGGTTAACACAGGATCCGGCGTGGTCTCAGGGAGGGGGGCCGGACACCTGAGTATCCGGGAGATTGCAGCTCAGACCTGCGTCCTCGGTCAAGTCCGGACACATTGCTTGTGATCCGAAGAACAGTTTGTACATCTCCACGGGCGTTGCGCCCATAAAATGTTGGAGAGCTCGTCGTCCCTCTGGATTGAACTCCCAATGTTGGAGGGGGCGACATTTGCAGGGCAGGATGCGACGAATCAGCATGACCTGCGCTACTACGACCAGATTGATCTCTCTCTCTAGGAGGTCTCGAATGCGGCCCTGCAACAAGGGCACATCCTTGGACGGCCCCCAGTAAAGCCCCTTATTGACCCATGACGCTAGCCGCGGTGGAGGACCCGAGCGAAAGGCAGGTGGCGCCACCCATTTGCTGCCCTTGGGAGCTGTGATATAAAACCACTCTTGTTGCCATATACTGAGCTCCTCTTGAAAAGAGCCCTCGGGCCATGGAGTGTCAGCATTCTTTCTTATAACAGCCCCTCCACACTCTGCCTGTTGCCCCTTGATCATCTTTGGCTCCACCTTGAAGGTCTTGAGCCACAATTCGAAGTGAGGGGTAATGCGGAGGAAGGCTTCCCACACAACGATGAACGATGAGATGTGGAGGATGGACTCCGGATCCAAGTCATGAAATTCCAGCCCGTAATAAAACATGAGCCCCCTCACAAAGGGGTCCGTCGGGAAGCTTAGCCCCCGAAGGAAGTGAGACGCGAACACCACGCTTTCACCGGGCTTGGGAGTGGGAATAACCTGCCCTTGGGCAGGCAGCCTATGCGAGATTTCGCGGTTAGATACAGCATCTCTTAGCTTTAGGACGTCTTCTTCCGTGACGGAGGAGGGCATCCACCGGCCTTGAAGGTCGGAGCCGGACATCATCGAAGGTCCGAAGCGCCTGAATCTGGAGCTTTGGGTGTTGGAACTCGAGGCGAGGGGCGGATTCGATTGAGATTGGGAAAAAGGAGCGGGGCCTTGGTCTCTTTATAAAGAGGTTGAATACCAGGAGCCCTCCCCGTAACTGTTCGGGACTCGCCTTCGATAGAGGAGGCATGCCATCGGGCACGATTGGGTTACCCACGCCCGTATTGATGAGAATCCCGGAATAAGGGGACACGATCTCTGCTTTGACAAGACGTGCCAAGGAAACTGCCTCGCTAGACGCGCTGAGGTGGGACAGTGAAAACTATTCGAATAAAGGCTTGGCCGTGGTGTGATGTCACACTGCAGAATACGTCAGCAGATTGAGCTTGTGTAAATATTATTCTCTCTACGGTGGTATGTGGAACTTATTCTGCAGAGCCGGACACTATCCTTGTGTTCAAAATCTTCTATGAAGTATTCGGAGGAGGAACCCGCCTTGCAATGCCGAAGACAATTTGCGCGCCCGACTCGTCGTCATTGAAGCCTGGTTCAGGGGCTACTGAGGGAGTCCTGGATTAGGGGGTGTCCGGATGGCCGGACTATAACCTTTGGCCGGACTCCTGGACTATGAAGATACAAGATTGAAGACTTCGTCCCGTGTCCGGATGGGACTTTCCTTGGCGTGGAAGGCAAGGTTGGCGATACGAATATGTAGATCTCCTTCCATTGTAACCGACTCTGTGTAACCCTAGCCCTCTCCGGTGTCCATATAAACCGGAGGGTTTTAGTCTGAAGGACGAACAACAATCATACCATAGGCTAGCTTCTAGGGTTTAGCCTCTTTGATCTCGTGGTAGATCTACTCTTGTACTACCCATATCATCAATATTAATCAAGCAGGAGTAGGGTATTACCTCCATCGAGAGGGCCCGAACCTAGGTAAAAACATCGTGTCCCTTGTCTCCTGTTACCATCCGCCTAGACGCACAGTTCGGGACCCCCTACCCGAGATCCGCCGGTTTTGACACCGACACTTGGTCTTCCGCCGTTTATGGATCTGCAGCGCCTTCTTGACCCTGCGCTGCATCAGCTCTGGCTTGGTGCAGCACACCCTTGTCTTGGCGCTCCTCCCGAACCGCCACCAGCGCCGCGCTGGCGGAGTATGGGGTGGCGGCAAGGTAGAGTTTCAGAGGCTCGAGAGGACATGGTGCCACCATCACCGGGAGCTGGTGAGGTATTTCTTGAGGTCTTGGAAGGCCCGGTCGGCCTCCGGGGTCCACTCGAAGGGGTCCTTCTTCTTCATGAGCTTAAAGAAGGGTAAGGCGCGCTCGCCTAGCTTGGAGATGAAACGCCCTAACATGGTCACCTGCCCTGCTAGCTTTTGCATCTCCTTGAGGGTCTGTGGTGGGCTCATGTCTTCGATGGCCTTGATCTTCTCAGGGTTCGCCTCGATCCCTCTGTGGGATACGAGGAACCCTAGTAGCTTGCTGGAGGGGACGCCAAACACGCACTTCTCCGGGTTAAGCCTCAAGTTAACCCAGCGCAAGCTTTCAAAGGTCTCCTCAAAGTCTTGAATCAATGTCGCGAGATTTGACCACTATGTCATCAACGTAGGCCTCTGTGTTCCTGCCGAGCTGCCGCCCCAAGGCGATGTGCATCAGCCGCTGAAAGGTTGCGCCCGCGTTGCGTAGGCCGAAGGGCATGCAGGTGTAGCAGTACACCCCACATGGTGTCAGGAAGGCCGTCTTCTCCATATCCTCCACCGCCATCTTGATTTGATGGTATCCAGAGAACGCATCCAGGAAACATAGCAAGTCGCACTCGGCAGTGGAGTTGACGATTTGATCGATGCACGGAAGGGGGAACGGATCTTGGGGGCAAGCTTTGTTAAGGTTGGTGAAGTCAACGCACATCCGTTCCTTTCCACCTTTCTTCGATACTACGACGGGGTTCTCCAGCCAATCAGGGTATCGAACTTCTCGAATGGTACCAGCCGCCTCCAGCTTGCGTGTCTCTTGGACGATGAAGGCCTGCTTCTCAGTGGACTGCCGTCTCGCCCGCTGCTTCACGGGGCGCATGTTGGGGCACACCCTTAGATGATGCTGGATCACCTCTCTCGGGACCCCTACCAGCTGATTGGGCTCCCACGCGAATATCTCCTTGTTTGCGCGCAAAAACCTCACCAAAGCTTCTTCTTGTCCCGGGTCAAGGCTGGTTCCTATGGTAAAGGTGGCTCTTGAAGACCCGTCCTTGTCAACCGGCACCTTCTTGGTCTCCGCCTTGTCTTGGGTGAACAACTGCTTCTTCTTGGCGGGCGCGGTCTCCTTGGCCTCGGGCGTACTGGCGCCGGCTGGCTGCGCTGCTGCCGCGGTCTTGAAGGCGAGCCTGAGCACCGTCACTGCCTCCTTAGTGTCCCCCTTGATGGTGAGGATGCCCTTGCTCCCTGGCATCTTCATGAGGTTGTAGGCTGGGTGATCGCCGCCATGAACTGAGCAAGAGCCGGGTACCCGAGTATGGCATTGTATGGGAGACCGATGCGGGCGATGTCAAAGTCCACCAACTCAGTGCGGTAGTTGTCGCGCGTGTCGAAGGTGACGGGGAGGCGGATCTGCCCCAGAGAGTGGGCAGCTCCACCACCCACTCCCGAAAAAGGCTTGCTGAGGTTGAGCCGCTCGGGCGACACGTGGAGGAGCCTAAAGGCTTCCACGGAGAGCAAGTTGAGGCCGGCACCGCCGTCGATGAGGGTCTTGGTGACGGCCATGTTGCAGATGGTAGGTGTGCAGAGCATTGGGAGTATGCCAGAGTCGGCGGTTGAGCCGGGGTGGTCTTCTGAGTCGAAGGTGAGGTCGGCCTCCAGCGCAGCCCAACCCGGCGGAGCCCCCCGGGCGCTTGGAGGCTGCCCCAATCTGACGGAAGAAAGGCTTGACGTGGCGATCTGAAGGCGGTGCTTGAGAGCCACCCAGCAGTGCCGCGACTGCATGGTGCGCCGGCACTGCATAGCGCGCGGTGAAGAGGTTGTGGAGTTCCTCCCAGGACGCCACCGTGGAACCCGGGAGGTTGAGCAGCCAGGTGCGTGGCTCGCCGGCCAGGGCCATTGGGAACCAGTTGGCCATGATCTTGTCGTCGCCTCCGGCATCGAGGACGACCTCCTTGTACACCTGCAGGAACGGCGCCGGGTTTACCGCGCCGTCGTAACGCGGCGGCATCTCCGGCTTGAACTTGGCTGGCTACTGCACTCGCCGCAGGGCGGGGGCCAGGCCTCGGTACCCAGACTCCCTGCTGTTGGTGTCGGTCGCAGAGGCGGGTGGCGGTGCACCTGCCATGGGAGTGAAGCGCGGCGGCACGAGGCGCAGGTTGGTGGAGAGGAGCTCCAGCGCAACCCTACCTGGTGCGCCAAATGTCGGATGTGGGGTTCCGGCAAACCCTTTAGGTTCGAACACTGGGGTGCGCGTGAAGTCTCTCCCTCCTAGCGATCTACACTCTAGCTCGCTAAGATCTCATGACGAACTCGACGAACTCGCAAATACGTAAAGACACAAGGTTTATATCGTTCAGGCCACTGCTAGGTGTAATACCCTACTCCAGTGTGGTGGTGGTGGATTGCCTCTTGGGCTGATGATGAATAGTACAAGGGAAGAACAACCTCCTGAGGTTGGGGTGTTCTTGTGCTTGTGTAGTTGAGGATGACCTGAACCAGTTCGGGATCGGTTACCTCCTACTGTGGTGGCTAGTCCTATTTATAGGGGCCCTGGTCCTCTTCCCAAATATCGAGCGGGAAGGGAGCCAACAACGACGGGCAAATTTGAAGGGGGGCAGCTAGTACAAGCTATCCTGACAAAAGCGGTCTTCGCCTGCGAAAAGCTCTGGGGTGACGCCGTCTTGGGCTCCACGATGACCTGCGCCTTGCCATCCTCCTGGTCTTGGTCTCGTTGCACCAATATGGCAACCTTTGTGTAACGCCCCCGATGCGGCTATATCTCCCACGTGTCGAGGCACGACTTAGAGGCATAACCGCATTGAAAGCAATGTCGCAAGTGACGTAATCTTCACACAACCCATGTAATAATTAAGGGAAAAAGATACATAGTTGGCTTACAAATGCCACTTCACACAAGACATAAATAAACATCCATCATTCAGAGTCCACTCAAGGTCCGACTACGGAACCAAAATAAAAGAAGATACCCCAAATGCTACAGATCCCGAATCGTCCCAACTGGGCACCACTCGATCATCAGGAAAAGACATAGTAACGACCACGTTCCTCGTCGAACTCCCACTTGAGCTCGGTTGAGTCACCTGCACCGCATCGCCGGCACTCGCAACTGTTTTGGAAGTATCTCGTGAGTCCCGGGGACTCAAAGCAATCTCACACCCGAGATCAAGACTATTTAAGCTTATAGGAAGGACAGAGTAGTATAGTGGAGCTGCAGCAGTTTACTAGCATATATGGTGGCTACTTCGCAAAAGAGAGCGAGAAGAGAAGCAAAGCACGGACGTGAAGCTAGCAGCGATCAAGAAGTGATCCTGAACTACTTACGTCAGACATAACTCCAACACCATGTTCACTTCCCGGACTCCGCCGAGAAGAGACCATCACGGTTGCACACGCGGTTGATGTGTATTTTACTTGAGGTCAACTTCGGGTTTTCTACAACCGGACATTAACAAATTCCCATCTGCCTCATAACCGCGGGCACGGCTTTGAAAGATATTACCCTGCAGGGGTGTCCCAACTTAGCCCATTATAAGCTCTCACGGTCAACGAAGGATATTCCTTCTACCAGAAGACCCGATCAATCTCGGAATCCCGGACTACAAGACATTTCGACAGCAATAAGACAAGACCAAAGCAAAGCCGCCCGATTGTGCCGACAAATCCCGATAGGAGCTGCACATATCTCGTTCTCGTGGCACATCCGGATAGGTCAGCCTACGAGTAAAACCAGACCTCGAGTTGCCCGTGGTGGCCTCAGCCTGCTCTGGTTCGGGCCAGACTCGAAGGAGCACCGGTCCGGGGGTTAAAATAAAGATGACCCTCGGCTCGCGAAAACCCGGGGAAAAAGGCTTAGGTGGCAAATGGTAAAACCAATGTTGGGCCTTGCTTTGGAGGAGTCTTATTCAAAGCGAACTGTCAAGGGGTCCCATAAATCACCCAACCGTAAGGAACGCGAAATCAAGGAACATAACACCGGTATGACGGAAACTAGGGTGGCAAGAGTGGAACAAAACACCGTGCATAAGGCCGAGCCTTCCACCCTTTACCAAGTATATAGATGTATTAATTATAGCATATATATATATATATTGTGATATCCCCAACAAGTAAACATGTTCCAACAAAGAACAACATCTCCATGTTCCAACAAGGAACAAACTTCATCTTCACCTGCAACTAACAACGCTATAAGAGGGGCTGAGCAAAGCGGTAACATAGCCAATCAACGGTTTGCTAGGAAAGGATGGTTAGGGGCTGACATGGCAATATGGGTGGCATGGTATAGCAAGTGGTAGGCATGGCAGCATAGGCATAGCAAAAGAGCGAGCATCTAGCATAGCAAAGATAGAAGTGATTTCGAGGGTATGGTCATCTTGCTCGCAATGTTCTCGAGTTGTCGAAAGCTTGATCCTCGTAAGCGTTCTCAACAGGTTCCTCGTTCACGCATTCGCCTCCCGGCTCTACCCAAAACAACAACACAAACAAAGGAACCACAATAAATCACGGTGCAATGCACAATCAACATGATGCAAAACATGGCATGATATGCGGGATGTGATATGCAATGCGTATGCGCGCTCCGGAAGGAAATGATGAACCAGGCATCAACTTGGCAAACCAAGTATGCCACTGGAAAGATGAGATGATTTCGTTGAAATCGATATAAAGATCACCGGAATCGGATGCACGGTTTGCAAATGACAAGCAAAACAAGAATGGCACAAATCTGCCATTAACAGCATGATGCCACTTAACAAGCAACAAATAATTAAGCTACTGCACCCAAACGTATCAAAAAGTACATGGCAGTGATCTACACAAGATGCTTGACAAAAGATGAGCGCTGAGCTTGGCTAAATCACATCATAACAGGTTCAAACAAGCATGGCAAAAGTGCACAAAAAATAAGGCTGGACATGGCAAAAACAGCATCAGGTTGAAATGTTTAGAGCAACAAAACTACATGCTACAGGACCTTAAAATAGCAAAACATGGCATGGCATGAATCTACTCAAAGCATAGAACAAAAGTCCCTTACTGACCATAAGCCAAAAGGATTAGAAAATATAGTAACACCCATGTCAATATTGAAAGTTCCGTTAACAGATTCAGCAACATGGCATGTTAAAACTGATAACAAGTAGGCATGTTTACAAGCTCAATGCACTCACTACAGAGCCTTAAATGATAAACTAAGCATACATACATCAAGAAGACATGTCATAGAAGACATACATGGCAAGAACGATAACATAGCATAAATGGATCAACCACAACAACCTTGGCAAAATTGAATAACATGTAAACAATCTGCCAGGAAACATTTTATAGCAAAAGTAGAGCTCGATTGACTCAAGCTATGGTACTCCATAATTACAAACAAAGGCATGGATGGATAGAGCAAGACATGTTTAACAAAACATCCTTACTAAAGTATCTCAAAATATGCATGGATCTCTCGGTAGCATCAAGTCAACATGGCATCAAAATATCAGCTAAACAGGGCTGAAAACAGCAACATCAGGACACCTACTTTGCATGCTTGTGCTAGTCACCACATAGATCACAAAAATACATGGCATACACCCCTGGAAAGATGGCATGGTATATTACAAAACACATGCAGGACTCCAATTCATAGGGTGCACACATCAATCATGGCAAACATAACAAAAGTGCAAGTTCTGTTAAGAAACAGAAACTAACATCACATAGCACTCTTCCAACAGCATTTCGGGCATCAAGACGAGCTCAAATGAAAATGATGCAATGAGATGAAATGATCTACTCTTCGAGGCGAACATTTTGACATATCATACACGCAAAATGGGTCAACAGATGCAAAGATATACCACTTCGAAAGTTGCACAAAATATCAAAGATCTCAAGACTTAGATGAAATTTGGAGAGGGAAAAAAAAGGTCAACCGAGGCACGCCTCCCGAGGCCGGATCGGGCGCGGGATCTCGGCGCGCTGCTGAGCTCCCCGGAGCCTGACGAGGAGGGAGGCGGTCGCCGGGGGTTCGGGCGCCAGCGAGATGGGGCCGGGCTGGTGAGAGCGGCGCGCCGCCGCGAGGGCTGAGCCCATGGCATGGCGGCGGAGCGGACGGCCGGAGGTGAGGCGGCTGGAGGCGGCTCGCCGGGCGGCGCTGGCCGGGCGGAGGCGGCGGGTCGGGCGGCGAGGCGGCGGAGGGCGGCGCGCTGTGGCCGGGCGGCCGGCGCTGGCCGGCGCGGCCAGGGCGGCGGGATCTGGGCCTGACGGCTCGCTGCGGGCGGGCGGGCGGGCTGGCGTGGGGAGACGGCGCGGGCGACGTGGGCGCGACCGGGTTGGAGGAGAGGCGGCGGGCGACGTGGCGGCTGGACGTCCGGCGCCAAGGACGTGTCCCAAGGCCGAGGAAGAAGGGCTAGGGTTTCGGGTGGAATTGATCCGGATTTTCTGGGAGGTGCTTAAATAGGCATAGAGGGAGCTAGGAGAGTCCAAATGAGGTGTAGTTTTCGCCACACGATCGTGATCGAACGACGGAGAGCATGGAAGTGACTTAGATGGGTTATTGGGCTGTTTTAGAGGGGTGTTGGGCTGCAACTCAAAAGAGGCCTTTGCGAGAGTGCGGTTAACCGTTGGAGTACCAAACGAGCTCCAAATGACCCGAAACTTGACCGGTGGTCTACGGGTGGTATACCAAGGCCACTAGACAAACCTCGGTCCATTTCGAGAAGGTTTAGTGCCCACACACGGAAAAACGTAAAAGGGACCGCTGGGGGAGATAGGAGTGTCGGATTGCAAAACGGACAACGGGAAAATGCTCGAATCATGAGATTTAACACGTATGCAAATGCGATGCACATGCTGACATGATGTAAAATGCAAGACAAGGACAAAATGAAAAATGAAGAAAACCCAACCACGGAGGGAATATCATATATCAATGCCGAAAATGGCAAGAGTTGGAGTTACAAATATGGAAAGTTACTTCCGGGGTGTTACACTTTGCCTGATGCCTCGGTACTCTTCGCCTACGCTGGCCTCCTTAGCACCAAAGGGGAAATAGGGACGCTGCGCGCACTGGCGCCCGCCTGGCACCCGCCTAGTACCGTTCGTCATGGCTCACGTCACGAGAGCCTCGTGAGGTTTGCCTTGCCTTGATATCTCCGCTCCTCGCGAGCCTGCCTGGCTAGGCTACTCCACAGGAGGTCTTGCATCGTCTGCCTCGCGAGGCTTGGACCCTCGCGAGGGTCTTGGATGCCTTGTTGATGAAGATGGGCCGTACGGCCTGCTAGCTCAGCCGCGCTGTGGGCCACAGGCAGGCAAGTCTGGGGACCCCCGTTCCCAGAATGCCAACATAGTTCACATCACTATGTGACTGTAATGAATGCAACACCCATGGGGTTTATTCATATCTCGCTTGTGAGAGAGGTTATTAGTCAACGGGTCTGAACCTTTCAGATCCGTGTGTGCTTTGCAAATCTCTATGTCATCTTGTAGATGCAGCTACCACGCGCTACTTGGAGCTATTCCAAATAACTGCTCAACTATAGGAATCCGGTTTACTACTCAGAGTCATCCGGATTAGTGTCAAAGTTTGCTTCGACGTAACCCTTTACGACGAACTCTTTTACCACATCCATAATCGAGAAAATTCCTTAGTCCACTAGTTACTAAGGATAAGTTTGACCGCTGTCATGTGATCCATTCCTGGATCACTCTTGTACCCCTTGGATCGACTCATGGCAAGGCACACTTGTGTGTGGTACACAGCATAGCATACTGTAGAGCCTACGTCTAAAGCATAGAGGACGACCTTCGTCCTTTCTCTCTCTTCTGCCGTGGTCAGGCCTTGAGTCTTACTCAATACTCACACCTTGTAACACAGCCAAGAACTCCTTCTTTGCTGATCTATTTTGAACTCCTTCAAAATCTTGTCACGGAATGTATTCATTTGAAAGTACTATTAAGCGTTTTTGATCTATCCTTATAGATCTTGATGCTCAATGTTCAAGTAGCTTAATCCAGGTTTTCCATTGAAGAACACTTTTCAAATAACCCTGTATGCTTTTCAAAAATTCTACATCATTTCTGATCAACAATATGTTAACAACATATACTCATCAAAAATTCTATAATGCTCCCACTCACTTCTTTGGAATTACAAGTTTCTCATAAACTTAGTATAAACCCAAAATCTTTTATCATCTCATCAAAGCGTACATTCCATCTCCGAGATGCTTACTCCAGTCCTTAGAAGGACTGCTGGAGCTTTGCATACTTGTTAGCATCTTTCAGGATTGACAAAACCTTCTGGTTGTATCACATACAACCTTTCCTCAAGAAAATCATCGAGGAAACAATGTTTTGAAATCCTATCTGCAAGATTTCATAAATAATGCAGTAACTGCTAATATAATTCCAACAGACTCTTAGCATCGCTACGAGTGAGGAAGTCTCATCGCAGTCAACTCCTTTAACTTGTCGGAAAACAGCTTAACGACAAGTCAAGCTTTCTTAATGGTGACACTTACCATCATTGTTCATCTTCCTTTTAAAATCCATCTGCACCCAACAGCCTTACGACCATCAAGTAGTTCTTTCAAAGTCTATACTTTGCTTTTATACATGGATCCTCTCTCGGATTTTATGCCCTCAAGCCACTCGTCGGAATCCAGGCCCACCATCGCTTCTCCATAGCTCGTAGGTTCATTGTTGTCTAGCAACATGACTTCGAAGACAGGATTACATACCACTCTGAAGTAGAACGCATCCTTGTCGACCTACGAGGTTTGGTAGTGACTTGATTCGAAGTTTCATGATCACTATCATAAGCTTCCACTTCAATTGGTGTAGGTGCCACAGGAACAACTTCCTGTGCCCTGCTACACACTAGTTGAAGTGACGGTTCAATAACCTCATCAAGTCTCCACCATCCTCCCACTCAATTCTTTCGAGAGAAACTTTTCCTCGAGAAAGGACCCGTTAATAGAAACAATCACTTTTGCTTCCAGATCTGGAATAGGAGGTATACCCAACTGTTTTGGGTATTCTATGAGGATGCATTTATCCGCTTTGGGTTCGAGCTTATCAGCCTAAAACTTTTTCACATAAGCGTCGCAGCCCCAAACTTTCAAGGAACGACAGCTTAGGGTTTTCTAAACCACAGTTCATACGGTGTCGTCTCAACGTAATTGCATGGTGCCCTATTTAAAGTGAATGCGGTTGTCTCTAATGCCTAACCCCATAAACGATAGTGGTAATTCGATAAGAGACATCATGGTATGCACCATATCCAATAGGGTGCAGTTATGATGTTCGGACACACCATCACACTATGGTGTTCCAGGCGGTATAAGTTGTGAAACAATTTCCACAATGTCTTAATTGTGTGCCAAACTCGTAACTCAGATATTCATCTCTATGATCATATCATAGACATTTTATCCTCTTGTCACGACGATCTTCAACTTCACTCTGAAATTACTTAAACCTTTCAATAATTCAGACTTGTGTTTCATCAAGTAAATATACTTAGCATCTACTCAAATCATCTGTGAAGTAAGAACATAACGATATCCACTACGTGCCTCAGCACTCATTGGACTGCACACATCAAAATATATTACTTCCAACAAGTTGCTTTCTTGTTCCATCTTACTGAAAACGAGGCCTTTCAGTCATCTTGCCCATGTGGTATGATTTGCATGTCTCAAGTGAGTCCAAACGATCCATCTGTATGGAGTTCTTCATGCATATCTACCAATAGACATGGTTCGCATGTCTCAATCTTTTCAAAAATGAGTGAATCCAAAGATCCATCAACATGGAGCTTCTTCATGCGTTTTATACCAATATGACTCAAATGGCAGTGCCACAAGTATGTGGTACTATCATTACTATCTTATATCTTTTGGCATGAACATGTGTATCACTACGATCGAGATTCAATAAACCATTCATTTTAGGTGCAAGACCATTGAAGGTATTATTCAAATAAACAGAGTAACCATTATTCTCCTTAAATGAATAACCGTATTGCGATAAACATAATCCAATCATGTCTATGCTCAACGCAAACACCAAATAACAATTATTTAGGTTTAACACCAATCCCGATGGTAGAGGGAGCGTGCGATGTTTGATCACATCAACCTTGGAAACACTTCCAACACATATCGTCATCTCACCTTTAGCTAGTCTCCGCAGCCTTTTATTTCGAGTTACTAACACTTAGCAACCGAACCGGTATTTATTTCCCTGGTGCTACTAGGAGTACTAGTAAAGTACACAATAATATAACGTATATTCAAAATACTTACATAAACCTTGCCACCTTCTCATCTACCAAGTATCTAGGGTAGTTCTCGCTTCAAAGGACCGTTCCCTCATTACAGAAGCACGTAGTCTTGGGTTTGGGTTCAACCTTGGGTTTCTTCACTAGAGCAGCAACTGATTTGCCGTTTCATGAAGTATCCCTTCTCGAAACTAGTGGTTTTACTAACCATCAACAATTGATGCTCCTACTTGATTTCTACTTTCGCGGTGTCAAACATCGCGAGTTGCTCAAGGATCATCATGTCTATCCCTGATATGTTATAGTTCATCACGAAGCTCTAATTGCTTGGTGGCAGTGACTATGGAGAACCATCACTATTTCATCTGGAAGATTAACTCCCACTCGATTCAAGCGATTGTAGTACTCAGACAATCTGAGCACATGCTCAATGATTGAGATTTTCTCCCTTAGTTTGCAGGCTTAGGAAAATTGTCAGAGGTCTCATACCTCTTGATGTGGGCACTAGTCTGAAATCCCAATTTCAGTCTTTGGAACATCTCATATGTTCTGCGACGTTTCAAAACCGTCTTTGGTGCCACAATTCTACACCGTTAGCATTACGCACTGAACTATCACGTAGTCATCCAAATGTGTATGTCAAATGTTTCGCAACATCTACAGATGACTCTCGAGGTTCAGCACATCGAGCGGTGCATTAATGACATAAGCCTTCTACGCAGTAATGAGGATAATCCTCAGTTGACGGACCCAGTCCGCATATTTTCTACTATCAACTTTCAACTAAATTTTCTCTAGGAACATATCTTAAACAGTAGAACAAAAGCGTAAGCTACGACATAATTTGCAAAGACCTTTTGACTATGTTCATGATAATTAAGTTCATCTGATTATTTAATGAACTCCCACTTAGATAGACATCCCTCTAGTCATCTAAGTGATACATGATCCGAGACAACTAGGCCGTGTCCGATCATCACGTGAGACGGACTAGTCATCATCGGTGAACATCTTCATGTTGATCGTATCTACTGTACGACTCATGTTTGACCTTTTGGTCTCTTGTGTTCCGAGGCCATGTCTGTACATGCTAGGCTCGTCAAGTCAACCTAAGTGTTTCGCATGTGTAAATATGGCTTACACCCGTTGTATGCGAACGTTAGAATCTATCACACCCGATCATCACATGGTGCTTCGAAACAACGAACCTTCGCAACGGTGCACAGTTAGGGGGAACACTTTCTTGAAATTTTAGCGAGGGATCATCTTATTTATGCTACCGTCGTTCTAAGCAAATAAGATGTAAACATGACAAACATCACATGAAAATCATAAAGTTACATGATATGGCCAATATCATCTTGCGCCTTTTGATCTCCATCTTCGAGGCACGGCATGATCACCTTCGTCACCGGCATGACACCATGATCTCCATCATCGTGTCTTCATGAAGTTGTCTCGCCAACTATTACTTCTACTACTATGGCTAACGGTTAGCAATAAAGTGAAGTAATTACATGGCGTTTTTCATTGACACGCAGGTCATACGATAATTAAGACAACTCCTATGGCTCCTGCTAGTTGTCATACTCATCGACATGCAAGTCGTGATTCCGATTACAAGAACATGATCAATCTCATACATCACATATATATAATTCGTCACATCCTTTTGGCCATATCACATCACATAGCATACCTGCAAAAACAAGTTAGACGTCCTCTAATTGTTGTTGCATGTTTTACGTGGCTGCTATGTGTTTCTAGCAAGAACGTTTCTTACCTACGCAAAAGCCACAACGGTGATATGCCAATTTCTATTTACCCTTCATAAGGACCCTCTTCATCGAATCCGATCGGACTAAAGTGGGAGAGACAGACCCGCTAGCCACCTTATGCATCAAGTGCATGTCAGTCAGTGGAACCTGTCTCACGTAAGTATCCATGTAAGGTCCGTCCGGGCCGCTTCATCCCACAATGCCGCTGAATCAAGATAAGACTAGTAACGGCAAGCAAATTGAACAAATCATCGCCCACAACTACTTTGTGTTCTACTCGTGCATAGAATCTACGCATAGACCTAGCTCTGATACCACTGTTGGGGAACGTAGCAATAATTCAAAATTTTCCTACGTGACAATTCTGGGAGATGTGTCCTTCTTCTCCACATGAATAACATGGCTTGGTGTAATGTTTAATTTGTTCTTCTTTGGGTGTGTCCTCCACCTCTTCCTTCATCACAGGTTCTTCTAAAATTTCCATGAGGGCTCCTTTCATTGCTTCTTTCTTCTGTTGGATAGTTCGTTGTACCATGGGGTAAATGTGACACTGAGCAGGGTAGTGGGTAGTCCATTCACATAAGAAACAATTAATCTGCCTAGTTGGGCATTCTTCAGCTGGGTGACTTTCTTCACAATTAGGGCATTCATCCTTGTGTTCCTTATGTTTGTGTCCTATTTCTCCATAGAGCTTACATGCACAAGGTTTCTTCATATCATTTCCATAAGGCTTCAACTTCTGGGACACAAGCCGAGACTTTACCAGAGTCAACTTAAATTCTTCCCAAGTTGTTACTCTTTGCCATCCATTGATGGTTTGGTACACCCTCCACAAAGTAGCAACACCTCTTTCAAAGCACTGAAGAGCATGCTGGGTCATATCCTTTCCGGCTATAGTGTTATTCTCCATATGATCTTCCATGTTCTGAATCCATCGGTCTGTCTCCAATTGACTTACCGGTCCCGGAAATGTGAGTTCATCTACATTCATCCTATATTGTCTCCAAGGGTTTTGGGGTGAGCGAAGAGAGATAGAGAAGGATACACACAATACAAACAATAGTTTCGAAGAGACATATTTTATTTTGTGGCTGTCGGAAAAAAACATCAAACAAATGACAGCTCACAATCGCCGCATCTAACGTAAGTATATAACAGGGGTTTGGTCTTCTAAAGGTCAATAAATCTTAAAAGCAGTCAAACTCTTCAAGTCCTATTCATGTCTCCGATGGCTTCTTCTGTTCGTGCTTGTCCTTCTCAAGTTCTTTTGCCAGATCATCTCTGTTGACGTGAAGACTCTCGTGACGCCCTTTAATATTTCTGGAGTTGCGTTCCAAACTTCTGGGTTTCAACATCCTTGGCATGAACCATGGTCCTAGTGTCCTTTAGTTCCTATCGAATCTCCGGTATCTCGAGGTTTTTCTCGTCCAGCTTGGCTACTTTGATCTTCTGGGTCCGGAGTTCTTCACGAAATGCTTCCTTGTCAAATACGGCCTCCTGAAGGTCCATCTTACAATTCTTGATGTAATACTCCAGATCCTGGTGATACACCAGCTACGGTTCAAACTTCATCTTTTGTTGATAGATGCTCGATTAGCCCTTTTGTCATCCAATCCTTCCGATGAAATGCATGCCTAACTCAGCACGGTGACGATAGCACAAGCGAGCTATTGCATCATGGATAGCCGTGGTTATGCCCATATCTCTACCATGAGCTATCATTCCATAGTTGATATCTCCTGTCTTGGGGCTTTCTTGAGAAAAACTTTGAGTTTTAGTGCTCCATGTTCCGGTCCTTCTCCGACACACCTTGATCTCGGGTATTGACAGCTTCAGTAGTCTGAGAAGTTCCATAAGGGTAGCCTTCCTAGGTCATACTAATCCGGAAAATTTCCAGAGCCTTCAAATTCTCCTTGTCTTCGGAGACTTCAACCATTGTAGTTCCAATTATTCCAATGCTCGGTAAAATACTCTTCATTCCGAAGTGGTCATAGTTGTATGATATCTTGTACTTCTTGGAGTGGTCTCATCAGTCGAATCTTCGTGTGGTCAAAAGGAGATAAGGGTATAGTCTAACTAAAAGGGAATATTTGATAAAGCTCAAAAAAGAGGAGAGATGAAAGGTCCTTTTGAACATAAAGTTTTAGAGAGAATCTTTCCTATGGGCTTGCCAGTTTCTAGGGTCACGTCCTACAGTCAACATGTGCTCTGATAGCATCTTGTAGCGACCCGACCCGAATGGATCAAGTCTCTGTGCTTAAGTGTCATACCTGGATCGGTATGCTGACACACACAGTACTCAAGGATTTATAACAGAGGTAAATCACATGTATAAAAAATGTAAATACTATTACCTCAATCCATATAGCGGAAGTAACAACAAGGTTGTGGATTCCCATCAACACCAACGGCAAAGTTGAGTGTAGACATCATAACCCTAACGTATCACTTACTCGTCGTAATAATTCCTGCAACATGAGATGTTGCAGCCATATAGGTCAGTACATTGAATGTACTGGCAATTTCACACTGTAGAGCAATGCTGAATAATGACTATCACTACATGCATATTTGGCTGGTGGAGGCTCTAAGTTTAATTTTTGAAAAAAGCTATTTTTTCCTACAACAAAGGAATATATTTTATTTAACTACAAAGTTTGTTGAAAATATTGAGAAGGTTCCACCAACTCAATCCCAAAATAATAGTTATAACCCAACAAATTATTTGAGTAAAGTGATGAGATCAAATCAATAATTCAAGTACCAGATACTCAAGATGTCCATAACCGGGGACACGGCTAATCATGGTTAGTTTGTACGCTCTCCAGAGGTTTGCACACTTTTCCCCACAAGACTCGATCTCCTTCGTTGAATTTCTCGCACTTCATGATGTTTGAGAAACGGATGACCGAGACACAGTCTTTCCGAAGAGGTCCCCTTAACCGATAGATAGGCCAATACACCTACAATCCCCTACATCTGCTAGCCCATCATGGAAAGGTTTCCCACAACTTACTTAACTATGCCAGATCCCATAATGGCTTGTGGCTGCACACGGAAGTTTCTAGCATGAATAATCTTATGATCCCTTTGAGCCTGGGTGGCATTCCATAGGGTGATCACACGGGTACTCCTGGATCTCTTGGTCAAGCACTGGGTTCTCCAGGTGCCCGGGCAAACCACTTGGTACTTCAGGGTGACCCAACCAATCCACCCTGATGTGTGTTAAAGTTGCCACATTAAGTTAACCATTAATAATAACTCTCACATCCATCATGAATCACTCAAACCAATCCACGTCTACGAGCATAGCATAGCATTATAAGCATAACGTAGTAACACCCAAGGTTTGAATATAAGACAATAGGTTCCTACCTCATCAACTACTTCCCAGTACCCACATGTTACCAAACCTACTCATGCAATGTTTGAGGGTTGAAAGTAATGCATAAAAACTGGGTAATAAAGGGATATGATCAAACTGTGAACTTGCCTTGTACTGTTGCTAAAGATGATTCACACTCATAACTCCTGATAGTTCTACTCGTCACACTCCGGTCAATCTATGTGTCGGATTTTGGGTTCCGGCAAAACCCTTGAGGTTCGAACACAGGGGTGCGCACGAAGATCTCTCTCTCTCTCTCTCTCTCTCTCTCTCTCTCTGGATCGCTCTCGCTACAATCACAAGGCCTAGCTCAATGAACCCAAAGAACGAGAGACACAAGGGTTTATACTAGTTTGGGCCACCGATGTGGTGTAATACCCTACTCCAGTGTGGTGTGGTGGATTGCCTCTTGGGCTGAGGATCAATAGTTACAAGGGAAGAACAGCCTCCTGAGGAGAGGTGTTCTTCTGCTTGGTGAACTTGTGTGGCTGAGGATGGTCTGAATGATCCGTCCCTCCTTATGGTGGTGGCTAGTCCTATTTATGGAGCTCCTGGTCCTCTTCCCAAATATTGAGCGGGAAGGGATCCCACAACGGCCAAATTCGAAGGGAGACAACTAGTACAAGTTATCCTGACTAAAGGTGGTCTTCGCTTGCCAAAGGCTCTGGTGGTGACGCCGTCTTGGGCTCCACGGTAACCTCCGTCCTGCCGTCCTGCTGGTGTTGGTCTCATTGCACCGATATGGAAACCTTTACCTGATGCCTCGGGACTCCTCGCCTGCGCTTGCCTCTTTAGCACCAAAGAGGAAACAAGGACACTGCACGCTGGCGCCCGCCTGGTGCCGGTCGTCATGGCTTACGTCACGGGTGTCGGCGTTCTGGGAATGGGGGTCCCCAGACTTGCTTGCCTGCGGCCTGCGGCGTGGCTCGAAGGAGGCCCAGCACGGCCCATCTTCATCAACGCAAGCTCAAGACCCTCGCGAGGGGCTGCCTCGGGACGGGACGACAAGGAGCTTCTCGAGCACGGCCTCGTCAGGCTGGCTCATGAGGAGGCGGAGAGTTCAAGGCGAGGTACCTCGCGAGGTGCCCATGACGCATAGCCATGACGACCAAGGGCGCCGATCGGGCGCCAGCCTCGCACAATGTCCTCCTTTACTCTTTGGTGCAAAGGGAGCAAGCGCAGCGAGAGCATCAAGCAAAGGCATCCGCTTTGTGCAACAAGACCAAGACCAGCCCAACGGCCGGAAGGAGTCATCGTGGAGCCCAAGCAAAGCGTCATCACTAGAGCCTTTGGCGGCGAAGACCAACTTTAGTCGATAAGTGTACCCGCTGTTCCCCTTCAAAATGGCTAATTGTTGGCGCCCTTCCGCTCAATATTTGGGAAGAAGCCCAGGGCCTTCGCCTATAAATAGGAGTAGCCACCCCCAGGGCGGAGAGATCCGAATCCTCATCAAGAAACCGGTAGCTAGAGCGACTGAACACCACCTAGCAGTTCATCGCAACCGCCAAGAACATACCCTCACGAGGCTGTTCTTCCTTTCATTGTTCCTCGTCAGCCCAAGTGGCAATCCACCACACCACACACTGGAGTAGGGTATTACACCACAATGGTGGCCCGAACCAGTATAAATCTCGTGTCTCTTGTGCTGTTCCATTTAGTAGTTTAGGTCCCAGCGATTCGGCGAGGTGCGAGACGGTGGGGGTTGGATCTCCGCGCACCCAAGTGTTCGAACCTCAAGGGTTTGCGGAACCCGAAATCCGACATTTGGCGCCCGGTAGGTGCGCGGAATCTGCCTTTTCGCCTCGTTCTTCCTCGACCACCGCAACCATGTCGACACCCGTCCGGGCTCACACAGCGCCGAGCCGCCTCGCCTCCCATGTCCCCAGACAGCTCCCGTTGGTGGGCGCCCTCATCGTTCCCCGTCACCTGCCGTCAACGCCGCCACCGGCCCGGCGGGGAACGAGCAGCAAGCATCGTCCCAGCACCCGTCCATGAGGCGGGACGGCCGCACCGCCACGCCCGCTCACCCCGCTGGTTCTTTCGTCACACGCGCGCCTTGTAGCAGCTCATGGAGGCCCGGGCTACACTCATTGCAGCAACGAGCTCTGCGCTACCGCCCGTCGACGACGTCTATGAAGAATGGCTCGACCGAAGTCGCCGAGCTCTGCTCAAGGCCGCAGGAGGCGCCCGTGCACTGGCCCATCTCGCTGCACCACGCCCGCCCAGCTGGCGATGAAGCTCCCGGGCGCCTCAGCCGCCTCCTCCTCAAGAAGGCGATCGCCCCAAGGCGCGCTGCCCTCAGGTGGAACCCGCTCCGCCAGCGCCGCGGCAAGAGCAGAACTGTCAAGAAGTTCCTCGCCCACGAAGCTGCTGGCGCCTCGCTCCAAGACGTCAGACCTGCGCTGCCCCCCGGGCGGCGCAAGGAGGCCCGCAAGACCAAGCTCTCGTTGTCCGAGGCCCCCAGCGGCCACGGCGGGCTGCCGCGCCTTCACCTCCGAAGCTGCGCGGCCGCGTAGCCCGCCAAGTTCAAGCCAGACCTGCCTCCTCGCTCTGACGGCTGGCCCGACCCTACGGAGTTCCTCCAGCCTCTCTGAGCTGGGCATCGAGGCTGCCAACGGGAATGAAAAGGTCATGGCGAACTGGTTTCCCATGGCGCTCAAGGACGGAGCCCGCACCTGACTCCTGAATCTGGCCCCAGGCGCGATCTCCTCCTGGGCCGAGATGCACACCCGCTTCATCGCCAACTTCCAGGGTACTCGCGACCGGCCACCCGCCGTGAGCGACATGCGCCAAATCAAGCAGCAGCCAGGGGGAACCCTGCAAAAGTACATCCAGCGCTTCAACAACGCGTGCCTCAAGATCCCCAGGGTAACGGAGGAGGCCATCATCTCTGCCTTCTCCGATGGCGTGCGCGACGTCAAGATGAAGGAGCAGCTGGCGATGCATGAAGATCTGTGCACCTCCTGGGAGTTGTTCAACTTGGCGACCAAGTGCGCCAGGGCTGAGGAGGGGCGCCTCTCCCTCCTCGATCTGCCTTCCGCGGATCCCGAAGAAAAGAAGTCCAAGGCCATGGACGTGAAGCGCAAGGGGGCTGCCGTACTCGCGGCAGAACCAGACACCAAGCGAGGCAGAGATCAGCCCGAGTCCTCCAAGGGCAGTCGGTACTGCGTGTACCACGACCTCCACACCCACAACACCAATGAATGCCAAGAGCTCCGGGCCGTACGCGAAGGAAGGGTCGGCAGACGCCCCGAGCGCAGCGACCGGGGCTACGGCCGAGGAGGAGGAAGGAATGCAGAACACTGGGAAGACTACGGCCCGCGCCAAGGGTGGCGCGACTAACCTCGCGAGGACCGTTGGCAAGACCCGCCTCGCAAGGATCGCCCGCAGGGGAACGCAGGCCTCCCTCTGCTGCCGCCGCAGCCGAGGAGAATTGTGGACCGTCATCAGGACGAGGGGGTTGGGGGCTTCCAGGAACCGCGTGCGATCGCCTGCATTCTGGGCGGAGCTCAAGCCCTAGCCTCTCAGCGCATCTTCAAGCTGTTTGCCCGCGAAGTGAATGCAGTCCTCCCCAAGCTCGAGGCCGCGCGCCCTCTCAGGTGGTCGGCGTGCGCCATCACGTTCAGCTCAGCGGATAAGCTCAAGTGCGCGGCCACAGCCGGAGTTCTCCCGATGCTTTGTTCCCCAATCATCAGCAACGTGCTGGTCACCAAGACCCTCATCGACGGCGGGGCAGGACTCAACGTCCTGTCCGTGGAAACATTCAACAATCTTCAAGTGCCTTACAGTCAGCTTCAGCCAACCAAGCCTTTCTCCGGAGTCACCGACGGCTCCACGGTCCCGATCGGGCAGGTCCGCCTTCTTGTCACCTTCGGGGCTCGCGACAACTACCACACCGAGCTCATCGACTTCGACGCCCACATTCGCCTGCCGTACAACGCCATCCTCGGGTACCCGGCGCTGGCCAAATTCATGGCCGTAACCCACCACGGCTACAACGTCCTCGATATGCCAGGAAGCGGCGGGGTCATCACGGTGCCCTGTGAAGAGAGAGACGCGATGTGCTCCCTGAGCGAGCCTTTCAGCCGCATCGCTAGAAGACCCAGACCACAAGCGGCAGGAGGCCTCCGAGGCCGCACCAAGAAGAAGAAGACATCGACCAGCCCGGCTCCTCAAGAGGCAGGCCCCTCAGGGCCCGCGCCCGGTCAGGGGGAGCCTCCTTCCATCGCATAGGAAAGCGCGCCCGGCGCCCTCCTGAGGCCGGGCTCGGGGGCTCTCCCCTGGAGGGCCGCCGACCTCGCCAAGGTCACGAGGGACGTGCTTGGGCACCACGTGGAGGCGTGCTTCGAAGCACGTTGCCCGCAAGCAGGAGCAAGGCAAGGAGAGATGAACCCTCAGGAGTTCGTCAGCAAGGCCACTCAGGAGCTACAGGAGTCAAGGGTCATGAGGGGCAGCCGCCGCCATACCTGTGGCCCCCATCCAAAGCGAGGATGGTGGGCTGCACGTCTGCATCGACATACCAGGGCTCAACCGAGCCGCGTCTCAAGAGCGCCTCTGGCCCTCGCGAGTGGGACGTTGCAAGGGCCCGCCCCACAGCTACGTGCGCATGCCTCACGGCCTGCCAAACGCGGTTGCTGCGCACCAGCATCTCATGAGGGCCATCCTGGAGGCTCGAGAGGTCAGGCACGCCGCAGCCCTGGCGGAGATGGAGATGGCCCCCGAGGAGCCGCCAGCGCCTTCGGATCCTCCCGATGCCCCCGGGCATGGGGGCTCGTGAGGATCGGCTCCCGCAGCCCACCGAGTCTGCTACACGAACACCCCTTCGTCCCCAACATCACCAGGTGACATCTTTAAGTTTTGTTTCCTGCTGGGAGCGCCTTCAGGGCCGCATTATTCCCAGGCCGCGTGGGTCCGTCCCTGCGGGATGTACCCCTTTTATTTCATGTCATTAGCCTATCCTGTTGGGGGCGCCCCTCGGGCTGCATCATCCCTAAGCCGCTCGGGCCTGTCCCAGCGGCATGTCATTATGCTCTCGCTCCACCATGCTTGTTATTTGGTGCCTTTTCCTGGGTGACGGAACCTTGCACGTTAAAGGGGGGGTGCCTGAGCATCGCGACTCAGGGCTTTACCGGCTCTCCGGCCCTCACCCTCTGGTCTTGTCCATGGCATCGCGACCTGGCTTGCCAACACGATCGAGACCAGCCCGAGAGCCGGGACCCGAGGACGTAGAGTTTCGTCATCTAACCCAGCTTGCGCGTTAAAGCGGGGGTGTCTGAGCATCGCGACTCAGGGCTCCTACCGGCTCTCCGGCCCTCACCCTCTGTTCTTGTCCATGGCATCGCGACCTGGCTTGCCAGCGACGGCTGAGACTAGTCCGAGAGCCGGGACCCGAGGACGTGGGGAGTTTGATCATCTAACTCGGCTTATGCGTTAAAGGGGGTGCCCGAGCACCACGACTCAGGCTCCTACCAGCTCTCCGGCCCTCACCCTCTGGTCTTGTCCATGGCATCGCGTCTGGCTTGCCGGCCGACGGCCGAGACCAGCCCGAGCCGGGACCCAAGACGTGAGAGCACCCGGCATCCGCCAAATTTGCAGGAACCCACTCGAAGATAAGGCCCAGAGCCAGGCGCAACCCGCCTTGAGGTAGGGCCCCGTGAGCCCTGCGCTGGCTCACGGGTACCCCAACACACCTCACGAGGCCTCTCGCGCCTCTCCCAAGCAAGTAATGGCAGAACTAACGATCGCCACGGCAAGCTCTTGTTCCTTTTGTGGTGAACCTGCAGGGTCCCTCCAAGGAGCACGAAACGACCTCGCCACGCAATCTCTCGCCGGCCTAGGCACGGACCTAGCGCCGCACCAGGAAGCATTGTCCTGACCCTCGAGATAAGTCACCCCCCGGACACACTAGTTATCGCAACACCATCCCCACACTCAATGCAACCCCGTGTTAGCAACGTCGCCCTCCTTTCTCACCGAATGATGGCTGCTTGAGCGCCAAGGGGGCCCCCCTGAGCATCGCGACTCAGGGGCTCTTACCGGACCTCGAGCCGCTCACCTCCTGGCCTTGACCACGGCATCATGACCTGGCATACCAGCGACGGCTGAAGCCGCCTTGGGACTGGGACCTGTCGGCGCAGAGCATCAGGCCCTCGTGAGGACTGAAAGGAGGAAACTGAGCTAGAACGGAATGAGCATCTCACACTGCTTCATAAAAAGGATTATATTGACGGATGGAGCTACAAACATCTTACAAGCCCCCGTGGGGTATATTCTTGGCTCCTCGCAGGAACAAAAGGCGGGCATCCTAAGGAATCCTAACTACAGGGGCATCGCGGCAGATGCCATCATCAGCGATGGGCCACCCGGTCCGGGCGCCAACCCCATCCAGATCGTGGGCGGCGACAACTGACGAGCCCGCCTCGCCCGGAGCGGCGTAGGCTCGGAGGCTCGTAGCAGTCGTCGCTCGTCTCTGGCGTCGCGAAGACCTCGGCGGAGTCGCTGGATCCTCCGGCGCCTTCATCGCCTGAGGAGCGGCCAAGGGGGCGATCGGCCGGCCTTTGTCTCACCGCAGCAGGACCCCGACCACCTCTCCCGGGGCAGCACTCCAGCCGACGACCCTCCGTGTCGAAGACCTTGAAGGACACCACCAAGCACCGCCATTACTCCTGTGGATCGTGAGGGCGCCCCTCGTCCTGCAGACCCGGGCGACCTTGCCCCAGCCTCGAGTCATGAAGACCTCGCCCGGGGCAACTACTGTGACCTCTGCCCCGGTCGCGAGGGTGCCGCAACCGGCGTGCTGCAGCCAGAGTCCCAGGGGTTCCTTCGCCACGCCGGAGGCGAAGAAAGAAGGAAGACGAATCCAAGATTTAGGAGGCGTGGCGACGTGAAGCACGAACTCCCGGCAGGAGCCCTTGGCGTGGACTCCACGGGGAAAGACGCACACCTTCGTGACCCGCCGGCATCGTCGGTGGCGCCGATCGCGGCGCCCGGCGTCGCTTCCTTCAGAGCCGCCAATGTGCGCGTACAAGGGAAGAGGGAACCCTGGTGGCGGCCGCTCGCACCAGGGCATGGGCGCCTCGTGGCGAGCGCTCTTGCCCTGACACCAGAGGGCGGCTTCTTTGGGGGAGCAGGTCAGGATCCTCTTGAGGAGCCTTTCCCTTCTCTTCCGTGGAGAACCGGGCGGATCGGAGCCATGGCAACCAGACGAAAGCGAGGAGGAGGAGAAGCGAAGGATATCTTGGAAGAAGCGCGCGCCGTTCCGTGCCTTATAACCGGCGAAGGCCAACCGTCGGCCTCCACGATCACCGGTAATCATGACCGACTCTGCATGCAAGGACTTGTCGAATCCGGGTGGTTACCGAGGCATCGTGGGGAAGCAGTGCGCACGCGTCCAATCAACCGCCACGCGGCGCCCAAGGCCGCAGGCTGTTAGGGCCCACGACGCTTCGCACTTGCCCTTTCGCCTCTCTGCTTGGCCAAGTTCGGGCGCGCCGTGGGCCCGGGGGCTACTGTTGGCGTTCTGGGAACGGGGGTCCCCAGACTTGCCTGCCTGCGGCCTGCGGCGTGGCTCGAAGGAGGCCCAGCACGACCCATCTTCATCAACGCAAGCTCAAGACCCTCGCGAGGGGCCAAGCCTCGCGGGGCGGACGACAAGGAGCTTCCTCAGGCACGGCCTCGTCAGGCTGGCTCATGAGGAGGCGGAGAGTTCAAGGCAGGGTACCTGCAAGGTGCCCATGACGCAAGCCATGACGACCAAGGGCGCCAGCCCGCATACAAAGGTCCTCCTTTACTCTTTGGTGCAAAGGGAGCAAGCGCAGCGAGAGCATCAAGCAAAGGCATCCGTTTGATTGCAACAAGACCAAGACCAGCCCAACGGCTGGAAGGAGTCATCATGGAGCCCAAGCAGGCGTCATCACCAGAGCCTTTGGCAGGCGAAGACCAACTTTAGTCAGGATAAGTGTACCCACTGTTCCCCTTCAAAATGGCCAATTGTTGGCGCCCTTCCCGCTCAATATTTGGGAAGAAGCCCAGGGCCTTCGCCTATAAATAGGAGTAGCCACCCCCAGGGCGGAGAGATCGAATCCTCATCAAGAAACCGGTAGCTAGAGCGACCGAACACCACCCTAGCAGGTTCATCGCATAACCGCCAAGAAATGACCCTCACGAGGTTGTTCTTCCTTGTATTGTTCCTCATCAGCCCAAGAGGCAATCCACCACACCACACACTGGAGTAGGGTATTACACCACAACGGTGGCCCGAACCAGTATAAATCTGTGTCTCTTGTGCTGTTCCGTTTAGTAGTTTAGGTCCCAGCGATTCGACGAGGTGCGAGACGGTGGAGGGTTGGATCTCCGCGTGCACCCCAGTGTTTGAACCTCAAGGGTCTGCTGGAACCCGAAATCCGACAACGGGAACCTCGCGAGGTTCCCCTTGCCTTGATCTCTCCGCCCCTCGTGAGCCAGCCTGGTGAGGCTGCCCCCGAGGATGTCTTGTGTCGTCCGCCTCGCGAGGCTTGGCCCCTCGCGAGGGTCTTGAGTGTTTGCTGGTGAAAATGGGCCGTACAGGGCCGCTGGCGGTGCCACGCCGTGGGCCGCAGGCAGGCAAGTCTAGGGACCCCTATTCCCAGGATGCCGACAGTAGCCCGCGGGCCCAAGGCGCGCTCGGACTTGGCTTCGAGGAGAAGCCAAAGGGCAAGTGTGGAGTGCCGCAGGCCCCAATAGCCTGCGGGCCCGCTCGACGCGTGGTGATTGATTGGACGTGGGTGTCTCCGCTTCCCCACACTGCCTCGGCAATTTCCCGTCTGACAAAATGCTGGCGCGGGCAACACTTGCCTTCATTGCTTCCCTTCGTCTTGCTCCAGATCCCCTTTCTTGCTCCTTGCTTCCGAAGTCTCCAGATCTGCTTCATTCCCCTTCTGAGCTTCCGACCAATGGTGCCTCGAAAGGCCAAGGCCGTTTCACCGCCTGCCTGGTACGACCCGGCTCTGGACGCGCCCAATTTCTCGGAGAAGAACCTCACCGCCACATGCCTACTGACAGCAAGGAAGAACTACGAGAAGGGGAGACCGAGCTCCGGACTGGCTCCGCCGAGTCGGAGGCTTCGAAGAGCACCTTCTACCCCTTCTTCATGAGTAGCGTCCTCGTGGGCCTGGTTCCCCCCTTCTCCGTCTTCTTCTATGTCGTCCTCCGTCATTACAGGTTGCAGGCCCTCTGTCGGTGTCAAAACCGGCGGATCTCGGGTAGGGGGTCCCGAACTGTGCGTCTAGGCGGATGGTAACAGGAGACAAGGGAGACAATGTTTTTACCCAGGTTCGGGCCCTCTCGATGGAGGTAAAACCCTACTCCTGCTTGATTAATATTGATGATATGGGTAGTACAAGAGTAGATCTACCACGAGATCAGAGAGGCTAAACCCTAGAAGCTAGCCTATGGTATGATTGTTGTTCGTCCTACGTACTAAAACCCTCCAGTTTATATAGACACCGGGGAGGGTTAGGGTTACACAGAGTCGGTTACAATGGGAGGAGATCCACATATCCGTATCGCCAAGCTTGCCTTCCACGCCAAGGAAAGTCCCATCCGGACACGGGACGAAGTCTTCAATCTTGTATCTTCATAGTCCAGGAGTCCGGCCAAAGGTTATAGATCGGCCATCCGGACACCCCCTAATCCAGGACTCCCTCAGTAGCCGTTGAACCAGGCTTCAATGACGACGAGTCCGGCGTGTAGATTGTCTTCGGCATTGCAAGGCGGGTTCCTCCTCCGAATTCTTCATAGAAGATTTTGAACACAAGGATAGTGTCCGGCTCTCCAAAATAAGTCCCACATACCACCGTAGAGAGAATAATATTTACACAAATCCAATCTGCTGATGTATCTCACAGCATGACATCACACCACGGCCAAGCCTTTATTCGAATCGTTTTTACTGTCCCACCTCAGCGCGTTTAGCGCGGCGGTTTCCTTGGCACGTCTTGTCAAAGCAGAGATCGTGTCCCCTTATTCCGGGATTCTCATTAATACGGGCGTGGGTAACCCAATCGTGCCCGTTGGCACGTCTCCTCTATCGAAGGCGAGTCCCAAACGGTCACGGGGAGGGCTCTTGGTATTCACTACAACAGGAACCCCCCTTCAGCAACACATCGATGCGTTGTTGTATGGCCATATATGCGTTGTTAATATCTACACCAACGGATTAGTATGCGTTGCCGTTGGTGGCGTTGCAAGGGTCTACAACAACATATATACATGCGTTGGAAAAGGACCCGTAGAAGCGTTGTTAGATAGCAACATATACAGTTAGGGCCTAACAACAGTTTGTATGCGTTGTTGGCCTGCAAAAAAGAATTTCAAAATGTGCAAAAAAGGATTTCAAAATGTACATAACCGATCATTGCGAACGAGTAGAAGCTTTGCTAGATTGCATGAGCAATTAACGATATTTTACATATACATATTGCCATCCAGAATTATTGGGATAGTGCATAGAAGCCACAATATGATAACAAAAATATCTCATATATTAAACCTGATATGTTGCATTACAAGGATCATGATCCAAAGATTACATGATGTGAAACTATCTAGTAGTAGCCCAACTCCGGTGCTTGCAATCAACTATAATGTTTGAAACATCGATCAATACAATGACATTCTATTTATCTTGTAGTAGCCTCTCTCATAACCTTGCAACTAGAACTTGGGCCATGTATCATCAGTTTATCTTGGCAATCTACAAAAATAATAAAGTGAGTAACTTAGGTAAAATCAGGTTAATAGAGAAGTCGAATTTGAAGAAGGAGCACCATAAAGTGGTTGAAGGCCAAACCATTAGTAGCACTATACGCTATACAGGAAAGTACTACCCTACATGTGACAAAAACATTTTATCATTGTTTTCTTATGAACAAACCTGCTATATGTCAGTTGAATTAATAAACAATAAAAAGAAAATACTAATTAGTTAGAAACGAGGTACACGCCATAAATAAAATAAATATCATGTGCTAACATACAGGAAACAAGTTTAAACTAATGAGAACTTGCATAAATCATAAAAAACTGATTAAATTACTCTATTGAAAAGTATAATCGCAAAAAAATCCATTTCAAGATTCTATTCCACAAGAAGTTCTCTAGCACTTATGCTCCACATGGTCAAAAGAAAACTAAACAAGTAGAGATGCTTAAATTAGTGAGTCATAACAACAAGATAAAAAAATGGCCACTTCTAATGCTTTCATACAGCATAGATGAGTATCCACATGAGAACATTGCAATGTTGCGAATCCTATGTTTCTTTAAGGGAACATTTGATTCCTATATTTGATTTCTTGGCTCTAGTGAATGTTCATAAAATATGAAAGTTAGAATAAAATGGTGAATATTATTCAGATTTGCAAAGATATAATTGAACAATAGCCACATCATTGCTCCCAACAAAATAAATGAACTACATATTAAGGGTAAGCAACACAAAGTGGTACTTTTCTGATATATTCAGCCCGTAGAAACTATTTCCTGCTAGCTGTTATAATTTTCCCTCAGAATAATAGGGGAAAATCCAACTGATAATATGACAGTTCACTTAAACACATTTCATTAGACGAAATATCTAGCTTTATTATTCACTTCAAAACATTTTGAACTGTATGCCATAACAGAACTACAAAATAAAATTTTAAATTAAATATATTTATACGAGGTAATGACAGGTACCTCGTAATGTATCTAGCTTGATCAAACCTGTTCTGAATATGATAGTATTGTCCAACATTACGCAAAGTTGTTCCAACCCTACAAGAGGTATATGAAATATCATAAGAATTGACAAGTGTAGGCCAGAGTGATCAGGATATAATATTTAGTTCTCTACTATACAAAGACACAAGTGTATGCCCTTCTTCCACTCAAACAACAGTACACACCGAGCAGGCATAGATGCATAGCACGCACCAGGGAGTGGAAACTTATATCATGTTACCTATGCATCCCACTATCCACTCTAATTTAACCCTAAAAATAGCCATATATATGTTCACTCTTACAAAATGAACGGAATCAGAAAATACTGAAAAAATAATATGGAAAAGAAATCTAATCTCAAACTTACAGTACAGTATATCAATAGGTTCAAATGATTTCTCCAGGATTTCAATTGCTTCCAGATATAATTGTTCAGCTTTCTCATACTATTTGCTTAACCTATACAAATCCACCTGCAATACGGAAAAACACGCATGAGGAATGACTCTTGAGGCAAAACCAGTATTTAAGATAGCTTTATGAAAGCCCACCACATGACAGGATGTGGCCTGGCCTTTTAAATTCGTGTACTGAAACCATTGAGTGAAAATTTGTGAAATGCAACCCATACAAACCTAACGTACTGGGAAAACATAGTGATACATTAGTATTTTAGTGCGTAATGTATTGATGCCAAGAAGTCGAGTCATTCAGAGTTGTTTGGACGAGGTTACTGTGGTGTAACGGACAATCACTTGATAGAAAGCAAAGATTGGACACTAATACTGACCCCCATGCTAGAATTTACTCCCTCCGTTCCAAAATAGATGACCCAACTTTGTACTAATTTTGTACTAAAGTTAGTGCAAAGTTGAGTCATCTATTTTGGAACGGAGAGAGTACTTCTGTACATAATAGGGTCATGCCCTTTGTCTTGACTAAATCTATTTATGGAGACTGCACACTTTGTCTGAACCATTTCTTCAGAGCATAAACCTAGATGGAAAAAAAACTCAGCTACATATAAAAACATAGATCAGGACAACCATTGCTGTAACGACCATTGTATCCTCCAAATGAAAATAGAAATCTTCTCCATTAGTCGTATGAAGTACTAACGAGATTATGAAGATCACCTGCCGACAGCTTGGGTGCATAACACGTTCAGATTCTTCATGAATAGTCGATGTCGGAGGAGGTAATCGAGGTAGAGGATGACAGTCGGAGCCGATCCGGCAACAGCATATGAAGATACACGGAAGTAGTGGGCCTATGAACCCGAGGAGGCGCAGGAGTCGTACCGTCCGTGCCGACTAGGGTTGCTGTAGGAGCATGTTCAGGGGCGTCGAGGATGCTGCTACGGCGGAGGATCCGAGGAGACCAGCGGAGCCGGGTGATGAGTGATGGCGCGGTGGGTGGGTGGGTTGGGGGGGCTCCGGAGCTAGCCAGAACCGGTCAGCGGTGGCGGCGTGGTGTTCGGCTGGGCTGAGAGGAATCGTGGGAGAGAGAGATGGCCGATAGGTTACGGGGATTTTTTTTGGAAACGAGGAGGTCAGATATCCCTTTTCTAAAGCGAGGAGGTTAGCGCCAAGTAAGGGATAAGCGAGGGAAGTGGGAGGTTGAACAAAACAACACATAAGTCATCACCGTTGCTAGTCATGCGTTGTTATACGGGGGTTCTTGTTGTAGTGATCAACCTCTTTATAAAGATACCAAGGCTCTACTCCTTTCTTTCAATCTCAATCGAATCCGCCCCTCGCCTCGAGTTCCAACACCCAAAGCTCCAGATTCAGGCGCTTCAGACCTTTGATGATGTCCGGCTCCGACCTTCAAGGCCGGTGGATGCCTTCCTCCGTTACGGAAGAAGACGTGCTAAAGCTAAGAGATGCCAGGTATTTAACCGACAAAATTTCGCATAGGCTGCCTGCTCAAGGGCAGGTTATTCCCACTCCCAAGCCCGTGAGGCGTGGTGTTCACGTCTCACTTCCTTCGAGGCTAGGCTTCCCGACGGACCCCTTTGTGAGGGGTCTCATGTTTTATTATGGGTTGGAATTTCACGACTTGGATCCGGAGTCCATCCTCCACATCTCATCGTTCATTGTCATGTGCGAAGCCTTCCTCTGCGTTACCCCTCACTTCGGATTGTGGCTTAAGACCTTCAAAGTGGAGCCGAAGATGATCAAGGGGCAGCAGGCGGAGTGCGGAGGGGCTGTTATAAGCAAGAATGCTGACGCTCCATGGCCCGAGGGATCTTTTCAAGAGGAGTGCAGCTTATGGCAACGAGAGTGGTTTTATATCACAGCTCCCAGGGGCACCAAGTGGGTGGCGCCACCTGCCTTTCGCTCGGGTCCTCCCCACGTGGCGTCATGGGTCAATAAAGGGCTCGACTGGGGGCCGTCCAAGGACGTGCCCTTGTTGCAGGGCCGCATTCAAGATCTCCTGGAAAGAGACATCAACCTGGCCATAGTGACGCAGGTCATGTTGATTAGCCGCACTTTTCCCTGCAAACGCCACCCCCTCTGCCAGTGGGAGTTTAATCCGGAGGGACCACGAGCTCTCCAACACTTTACGGGCGCGGCGCCCATGGAGATGTACAAATTGTTCTTCGGATCACAAGCAATGTGTCCGGACTCGACCGAGGACGCAGGTCTGAGCTGCAATCGCCCGGATACTCAAGTAAGTAGCCACATGCACTGGACACGCTATTCGTATATTCATCATAAAATTGCCCTTAAAAGAGTTGTCCCTTAAACAGGAGTGGATAGAGAAAGCGAAGCTAATCAGGTGTCCGGCCCCCCTCGCCGAGACCACGCCGGATACCGTGTTAACCAGGATGCTGGAGGTTGCGCCTTTGGAAGAAGGCGAAGGGGGGAACAAGGAAGCTACCGTCTCCCCGAAGGAGGCTGTCAGGAAAGGAGGAATCGAGAATCCCTCCATCCAGGGAAAGAAGAGGACCGCCTCTGAAGACCCGGAGACCATGGTCTCAAAGCGGGGGAAGAAATCTTCGTCAGAGGGTCCTGCGCCGGGAGGTGCCTCGGCCGCACTGTTCCCACAAGGGGATCAGCCCTCCAGCGAGCCGTAAGGAAAGAGGGGAGTTTCAAAATAAGAGACATACCTATTCTATTCCTGAGAAAGATAACTGAATTTTTACCTTGTAGTTCGGATCTCAGCCCTTCTCAGCAGAGCTCATCTTCAGGGGATTTTCTTCCGGAGATGATGGAGAGCGGAACGCCTCCCCCTGCCGTACCGCCTTGCGAGGCGGGCGACCCTGAGGTGTCGTCACGGAGGGTTTCTCCAAATCCAGCAGGGCCGGAAAGCAGCCGTATGGCTCCCCAAAGCCCTCCGTGTCCGGCCTCCGAAAAAGGCCATCGGACGAGTCCGGCACCGTCCGGTGCACGGTCGGAGGAGCTGAAGGATCTGCTTTCGGCGGCGTCTATCTCGTAAGAACACAGGTGCATTGATGGGCATGGTGATTGAAAGGATTTCATCCAGCGGAGAGCGGGTTGCACGAGGCCGTCGGGAGTTTATCGGCTGTGTTTTGTGGTACGCGAAATGATGTACCTTTTGACAGTTCGCATATAAAAGATGCGCCCTGTATAGATAGTAGCCCCTGAGACTCGGTGCGTTGTCAAAAATGGCGGCATGCCGAGGATCATAATCCCAGGTATAATATGTCGCTCTTCCTATGTAGGTGGCGAAGTGTCCGGTGGCTAGCCGGACTGATGAATTTGCTGAGCTAAAGCGGCAACTTGACGTGGCGGATGCCGACATCGCGCTTGTCAACAAGCGGCTTGACGAGTCACAAGGTAAGGGGGCTTGATGCCCGTGCCTTACAACATGTATGCTTGATGCAGATGGTGCCACTGCCATGGAGAACCTTCGGGCGGAACTCGCCCGAGCCAAGGAGCAGGCCAGAAAAAGTGATGCGGCTGCCTTAAAGGCGGCCGAAGAGCTGAAAGCCGAACAGGTTGCTCACTGCCGAAGCAGGAAGGAAATGGCCGAGATGGCTGTGAAGTTGAAGGATGCTGCCGACCGCTGCAAGCTTCTCGAAAAAGAAGATCGGGCGGAACAAAAGGACCTGGAGAAGGCCACTACCGAGGCCAAGGATGCTTGCTCTCCAATGAGAGCCATGAAGCAGGAGCTACGTCAGGCCGGAGATATCGCGGCTGGAAAGCCCTTTATGCTGCGGATGAAGTTCGGGGATCCTAAATATGCTTAGTTGGACTTGCTGTGGAGTGCGGCGGATACTTATCTGGACTTGGCGGCAAGTGTCGCGACGCGTCAACACTTCCGAGATCAACAGGATCACGAAGTGGAAAAGCTTTTTTGGTCGCAGTTCCACTATCCAGAGCGCCCACTTCCCTTAACCGAGCGTTTGGCCGAATGGGCGGAGCTGAATAGGTTATCCGGACTCGCCATGAAGGATGTCCTGAGTCATCTTTGGCTGGAAAGGCCCGAGCCGAAGAGTTATTTTAGTTTGGTGCAGCAGTTCCTTGGTGCGGTGCCGCATATCAATGCAATGAAGATGTCAGCATGCATAGAGGGTGCGCGGATGGCTCTTGCCCGTGTCAAGACATACTGGGCGGAGATGAAGGCCACCGATGTTGCATCCCAAGATTCAGACGGAAGCCGAGTACCTGCCGAGCACTATTTTCAGGAAGTTCTGCAGGGCGCACGTTTAATAGAGACGCAGTGCTCGAAGGATATCATGTTCGAATAACATGTATTATTGTAATACAATGTTTCGATGGAATATAAAAGCTTTTTATACTTGTGCCTGCAAGAATTAAAATACCTCCTGTGCGGCCGTTAATGTATATGTGTATATAACCTGAAAGATGGCAGTCTTCGGCTTCAGCCCCACGCATATAATGCGGGGGTGTTCGCAGAAGGCGCATTTTCACACTTGATCCCACGTCTTGGTCCTATAAAGGACGTGATAGCGCAGCGAACTAGGCAACCGGACTATAATGCTTTATCACTTTCACTTAGCCATAGGAGTTTGACACTGGGGCTACTATATAGCCCTAGGGCACCGCTCGCCCGAATTCGGGCGGCGTGTGTGCTGACCGAAACGGCCCTTCGTTAATGTGGAGGAATCCTAAAGATTCCGGTGGGTCATCGAGTGGTTGACCAGTCTCACGCTATATCATGACAGCCAGTTTTGGCTTTCTCTCTTGAGGTGCTCGCTTTGGCGAACTGGGCACAATCGTAGTAGTTCTCCTGGTGCCGCCTTAGCCGATAGAGCGGAACGTAAGGCAGCAAAACACAGGAGCCGGGCAATCCCAACATTTGACCAAAGACATGATTCAGAGCTTATGCATATAAGGCCAAACTCGCGACGCCGAACACTCCCTAAGGTATTCGGTCTTTATGAAAACAGGCTGAACAACGCCCTTAGTAATAAGCCCCTGGTGTCCAGGTACGTGCAAAATCTAACGTGGCCAATGCCAAGACGCCAGCCTCCACCTCGGTTATAGCAAGAAACCGGGGGATGTGTATCAACAAGAGATAGTAAAAAAGGTTTACGCAGGTCTTAATCTGAAAAGAATCCTTGGAACGGGTCCTCATCGCACGTCTGCTTTGTGTCTCCGTTGTGCAGTATCCAGGACGGGTGTAGCACGGTGTTCATCTGTAAAAGAGGAACTTAGTTGAAAAAGATCGTGCGAAAATGTACGTTATATTAAATAAACAAAGTACAATTTAAAAAATGAATAAAATTGAGCTTTATTGTCTCTTGTTGTACATGCGTGGAGCCCCTTGAACGGGGGTATGCGGCTAGTAAGCCCTTGTATGTTGACGCCGGACTCGTCTAGCCATGTCCGGGGTCTGAACGACCTGTTTAGGTGCTTTGATTAGTGAAGCCGGTTTAGTGTGTGGCTGTTAAGGCAGCCGGACAATCTTCCGCGCTCGAGGAACACTTGATATTTCCCTTTAATGAGATGATGCCTCGTGGACCGGGCATTTTAAGTATAAGGGATGCATAATGCGGTATTGCGTTAAAGCGGGCGAAAGCTTCGCGTCCCAGTACTGTTTGATAGCTACTTGTAAATGGGGCAATGTGGAAGGTTAGCTTTTCGCGGCGGAAGTTGTCGGGTGAGCCGAACATAACTTCTAGCAGGAGAGAGCCCGCATAATGGGCATCTGGGCCTGGCGTTACCCCTTGAAAGGAAGTGTTGCTATGGCGAATTGTTGTTGGGTCTATCCCTATTTTGCGGATTGTGTCCTGATATAGCAGGTTTAAATCACTGCCGCTGTCCATTAGGACTTGTGTAAAGTGGAGTCCGTCAATTATCGGATCTAATACCAAGGCAGTCCAGTCTGCATTCCGGATACTTCTAGAGTAATCCTGATGGTCGAAGGTGATTGGTTTTAACAACCAGTGGCGGGACTCCTCTGGGATAGGCCGTATGGCGCGTATCTCTATGGGCGCCACTCTATTCTCCCCTTTTGTCACGTGAAGTGAATTTACTGTTTTGATTTCTTGTGAGAAATTCTTTTGTTTTCCGGTGCTCTACTTGTGGGGTTCATCATCGTCCTCGCTTGGTGTGTCGAGCCCCTTGTGTTCGGCGTTGAGTTTGCCGGATTGCTTGAAGATCCAACAATCTCTGTGGGTATGGTTTGCAGGCTTCCCGGGAGTACTGTGGATTTGACATATCTTGTCCAAGATTTTGTTTAGGTTAGATAGCTCGTCCCTGTTATCCTTGAGGGGCAGCTTTTTCTTATTCTGCCGAGAGCTTTTGAATCCGGCGTTGACTGTCGTGCTCTTCGGGCTGTTTCCCTTGGTCCGGCGCTGGTCCTTGCTGCGTCGTGGTTTCCCGTTTCCATCCCTAACTTCAGATGTACTTGGGTCGCTGGTACTGCATCTTGCCAACCAGCTATCCTCTCCTGCAGAAAAGCGGGTCATGAGGCTTGTTAATGCGGCCATTGTTCTTGGCTTTTCTTGGCCGAGGTTTCTGGCGAGCCATTCGTCTCGGACCTTGTGTTTGAAAGCTGCTAAGGCTTCAGCGTCCGAACAATCGACTATTTGGTTCTTTTTAGTAAGGAATCTGTTCTAGAATTTCCGAGTTGACTCTCTGGGTTGTTAATTTATGTGACTTAAATTGTCTGCATCCGGAGGTCGGACATAGGTCCCTTGAAAATTTGCCCGAAAAGCATCCTCGAGCTCTTCCCAACTTCCAATGGTGTTTTCGGGAAGGCTTTTAAGCCAATGCCGGGCTGGCCCTTTGAGATTAAGGGGTAAGTATTTTATGGCGTGGAGGTCATCTCCTCTAGCCATGTGTATGTGGAGGATGTAATCCTCAATCCAGACTCGTGGTCTGTTGTTCCGTCAGATGCCTCTATGTTTACGGGCTTGAATCCGCTGAAATTCATGATCCAAAGACCTCATCGGTGAAATATAGGGGTGTGCGGCACCCCTATATCTGGGCGCATCGTGATGTTCGGATGTTTGATGTGTTGCATTGCTTACTAGAGCTTGCTTTCTTGGCCCATAGATAGATCTGGCTGGGCCATCTTTTGATGTGAATCCTTGTGCGGATCGCGTGCGGCTTGTGTCTTGGCGTCCTTTGTTACCTTTGTGTTGGCCATGGGGTCGTTTGTCCGACCGGGCGGCTTCCTTATTTTTTGATTGCGGAGGCTCTAAGGCCTCATCATCAAATTGCGGAGGCTCTTTGTGTGGCGACTGTCGCCGTATTTGTCTGTGGTGTTGAGTACTTTGCTCCATCTGATTCTAAGTGCAGCTTACGCTGTTTTGAGCTTTCGCTTCTGCTTTTTCAGGCTACGCGCAGTGGCGACGAGCCTTTTTTTGGAGGTTCTTATGGTCCAGCAACTTGTCCGGCGTGAGGTCGTTCGGACTGTTGTCTTCGCCGGGGACGGGTTGTTTATCCAAGTTGCCCTGTTCGGACGGTTGCTCGATGGCATGTTCGTCGTCCATCGATTCGCCCTGCTCTATGGCTGGATCTGTATGGCTGCTTTCTCTATCAAGGTGGGGTTTGGAGCGGCGCTTACGCCGCCGCTTTGATTGCTTTTCGAGGGAACGATCCCTCGTTGCGTCCCTTTGTTCCTCGTCATCGTTTCCTTTAGGTGTATCTACCATGTATACATCGTGAGATGGGGTGGTTTTCCAGTGGCCTATAGGCGCTGGTTCCTGTTCTTCTCCTACATCGTCTTCCATACCGTCGATGTCTTCGGAGTCGAAGTCGAGCATGTCGGTTAAATCATCGACAGTGGCTACAAAGTGGGTGGTGGGTGGGCTTTGAATTTCTTCGTCGTCCGCATCCCAACCTTGCCGACCATAATCCGGCCAGGGCTCTTCTGATAAAGAGAGAGACTTTAGTGAATTCAGGATGTCGCTGAAGGGCGAGTGCTGAAAGGTGTCCGCGGCGGTGAACTCCATGAACGGCGCCCAATCGGATTCGATTGACAGGGGCGCGGAAGGTTCGGAGTCCGGAGAAAAATTTGGCACCTTGGAGACACGAGCTCCGCAAAGGACAGGCTGGTGTTTGGCTCGATCGCCGTAGAGATTGCAGCCCCCGAGGCGGTGTCTAGCCACCCATCCTCGACATGCAATCGGCCCGAGCTGGAGGTCGAGCGGACATCAGTGCGGCCTCCGAGGCACTGCTCGACAGAGCTAGATCATGCCCATCGCGATAAAGGCGGGCGCTTGGCTGTGGCTCGAACCCATCGAATATCAAGTCTCCGCGGACGTCGGTCGTGTAGTTCAAACTTCCAAATCTGACTCGATGGCGGGCGTAGCTTTCGATCTGCCCCGATGGCTAAGCGAGTTGGCTCAAGCAGTGCAAAGCCGCCGAATCTGAAGATCTGTCCAGAAGAAAAGTCTCACCGGACCGCATCGTCGTTGATGATCGGAGGAGCCATCGGGCCTAAAGATGACGACACAGAGGAACTGTCAATGAAAGCACCAATGTCGGTGTCAAAACCGGCGGATCTCGGGTAGGGGGTCCCGAACTGTGCGTCTAGGCGGATGGTAACAGGAGACAAGGGAGACGATGTTTTTACCCAGGTTCGGGCCCTCTCGATGGAGGTAAAACCCTACTCCTGCTTGATTAATATTGTGATATCGGTAGTACAAGAGTAGATCTACCACGAGATCAGAGAGGCTAAACCCTAGAAACTAGCCTATGGTATGATTGTTGTTCGTCCTACGGACTAAAACCCTCCGGTTTATATAGACACGGAGAGGGTTAGGGTTACACAGAGTCGGTTACAATGGGAGGAGATCCACATATCCGTATCGCCAAGCTTGCCATACACGCCAAGGAAATTACCATCCGGACACGGGATTAAGTCTTCAATATTGTATATTCATAGTCCAGAGTCCGCCAAAGGTTATAGTCCGCCATCCGGACACCCCTAATCCAGACTCCTCAAGAGCCCCTGAACCAGGCTTCAATGACGGTCCGGGCGCGCAGATTGTCTTCGGCATTGCAAGGCGGGTTCCTCCTCCGAATACTTCATAGAAGATTTTGAACACAAGGATAGTGTCTGGCTCTGCAAATTAAGTCCCACATACCACCGTAGAGAGAATAATATTTACACAAATCCAATCTGCTGACGTATCTCGCAGCGTGACATCACACCACGGCCAAGCCTTTATTCGAATCGTTTTTACTGTCCCACCTCAGCGCGTTTAGCGAGGCGGTTTCCTTGGCACGTCTTGTCAAAGCAGAGATCATGTCCCCTTATTCCGGGATTCTCATTAATACGGGCGTGGGTAACCCAATCGTGCCCGTTGGCACGTCTCCTCTATCGAAGGCGAGTCCCAAACGGTCACGGGGCGGGCTGTTGGTATTCAACCTCTTTATAAAGAGATCAAGGCTCTACTCCTTTCTTTTAATCTCAATCGAATTCGGCCCTCGCCTCGAGTTCCAACACCCAAAGCTCCAGATTCAGCGCCCGGACCTTCAATGATGTCCGGTTCCGACCTTCAAGGCCGGTGGATGCCTTCCTCCGTTACGGAAGAAGACGTGCTAAAGCTAAGAGATGCCAGGTATTTAACCGGCAAAATTTCGCATAGGCTGCCTGCTCAAGGGCAGGTTATTCCCACTCCCAAGCCTGGTGAGAGCGTGGTGTTCACGTCTCACTTCCTTCGAGGGCTAGGCTTCCCGACGGACCCCTTCGTGAGGGGGCTCATTTTTTTATTATGGGTTGGAATTTCACGACTTGGATCCGGAGTCCATCCTCCACATCTCATCGTTCATTGTCGTGTGCGAAGCCTTCCTCCGCATTACCCCTCACTTCGGATTGTGGCTTAAGACCTTGCAACCCTTTCTGTCACTGGGTAAGGACACCGCAAGATTGAACCCAAAGCTAAACACTTCTCCCATTGCAAGAACTACCAATCTAGTTTGCCAAACCAAACGGAGAATTCGAAGAGACTTGCAAACCTAACCAATCATACATAAAAGAATTCAGAGAAGATTCAAATATTATTCATAGATAAGCTGGATCATAAACCCACAATTCATCGATCTCAACAAACACACCGCAAAAACAAGATTACATCGAATAGATATCCACGAGAGAGGGGGATAACATTGTATTGAGATCCAAAAAGAGAGAAGAAGCCATCTAGCTACTAGCTATGGACCCGAAGGTCTGAAGTAAACTACTCACACTTCATCGGAGGGGCTATGGTGATGATGCAGAAGCCCTCCGTGGTGGATGCCCCCTCCGGCGGAGCTCCGGAATAGGCCCCAAGATGGGATCTCATGGATACAGGAAGTTGCAACGGTGGAATTAGGTTTTTGGCTCCTGTTCTGATCGTTTGGGGGTACGTAGGTATATATAGGAGGAAGGAGTACGTCGGTGGAGCAACAGGGGGCCCACGAGGCAGGGGGCGCGCCCTAGGGGGCGCCCCCCACCCTCGTGACCGCCTCTGTTACTTCTTGGAGTAGGGTCCAAGTCTCCTGGATCACGTTCGGTGAGAAAATCACGTTCCCGAAGGTTTCATTCCGCTTGTACTCCGTTTGATATTCCGCTTTCTTGAAACACTGAAATAGGCAAAAACAGCAATTTCGGGCTGGGCCTCCGGTTAATAGGTTAGTCCCAAAAATAATATAAAAGTGGAAAATAAAGCCCAATATAGTCCAAAACAGTAGATAAAGTAGCATGGAGCAATAAAAAATTATAGATACGTTGGAGACGTATCACCACCCACGATTGAAGCTGCCGACGGAGATGCCCCAGTCTGACGAGGGGTGGTCCCGCACGAAGCTTACTGACGACCGGCGAGGTCAGTGCTGGAGAAGATGACCACCGACCTGAAGCCGGGCAACGCGAATGGGGTGAAGCTGATGGGGTCCATGCTGCTGAGGGAATTCCTGATGCTGAGTGTGGCTCCGCTGCAGGCGCGTTCGCGCCCCTTGTGGATGCTTGGGGGCCAAGACGACAGGCTTCGCCTGAGTCCGGAGGCCTTGTCTGAAGAGGAGCTGGCCGTGGCTCTCCGCCTCTTGGTCGGGGACGACCAGGAGTATCCGCCGAGTGCTTTCGTTCCCTTGTTCCTTCGCAAGGACGGGGCGCAGGTCGTGGCCGCCATGCCCACCTTTGACGGGCGCGGGCTGGTGCCGCCGGCGCCCCCTAGAGTCCCGATGGTGGCGGCGCCAGTGGACGTGTCTTCTGGCGATTCCCGCAGGGAGGGGGAAGAGGAGGAGGGCGAGGAGCATGACTCGGAGGCGACCCCCGAGGGGATGGGGGAGACCTCTCCCTTGCGCAAAGCCGAGATCCTCCGCACCTTGCCCGATGATGATGACGAGGCTGAAGTCCCCCCAGAGAAAGGGGAGCCACCCACGGCTGGGGGCTCTTCGAGGTCCAATGCTAGCCCCCAGAGGAAGCCACCGGCCGAGATTCGAACGAGGGGCAGGTCGACGCTAATCTCCCGAGACGATGCTCATGTTCTGACTCCGCTTGGAGCTGCTTCTGGCCCATCTGCTGCCCCCTCTTCCGCTCTTGGAGCCCGCGCGCCTGCGCCTCAGGCTGCGAGGCTCTCAGGCTTCAAGTTTACGAAGCGAAGGGACTACACCGCGGTAGACCAGTAAGTGTTCTTGTCGTGTTTTTTTCTTGCTTCCACTGCTTACCCTTGACGCTTCTCCACTGTGCAATTAGACCGACACCCGCGGCGAAGAGGAGGAAGGAGGAAGAGGTGGTGCTGCTCGGGACGAGATCACCCACGGTGGCCGCACCCCTCTCCATGGATAAGGGCAGCGATGGTGCTCGCGCTTCTCCGGCCCGATCATCCTCGCGAGGCTTGGGGGAGAATCCTCAGGAGGAGTGAGCCCCTGTGGCCCCGCTGGCTCCGGATGTGCCAACGCCTGGCTCGGTCGCCGAGGTCCCCAAAGCTCAGGAGCCTCTGTCCTCCTAGGCCATGGTGACGACGTCGCCTCCTCCCCATTTTGCCACACTGCTATCCCCGGGTCCTTCGGCCTTCCCAGACGTTCTGGAGCGCGCTCTTTCTGTGATGACCCTGCTGCGAGAAGATCTTCAAGGCATCGACCATCGCCTGGTGGCCGGGCGCCTGGAGCTGGTCTCTGGTTGGCTTCACTCCGATGTGTCTGTCCAGGCGACGCTAAGCCAGGCTGCTGTGGACTCCAAGAAGGACAGGGAGGCCGTCACCCAAGCCATGGCCGCCCACGAGGCGGTGCTGAAGGATGCCGGGGCCGCCCAGGACCGATGCCAATTGCTGGAGACCGAGCTGGAGACAGTGCGGAGGGAGCGCGCGAAAGAAGCCCGAGGCCGCAAGGCGGAGGAGGAGAAGATGAAGGCCCGAGAGGACGCCGTCAGGGATCGCGATGCCGAGCTGGAGCAGTTGGCGAAGGCGCAGGCCACGGAGGGCAGCCGGCTGGAGGAGCTGGAGCAGAAGCTGAAGGCGAAGAAGGCCGAGCTTGAAGCCAAGGCGAAGGTCCTGGCTGAGGACCGCGCGGCCTTCAAGCTCCTCGAGGAGAGGTCTCAGACGGTGCTGCGGTCACTCTACGAGAAGGGCTTGGAGGAGCGGCTGGCCACCGGTGAAGAGGGCCCCACCCAGCTGCTTCCTTATCTGGTCGATGCACTTGAGGACGTCGTGGGCGGTATCGGCCCCATGGAAGAGGAAGAAGCCCGCATTCTTTCCTCAGCTGCGTTGACGCGCGTCTTCAGCCACCTCCATCTTCGCGACCCTGCCACCCACCTTGACGAGGTGTTGGAGCCTGTGGATCACGAGCATTGCGTGGCCGTAGCCGCAGCCATGAAGGGTTACGTGGAGGCCCTGCTGAAGAAGTTCTGCACCTTCGCTCCCACGCCCTCGACCGGCGGTGCTACTGATCCTGCAACTCCGGCTGGTGGTACAGGTGAAGGCGACGCCGTTGAAGAAGAAGCATCCCTTGCAGGCGACGGCGGTGCCTAGGGATGACGGAATGACTTGCTAGCGGCTCCTTTCCTGTTTAACTCCTGCAACATGCACCATGCCTCGCGGAGGTGTTTAAACTTGCGTTTGGTATTGGGCGAACAATATGTCTTGTAATATTTGCTTCAGATTTTTCGATTTCCTTCCCATTTGCTTTACGTTCTACGTTGGCAGGGCCTGACCCCGCGCATACCTCGACCACTCTTGGGTCGTCCGGATCACCAGGACGAGACCAAGGAGTGAGGGCCTACGTGGCCAGTTAGGCTCCTAAGTCGCGATGCTTAGGAGTCCCCCTTGACGCGCAAACAGCTTATGGAAAGGAAATGCAGGAATAGGTCTAGTGTTCTACGTCGGCGGGGCCCGACCCCATGAATACCTCAAATGTCGTTGGGTCATCCGGATCACCGGGACGAGACCAAGGAGTGAGGGGCCACGTGGCCAGTTAGGCTCCTGAGTCGCGATTCTCAGGAGTCCCCCTTGACGCTCAAACGACATTCATACCTTTTTCCTCGCTGAGGCTCGACTCGGGAGGGGCGCGCGACGACCAGGTCCGGGGGACCTGGCAGGGTGGCGTACGCTTGGGTGTGACCCGAGCGCAGCCCCCACACTCGACTCTCCCGAGGGGAGGTGTTGCGAGGCCAGACACTGAGCTCGAGGGCTCCCTGAGGTTGATACAGCCATGGGGATGACCTCGGTTGTTTATCACCAGCGCGGAGTATAGAGCTTCCGCACTTGCACGGGCATAGCCGCTCCTCAGCAGTGTCGACGACCAGCATGGAGCTTGGTGCTTCCACTGGCACGTGGGAGGGGACTCCCTACTTCGGAGAGCCCCCGGGGCGTGTACAGCCCCGCCCTGACACGTGGCTTGCACGACAGGGCTAGACGAGGTGTGTCTGGGCACCCGTGAGCCAGCGCGGGACTCAGGAGGCCCTATCTCAAGGCGGGTTGCGCCTGGTCTTGGTTCTTGATGGCTGTGGTGTTCCTGCGAGATGGTTAGGCAACATGCGCCGAATGAATTTCCTGAGGTTATCGCATGAGAAGGCCAAGCACCAACGACCCCAGGAGGTGACGTAAACGGGGCCGGCCCGCCAGACAGAGCTCAGCCATTGGGTTTATCGACGCTGTAGGGACAGACCCGAGCATAGACGCCGAGCCTAGCCTTCCTATGCGAAGGATCCTGAAGAAAGACGATTGGCGCGCGGCTCCCATGGTGGGTGACAATCAAGCAGGTGATAACCATAGACAGATTATGCATGAAAAAGCAAACTAGCTCAGGTAAATGCAAGAACGATACACGCCACTGGGTTGGACCCGAGCGGCTTGGGGATGATGCAGCCCGAGGGGCGCCCCCTAGTAGAGTAAACTAAAGACGTAAAAGGGATACATGCCGCAGGGACAGGCCTACGCGGCCTGGGAATGATGCAGCCCGGGGGGCGCTCCCAGCTAAATAAACTTGGAAAATGTCACCTGGTTCCATTGTCGAAGGGATGTTGGAGCAGCTGAAGATGCGCGGCGAAGGGGTTTCTCCTCATGAGCCACCGGGACCCTGAGCCTCGGGAGGCTCTGGGGGTCTGGGCGATTCCTTGAGGACCGTCTCCATCTCCGTCAGGACTGCATGATGCCTGGGCTCCTGAGCCGCTAGGACGCTCCGTAGGTTGTGCTGGAAGGCGGCTGCCATGCTCGGCAGACCGAAAGGCATGCGAACATAGCGATGAGGCGGGCCCTCGCAGCGTCCCACGTGCGAAGGCCAGAAGAGCTCCTGAGAAGCGGCCCTGTTGAGCCCTGGGATGTCGACGCAGACGCGCAGCCCGCCATCCTCGCCTGGATGGGGAGCTGTGCCAGGTGGGCGGCGGTCGCCGCGCATGGCTCTTGCATCCTGCAGCTCCTGAGTGGCCTTGGTGATGAACTCCTGAGCGCCGGGCGCTCCTCGCCCGGTGTCCTTCTGAGGGAAACGTGTCGCAAAGCACGCCTCCATGTGGTGCCCGAGCGCCTCCCTCATGATATTGGCCAGGTCTGAGGCCCTCCAGAAGAGAGCCCCCGGGCCCTACCCATGGAGGGCGCCGGGCGCGCCTTCCTATGCGAGAGAGGGAGGTGCCCCAGGCGCGGGCGCCGATCCCGTCGTGGCACCGCTAGAGGCGCCGCTCCCCTGAGGCCCTGTGCGGAGTAGCTGCTTCTTCTTCTTGGGGACGGCCTCAGGAGGGTACTGCGCTCCATCGTTGCCGGGGTCTTCGATCGCTGCGGCTTGGATGGCGCGCTCGAGGGAGCACACTGCATCTCTTTCTTCTCAGGGGACAGTGATGATCCCGCCGCTTCCTGGCATCTTGAGGACATTGTAGCCGTGGTGGGTCACCGCCATTAACTTGGCTAGGGCCGGATACCTGAGGATGGCATTGTACGGAAGACGGATGTGAGCAACATTGAAGTCGATGAGCTCGATGCGGTAGTTGTCATGCTGTCCGAAGGTGACAGGGAGGCGGACCTGCCCTATCGGGGTGGTGGAGCCGTCGGTCACTCCTGAGAAAGGCTTGGTAGGCTGAAGCTGATCGTATGGCACTTGGAGGCTGTCGAACGTCTCGACAGATAGGATGTTAAGCCCTGCGCCACCATCGATGAGGGTCTTGGTGACATGTACATTGCTGATGACGGGTGAGCAGAGCATCGGGAGGGCGCCAGCAGTTGCCGCGCACTTGAGCTGGTCCGCCGAGCGGAAAGTGATGGCGCACTTGGACCACCTGAGCGGGCGGGTGGCCACAAGCCTGGGAAGGGCTGCGTTCACCTCGCGAGCAAACTGCTTGAAGATATGCTGAGAGGCTGGGGCCTAAGCTCCGCCCAAGATGCAGGCGATGGCGCGCGGTTCCTGGAAGCCCCCATCCCCCTTCTCTTGATGGTGGTCGTCGTTCCTTCTTGGCGGTGGCGGCAGCGGAGGAAGTCCAGCATTGCCCTGAGGGCGGTCCTCACGAGGCTGGTCCCTTCATGCGCCCTCACGAGGCTGCTCCTGCCAGCGGTCCTCGCGAGGCCGGTTGCGCCACTCCTGGCGGGGGCCACGATCGTCCCAGCGTCCTCCGCCATGTCCTCCTTGGCCGTAGCCCCGGTCGTTGCGCTCGGGGCGTCGACCGAGGCGTGCATCTCGAATGCCCCTGAGCTCTTGACAGTCGTTGGTGTCGTGGTTGTGTACGTTGTGGAAGGCGCGGAACGGCCGGCTGCTCTTGGATGACTCGGGATGGTCCCGGCCGCGCTTCATGTCTAGCTCTGCCCCGAGCACGGCTAGTCCTTTGCACTTCACGTCCTTGGCCTTGGCTTTCTTCTCCTCTGGGTCGGTAGCTGGGAGCTCGAGGAGGGAAAGGCGCCCCTCCTCAGCTCTTGCGCACTTGGTCGCCAGGTTGAACAGCTCCAGAGCCGTGCATAGCACCTCGTGGATGGAGAGCTCCTCCTTCATCTTGACGTCGCGGACGCCTCATCCGCCACCTTGGGGATCTTGAGATGAATATTGTTGAAGTGCTGGATGTACTTCTGCAGGGTCTCTCCTGGCTGCTGCTTGATACGGCACAGGTCGCCCGCGGCCGGAGGGCGGTCGCGAGTGCCCTGGAAGTTGGCAATGAAGCGGTCGCGCATCTCGTCCCAGGAGGAGATCGAGCCCGGGGGCAGGTTCAGGAGCCATGAGCGAGCGCCATCCTTGAGAGCCTTGGGGAACCAGTTCACCATGACTTTTTCGTCGTTGTTGGCCGCCTCGATGCTTAGCTCGTATAGCTGCAAGAACTCCGCAGGGTCGGGGGTTTCGTCGTAGTGAGGAGGCAGGTCCGGCTTGAACTTGCCTGGCCAGGAGACGCTACACAGCTCGGGGGTGAAGGTGTGGCAGCCTGCCGTGGCCACCGGGGCCCTTTGCAATGGTGCTGGGAGCGCGGGCCCATTCCCTTGCGGCCGGGGAACTTCTTGGCAGCTTCCTTCTTCTCGCGCGGGCACCCGATGTGATGGGTCACGCCAGGGGGCCGGCGTTCCTTGGCGCTAGAACGTCGTCTTGGTGCAGATGTGGTGGAGGCGCTCTGTGAGCCACGTCACCCGCAGCCGGTGGAGGGCGAGCCAGCGAGAGGGACGGCATGGGGGAGCCCCCTGCGGCGCTGACAAGCTCGGTGATGCGGTCCATCTAGTCCTTGTAGAGGTCGTTGACCGGGCGGTAGCGCAGGAGTTCGCGTGCCATGAGCAGCGCGGCCTGAGCGTCCGTGGGAACGCGACGAGCGTGAGACGATGAGCCGGCTGGGGTCAGCGATGGAGTGGCAGTGCGGCCGCCCCGCCACACCGAGGGGTGAGCGAGGACGCTTGCTGCTCGTTTCCCACCGGGCCGGTGGCGGCGTTGGCAGCAGGCGACGGGGAACGATGGGGAGGCCCACCGACAGGAGTGGTCTGAGCGACGCGGGCGGCAAGGGCGGCCGACGCTCAGCGCGGGCTCAACGAGTGTCCGCCATGGATGCGATGAAGCGACGGGACGTGGATCGGTGGGAGGAAAGCTTCGGCGCACCCCTACCTAGCGCGCCAAATGTCGGATTTCGGGTTCCGGCAAAACCCTTGAGGTTCGAACACTGGGGTGCGCACGAAGATCTCTCTCTCTCTCTCTCTCTGGATCGCTCTCACCACAATCACAAGGCCTAGCTCGATGAACCCAAAGAACGAGAGACACAAGGGTTTATACTGGTTTGGTCCACCGATGTGGTGTAATATTCTACTCCAGTGTGGTGTGGTGGATTGCCTCTTGGGCTGAGGATGAATAGTTACAAGGGAAGAACAGCCTCCTGAGGAGAGGTGTTCTTCTGCTTGGTGAACTTGTGTGGCTAAGGATGGTCCGAATGATCCGTCCCCCCTTATGGTAGTCGCTAGTCCTATTTATAGAGGCCCTGGTCCTCTTCCCGAATATTGAGCGGGAAGGGATCCGAAAAAGGCCAAATTCGAAGGGAGACAACTAGTACAAGTTATGCTGACTAAAGGTGGTCTTCGCCTGCCAAAGGCTCTGGTGATGATGCCGTCTTGGGCTCCACAGTGACCTCCGTCCTGCCGTCTTGCTGGTCTTGGTCTCGTTGCACCGATGTGGAAACCTTTGCATGATGCCTCGGGACTCCTCGCCTGCGCTTGCCTCTTTAGCACCAAAGAGGAAACAAGGAAACTGCACGCTGGCGCCCGACTGGCGCTAGTCGTCATGGCTTACGTCACAGGAACCTCGTGAGGTTCCCCTTGCCTTGATCTCTCCGCCCCTCGTGAGCCATCCTAGGAAGGCTGCCCCAGAGGAGGTCTTGTGTCGTCTGCATCACGAGGCTTGGCCCCTCACAGGGGTCTTGAGTGTTTGATGGTGAAGATGGGCCGTACAGGGCCGCTGGTGGTGCCACGCCGTGGGCCGCAGGCAGGCAATTCTGGGGACCCCCGTTCCCAGGACACCGACACCATCATGAGCAAGCAATTGCATTCATAAGCACTCATGCAAAAGAATCAAAGAAAAGATCTCGAAAAACTTCGAAAACAAGCAAACAACTCTTGCATCATAAAACAATTTCTAACAGTACCAAAATTAAGTGAATTTGGCCTTATCAGAAAGTTTAGGTCAAAAGCCTCAATTAGCAAAAAGACTCAACTGAATCGGAGTTATAAAACTCAAGTTATGAACAAAAAAAGTTGGAATACAAATCTGTTTGAAACCAAATTTTAAACTTTTAAAAATATGTTTAAGTTGTTTTACTGGATAGAGGAGATCATAACGAAGAAGTGGGCGTTGGTTTCGTTGGATTTGGACAAGCGAGTAAAAAGTTGCATGGGTTTTAAGATGAGGGGCTAATCTAAAAATAAACTAACTGCATCTAGGTCCCTAGCCGAAATTAAAACAGAAAAAGAAAAATCTAACGAACAAACGTTCGCTGCAGAAGCTTTCAGGACGAAAACCGTTCGCTACAAAACCTAAACTAGCGAATGTACACTAATAACCTAACTAAACAATAAAACCGGCTTTAAAAGAAAACCGAAGAAAAACCAAAAAATAAAAAATAAACTGGACCGGGGCGGTTTATTACCGGTACGGCGGTTCGAGTGGGAAAACCGACGGTGAACGGCAGTGGCAGCGGCAGCTCCGGCGAGGATGGCGGGCGAGGCAGAGGCTGGAGAGGCAGGACTCGGCGGAAAGGCGGCAGCAGAATTCTGCAGCGGTTGTCTGACAATGACTTCTTGGTGGCGTGGCGATGTCTTGGCGGCAAAGTGCGAGATGCAGGGAGGAGAGGAACGGGGCCCGGGGTGGGGTATTTATAGGAGGGGGCGGCGCGATGCTTGGAGGAGGGGCTGAAGAGGCGGCGGCGCGAGTCCAGGGAGGACACGGCGTCCATGGCGGTGCGGCGGCATGCCGCAACAGATCTCCTGCTCGGGGAGGGAGATGGCGACTTGGGCAGGCTGGGCTGGGCGAGGACCAGTTCGGTCGGCCCGAAGAGTTTTTTAAATCATTTTTCCAGACAAACAACATAATAAAAACAAAATAAATAAAAATATTACGTAGGCATATAATATATCCAAATTTCCAGAAAAAGATTTTCTACAACATGAACATTTTTCTAGTGTCAAATAAAATCCACAAAACTATAAATAAAGCAAACAGTGCTACTGTTCATTTAAAATCCAAATAAATATATTTTAAAATACCAAAATCATTTCAAAACCATTTTTCTCCAATTTTCTACTGTAGGGAATCATTTTACCCTATTTTGTATATACTTTATTTTTGGAGAAAAATAATTTGAACAAAAACCAAATAATTTCAAAGGGACTTTCAATTTGATTCTTTGAAACTTCCAACTCTCTTTCTTAGCATTTGAAGAAGTCATGTTATCTTCTCTCATGAAACTCATTGAGTCGCATAAAGTTTCTGAATTTGGGATATTTCCAAATGGAATTCAAATCTTTTCAAAACTCTTTTCATTTATTTAAATGGAAGAAGTCACGTCATCTTCTCACTAGGGTTCTGTATTTGAAAAGAATTTGAATTCATGGAGATAATAAATGCAAGGTGAAAGTTTGGGAAAGTCATTTTATTCCCTGCCAATTAACTTCCAAAAAGTTTCAAATTTCACTCAATTTCTCACAAGCAACCACACCACAATCAGACAAAAAATCAAAACTATTTATGTAATATAACATTCCAAAATTTAGAATTTTGGGATGTTATAGAACAATGGTTGGTTAATATATTATAAGGATATATTTTTGGATTTGCACCCATGGTTGGTGGCTTATTCTTATTAGATCTTGAAAATGAAAAAGATGTCTGTAACATTAATGCTAAATGTCTTAAGAAGACTGGTAATACCATTTATATGTGGTATGCCATCTTGGTCATATTGGAAAAAGCGTATGCAGAAACTTCATAAAGATGGAGTATTAACATATTTTGATTTTTGAATCATTTGAAACATGTGAAGCTTGTCTGATGGGTAAAATGACTAAGACGCCATCCATAGGTCATCCTAAACGGGCATGTGACTTATTGGAAAAATACATAGTGATGTATGTGGTCCGATGAGCACATAGGCGGGAAGTGGATACTTATACTTCGTGACTTTCACTGATGATTTGAGTAGATATGGTTATATTTACTTGATGAAACATAAGTCTGATACATTTGAAAAGTTTAAATAATTTCTAAACGAATTGAGAAAAAAAAATCATCGTGGCAAAATGATAAAATTTCCATGACAAGATCATGGTGGAGAATATCTAATTCATGAGTTTAGCAAACATCTGAGTGATCATGGAATTATTTCAGAACATACTCCTCCTGGGACTTTGCAATGGAATGGAGTATCTGAGAGGCATAACAGAACCTTGTTAGACATGGTGAGGTCAGTGATGTCCCTTACCAATCTGCCTTTATAAATTTGGGGATATGCACTTGATACAACATCATATACAATAAACAGAGCACCGTCAAAGTTTGTTGAGACGACACCATATGAGTAATGGAATGGGAAGAAACCCAATTTGTCACATCTCAAGATTAGGGGTTGTATGTAAAGCGATTACAACTGAATAAGCTTGATCCCAAAGCAGACAAATTTTACTTTGTAGGTTATCCAAAAGAAACTATTGGATATTCCTTATACCAAAAGTCCGAAGACAAAGTGTTTGCGGCCAAGAATGGACACTTTCTTGAGAAAGAGTTTCTCGATAAATAAGTAAGTAGGAGGAAAATACAGCTTGACGAGATTACAAAATCTCCAGAAAATGTTGAGAGGACTAACATAACGAAATATGTTCCAAAAATTGTCCGCACATCTGAACAAAAAGTTATTACACCAGTTGTAGTAGCTCCAGCTAAGACTGTAACTAAACCGCGTAGATCAAGAAGAGTTATCAAACCTCCTGAATGGTTTCACAATGAAATATTCATCTTAGAAGAAGATGAGCCTATGCACTACAAAGAAGTGATAGCAGCACCAAGCTCAAAAGAATGGCTCAAAGCCATGCAATCCAAAATGGAGTCCATGTACGAGAATCAAGTTTGGTACTTGTTTGACCCTCCAAAGGGTGTCAAACCCATACAATATAAATGGATCTTCAAAAGAGATGGTAATCCTACTATCTATAAAGCAAGGCTAGTTGCGAAAGGATTTCCGTAAGTTGAGGGAGTTGATTATCACAAAACTTATGGCTATCTCACCAGTAGCAATGCTAAAGTCCGTGCAGATTATAATGGCTATTGTTGCATATATCGGCTACGAGATATGGTAGATGGATGTCAAAACCACTATTCAAAAAATCAGCCGATTCAACGATTTATCATCTGATTTATTGCTAATCAGTGGGTGACCGATAAGATCATGCCATATCATCACCATTTATCATTTGGATCGAATTATTGCTCTAACAGGAGATTTATCGGGAATGTACCAATAAATTGGGCTTATTTCTAGCACTATGTATGCAAGAACTATATTTATTTATGTTTTGCAGACTTTCTCATGTAATATGTACACCTGTTCTTTTTTGTTTGCCATTGTACAAGGATTCAAAGGCAAGGAACCAAGGTAACACTTCTGTCCAATATTGTTTTCTGGGTAATATAGCATATTTTAGTGCTGGAAACCTAGGTTTTGCAAAAAAAATGACCGAGTAATAGCCAATCGATAAAATTGATTAATCATCTAATTTCCAATTAATCTCTAATCTCTAGCACACTGAGACGCTAACTATAAGTGGCATCCTCAACATTGGTCAAAACAGCTTTCCTAAATGGATATCTTAAAGAGGATGTCCACATGATACAACCAGAAGGTATTGTCAATCCAAAGGATGAAGGTGTACAAGATTCAAAGGTCTATCTATGGTTTGAAGGAAGCATCAACGAGCTGGAATCAATGTTTTGATGAAGTGGTTAAAGAGTTTGGCTTCATTAAAATGATGACGAAGCTTGTGTATACAAGAATTTTAGTGGGAGCTCTGTAGTATTTCTGATATTATATGTAGACGACATATTATTGATCGGAAATGATACAGAGTTTCTTGGCATGATAAAAGACTATTTGAAGAGTGTGTTTTCAATGCAGGACTTAGGCGAAGCAACTTGTATATTGGACATAAAGATCTATAGAGATAGATCAAGACATTTGACTGCACTAAGCAAGAGTATGTAGATTGACAAGGTTTTAAAGAGTTTTAAAATGGAGAATGCAAAGAAATATTTCTCCCACTATCACATGGCACGACACTCAGCAGAAGTCAATGTCCTAAGACAGTTGATGAGCGGGTGCAGATGAGTGGAGTCCCATATGACTCGGCAATCGGATCCATCATGTATGCTATGATATGTACAAGACTAGATGTTTATTATGCACTAAGTGCTAGTAGCAGGTACCAAAGTGACCTTGCAGCTAGAGTGGCTCATTGGCAGCTGTTAAAAATATTCTTAATTACCACAGAAGGACAAAGGACATGCTCCTTGTCTATGGAGGAGATGAAGAGCTCGTTGTAAATGGTTACACCGATGCTAGTTTCATGACTGATGTAGATGACTATAAATCTCAATCGGGCTATGTTTTCACCCTTAATGGTGGTGCAGTGGTTTGGAAGAGTTTCAAATAGAACACTGTTGCGGATTCTACGACAAAAGCAGAGTACATTGCGGCTTCAGAAGCTTCGAAGGACGCATTCTAGACCAAGAAGTTTCTTAAAGAAGTTGGAGTGGTCCCAAGTGCGATGAACCAGTGACGCTCTATTGTGACAATAGTGGTCTTGTTGCTCAAGCAAAGGAACTAAGATCCCAAATGAATACTAGACACATCGAACACAAGTATTGCATCATCTGATAATATGTTGACAAAGGATTTGTGAATGTTCTCAAGGTTCACACAGATTTGAATGTGTCAGACCCGATGACGAAGGCTTTACAACGAGTCAAGCATGAGCAACACCGGATAATCATAGGTTTTTGAGAAACTAGGTAAAATAGATTATTGACTCTAGTGCAAGTAGGAGTACATTGGAAGTATGCCCTAGAGGAAATAATATTGTATTATTATATTTCTATGTTCATAATTAAGAGTTTACAATCTATGGTATAACTGTTATGATCCTGGAATGCGATTCAGTGGAAAACTCAAATGATATTCCTACTCATGCCTTTAAGACTAGCTCAAGTGTTGTCAGTGATCATGTTTTCTGGATTGAGATATCATTAAGTGTAACGATAGTATCAAAACAACATTGAGAGTATGACGTTAGAAGAACGATCATATTGAATCGACCCAAAAACTTGTTTGTTATACTTTGAGATAATATCGTCATAAGCCAATTGTTATACCACAGAGCGTTAACTTCTGATTTTAGTTCCTTGGAACACGAGAGTATCCTGTTCACGTACTGTACGATGAGCTTTAGGCTTGCTCAAACGTCATCAGTAACTTGGTGATCATTAAGACAACTCATAGGTTTATCGGAAAGTTTGACAAGGGACACGATAGCTCGAGAGTGGAATTTGCTCCTATGGCGATGGAGATATATTCTTAGGACCCTCTCGGTGTCACGGCATCCATCGTTGTCTACCCAAACACAGGTGACTTTGTCACGGGGATGCCGGAACACGACAACAAGAAAGAAGAACAAAACCGGCAACGAGGATACCGGTATAGTGAGCATGTGTATAACTCAAGAGGATACAATATATCTAACCTCGGGTTTTGTAAAGTATCTCGAAGCAAATTGAACATCACACGATAACCAAAGGTTCACTCGAATAAGTGTAATCATAGGGATCGATATGGACGTCCACGGTTCCGCTATCGGTCATTGCACGAAGGTGTTTCATTCATGTTTATGGTTTACCGAACTTATAGGGTCACAAGCTTAAGGTAATAATTGTCTACTAAGTGTCAGTAGGACGAGAGTATCAACCATTTATTTGTGAAATAGTTTCGTTCATATTCAGAATAGTTCTGAGAGGAACCAAAAGCGTTTCGAGGTCACCGGAAGGGTTTTGTAGTTTATTGGGCAATACCGAGTATTATCAATAAATAATATAAGTGGAAAATGTTTTTCACGGTGTTAAATTATATATAAACTCCCTAGTAATTGTTATAGGGGTTTAATTTTAATTTAATATCAATGGGCCTTAAAAGGTCAAGTGGTGGAAGGAGTATTGGGCCACCATGGCTCAAAAGGAAGTGGTGCCCCTTTCCTTGTAGGTGGGGCGAATTGGAGTGTGGGAGGCCCCCTTGCCTGGTGCCCCAAGAAGGGACTTTCCCTCCTTGGTGGTTGCCCCTCTCTTCCCCTCTAACCTATATATGGTGGAGGTATTGGCCCTTTTCTCCATACAAGTTTTAGGTGCCTCCTCTAGCCCAATACTACTAGTTCTAATTGAGATAATTAGAGCTAGTTCTAGTTCCTATAATCCTCATAATTATAAGCCAAGAGTGGCTCTAATCTTGTCCTGTAATTCTTCGGCAATGAATAGTTCTGCACGACACGCCTGCAAACTATAGAGAGGTTGTGCTTTCGGTCTTCGGTTTGAGGGATCATTAGAGGGCGGTTTGCGGGATCGTTCATCGGCGGTACGAGGGACTCCAAGTACAATCTACGTCGTCTCGTCTACTTCTGCTACAAACTCGGAGTTGGTAATGATCATGATCTAATCCCCTAATGCACCTTCGTATTGTTCCTAGGTGTTCATAGGCCGATTCTTTTGTTTTCTACAATGTTTCCCAACAGCTACTACTAACACAATTACATAAGTTCTATAATAAATCTGATGTTCCTTGGGTTGATTTGATTTGGCATGCTTATTACGCTGACAAACTACCTCATGCATCTGAACCTTGTGGCTCATTCCGGTGGAGAGACCGGCTTCAGTTGATAGATGTATACAAAGGGGTGACCATGGTTAAGGTGGCCGCAGGGGATATTGTACTTTTTTGGAAAGATCTTTGGCATACTAATGTACTGTTGATACGTCTCCAACGTATCGATAATTTTTTATTGTTTCATACTATTATATTATCAACCTTGGATGCTTTATATGTAATTTTTTATCATTTTCGGGAACTAACCTATTAATTTAGTGCCTAGTGTCAGTTCCTGTTTTCTGCATGTTTTTTGTTTTTCAGAAAATCAATAACAAACGAAGTCCAAACATGATGAAACTTTAGGTGATTTTTTTCTGAACTAGAAGGGGCTCTAGAAGCTTCGGGAGGAAAACAGATGATCTACGGGAGAGCCACAAGATGGGGGCACGCCACCAGAGCTTGTTGGCCCATGCAGCTCTGTTTGACCTAATTCCACGCCTATAAACCCATAAATCCTCAAACCAACACAGAGCCACTCGAAACAATTTTTCTGCCACCGTAAGCTTCTTCTTTTCCGTGATCCCATCTAGAGGTCTTTTTTGGTACTCTGCCGGAGGGGGAATCACTCGCGGTGGGCTTCTACATCAACCTTGCTGCCCTTCCGGTGATGTGTGAGTAGTTCACCATAGACCTATGGGTCCATAGTGATTAGCTAGATAGATTCTTCTCTCTCTTGGATCTTCAATACAATGTTCTCTTCGAAGATTTATTCGATGCAATCTTCTTTTGCGGTGTGTTTGTATAGATCCGAAGAATTGTAGGTTTATGATTGGAATATTCATTGAAAGTAATTAACTCTTTTCTGAGCTTTATTTTGCATGATTATTATAGCTTTGTATTTCCCTCTGACCTACCCGTTTGGTTTAGCCAACTAGATTGATTTATCTTCATAGGGAGAGCTTCTTTGTAGTGTGTTTAATCTTTCGGTGTCCTCACCTAATGACAACAGGGGTAGCGAGGCATGTATTTGTATTGCTGCCACTAAGGGTAAAATGACGGGGTATAATCATATTGCTTGGTTTTATTTTGTCTACATTATGTCATCTTGCCTAAAGCATTAATTTGTTTGTCATGAACTTAATACCATAGATGCATGCTGGATAGTGGTAGATTGGTGGAGTAATAGTAGTAGATGCAGAATCGTTTCGGTCCACTTGTCACGGACGTAATGCCTATACATGATCATTCCCATGAATATCATCATAACTATGCAGTTTTCCATCAATGGCCCAACAGTAATTTGTCTACCCACTGTATGCTATTTTTTATGAGAGAGAAGCCTCTAGTGAATACTATGGCCCCGAGGTCGATTTAAATCATATTACTAAAGCCAAAAATACCTTGCTGCAATTTTCTTTCTTTTATTTTACTTTTCAGTTTATCTATCATTACAAGATTTAATCCTTGCAAGTAATGAGTTCAAGGGGATTGACAACCCGCTTGCCCGCGTTCAGTGCAAGTATTTGCTCTTATGTGTGTAGGTACTGTTCAATAGGCATTCGTGTGATTCTCCTATTGGTTCGATAATCTTGGTTCTCACTGAGGGAAATACTATCCGCTACTATATTGCTTCGCCCTTCGTCTTCGGGGAAAATCCTAACCCAGCTCACAAGTAGCAAGTGTCCACCACATACCCCAGGGCTTTCTTTTTCGTCCGAGAGGAGGATCTATTTGTCAAACAATTGCTTTCTTCTGATTCACTTGGCCAGGTTTTCCATCTGCCGCTGTCCATAGAAGCAACACAAGAAGTCAGAGACTTGCAACGTGTGACCATGGGGCTGATCCGAAGGTCTGTGCTAAAGGACACCTAGAGTGGTGTGTGGGGAGGATCTGATTTTAGGGTTTGGAAATTCTATAACTAGTCAGATGCAAGTGGATGAAGCGTTCAGGTGGATCTGGAAGTCCAAGTGTACCACACAGTGGAAGGTTTTTCTTTGGCTCCATCTAGCTGATCGTTTGAACACCAAGAACATGCTTAGACAAAGACACTACAGAGTTGTTGGTGATGATTACAGTTGCTTGGACGGATAGTTCTTGTAGACTGCATATGATCCACTTCGGTAAGGTGGCTTGGAACAAGCCAATGTTCATGGAAGTGTTTGTAGTTGCTACATGCGGGATTTGGAAAGTGCGCAATGATAAACTCTTCAGAAGTATCCCTCAATCGTATGATTCTATGCTGACTAGGTTTAAGGGAGACTTCAGTTTACTAGTTCACATGACAAACCAGAGGCTCAAACCTTTCATCCTCTCTTTTGTTCATTTCTGTAACTCCCACCTGTACATTGCCTGTCCTTAGATCATAGGTTTATCCTACCGCGCCCCCATACGTCGCCCATGCTAACCCCTCCTCCATTATGTAATTATCAATGTACAAGTGATACAGTTTGACTTTTTAATATAAAGGTCAGTGGGAGCCTTTCCCACTGTCATTGAGTTTAAAAAAACATTTAACAGGCCCTCAAAAAATAAATATATAACTTTCCTTGGTAATGTGATAATTTACCTAAATAAATATATAAACATATAACTGAAAACAAAGTGAAACATGTGGGACTAACCTTCTATTTGTTAAAAGTGAAAGTGTAAGTGCCAAATTTATTACCCTCCCAATGCTTTGCTTCAACTGATACATGAACCAACTCCGGGATGGAGTATCTTCTTTGTCAACCACACCAAATGTAATTAAAACATATTGTTATTTTCTTACCTACCTGTTGTTGCCAGGATTTGCTTCCCAGTACTTTACTTTATGAAACATCCCTCCATACCTACATCAAATAAGCAATCTATCATTTGAGACAAGTGAATCGCGGAAAAAAAGGTTAGACAAAGGTACACTAGAAAATACTTATGAATGGCCTAAACCCATTGAGGAACCCTACCCTAGATGCATTGAGGCACATAAACTTCCTATGGAACCTAGGGTTCGGCTTGGGTGTGTCTTGCTATCACAATACACCTGCTGCCAGGATTTGTGTCGAAAACTGCCTACAGATAGTCTCTAAATCTGGTATGTTGTGCTTTAACATCTCTTTCAACAACTTTCAAAGCCTTTCTCCTAGCCATGTAGGCCTTGGTCTTGGGTATTTCCACCCCATACTTCTCCTTTACATTTTCCAAAATTGTGTCAACCTTGGCCCCGGAATCTTTTCTCACTACTGCACAATGCTGCTAAGGCGACACTACGATCAGAGACCCTTTGAAGAACCTGTGGGTGATGCATTAATCGCAAACGGGGATGTAATAACCCGTCAAAAAAGATGCAAAATGTTTGTGAAGGCGGAGACATCAAACATGGTTCAGATTTTAGTTACGTGTGTGATGGGGGGCATACGGTTGATCCAGAAGAACTGTTTGCGGCGAGGTAGAACAACAGAAACGGGAAGCCATATCAATCTGTGCAATATACGACATCTAGTTCGCTCCATGAACTGTGTGCTATTAGGGAATGCAACAGAAACGGTCAGCCAGATCAAAGTGTGTGTGATATACGGCATACGGTTCACTCGGACGAACTATTTTCGATTAGGGAAGAGAACAAAAACGGTTCAACTTAACAAGATGTGTGTGATATGCGACATTTGCGATGATCCAAAAGAACACAAACGATTCATGTAAACAAGATGTGTGTGATACGCAGCAAACAGCCCACTTGGATTAACTGTTTTCGATGAGAAATTATAACATAGATGGTTACTATAGTTAGTTCGTGTGCCATTCTGTTCATACAAAAAACTTTGAAAAATGCAAACTAGTTGCTTGCGGTGGCTAGGAGTATCGCACACGATGCGTCTGCGAGTACTCATGTGCGATGATTAGTAAGTTACACATATGTTTCCTTATGTTAACACGTGTGTGATAAATAACACGTGGCACCACATACGGTATTCGGGTTGTGTGTGTGCTCCACTTAGTCCTCCCGCGCTCGACATGGGTGAATTGTAAAATCCACGCCTCTTCCCTCATCGGTTTCCCGCCACCAGCTAATGGCTTGCTGCATATAACCCAGGCAGCAATGCACCGTCGCGACACTCTGCGTAGATCTAGTCCTCACCCATCTACCATTAGTTATTCCAAGCGTGCCAGGCAACGACCAAAGCTTCAACGTCGACCCCTACCTGCGTTACATCTTCGGCGAGGAGAACGAGCCAGAACAGGTCGGGGAGCAAGAGCTTCATGGGCCGGTGCGGGCACCATGGCCCATCGGCAGCGATATCGGCGTGACAGTCCTTGGGCGCACAATCGACATATTGTAGAGGAGGTGTGATGAGCAGTTTTCCATCCACCGTGCAAAAGATCCAGAGCTGCTCGGTGGCATGATCCACGACCCATCGGAAGAGCCGCCGTCACCAGTGCTCATCGAGAGCCTGATGCCCTGCAAGGAATGGGCAGAGGACCTTTGCGATTCAATCAAGACACAGGCAGCCTGCGGCTTCATCATTGCCCATGGCGGCCGTGTCAACCTTGATCCCGACGATGTGGTGGCCAGGCTCGAGCGCATCCTTGGCGAAGTTGACGTCCCCGACGAAGTAGAACATCGCCAATGTGATATCTTGAGGGTGCAGGTGATGGACCGAATTTGCTACCAGGACAGAGACATGGAAATGGAGCGGTTCTGCGGAGATATCATGCATGCGATTGCACGTTGTCAAGCTCTTCTGAAAGAGGCCCAGCAGCCCCAAGAGCCTCCCAGCACCAGCAGCTCCATAGGCAGAGGCGGGTCGGGACACTTGGAATGAACGGCCGCAAGGGTGCTATGCTGATCATGGAGTCCAAGAAGATCATCATCGGAAGGCTGCCGACTCAGCCTTTAGCCTATATTTTATTATAATTGTATGCATATGTAGGTCGCGAGTGTTTTGGGCCTTGACACATGTGGCATTTTAAATTATCCTGAATATGTAAGACAATTATTAACCATTGCCATTGTAAATTTGCCTCAACGGCGAGCAGACCGCACGCAGGGACGCCGGAGCGAAGCACGCCGCGGCCGCCTCAATGGCGAGCAAAACACGCGGATGGATGCGAGCAGAGCACGCCGCGGCCGCCTCACGGCGAGCAACCACGTGGTCAGCCTTCTGGCACCCCGTGGGAGACACGAGGCGCATCCATAGGACACGGTGGTGATATCTTGACTGTGTGTGATAGTGGGCACACACGTACACGTCCATCCGAGAACGCAGGCCCATGTTTCGGGCTTCCGATGCGTGGCATACGATTGATCCAAAAGAACTATTTGCGATGAGCCAGAACAACAGAAACGAGCTTTGTAGGCCCAGAACCATCAATAAAATTTGACTTTGTTTCTCGTCACATTGTAGATTACAACGTAGTAAGTAATTGCAAATATGTTCACACCTATCAAACTAAGTGTCCACACTACCGAGCTATAAAAACTACCCACTCAAAAATTACTTCACAGTTCCTCTCCTCATCACCCACAAAACTGGTCTTTCCTGTCAAGTCGTTCCGCCATGACCGGTAGGAGGAGTTTCGGGTGGACACATAACCAGGCAGCAAAGACCAAGGCCGCGGAAGCACTAGAGAGGTCCCGCTGTGAAGCGGCAGCCGCAGCAGAGATGTCCCGGCGTGCCGCAAAGCCCTCGAATGAGCTCTCATCGGCACGCGAGGGCTCTCACAAGCGCACTCGGCGCAACGGCGATCGCGACGAGTGATACGTCTCCAACGTATCTATATTTTATGAAGTATTCATGCCGTTATATTATCATTCCCTGATGTTTTACAATCATTTTATAGCAACTTCATACCATTTTTTGGGACTAACGTATTGACCCAGCGCCTAGTGCCAGTTGCTGTTTTTTGCTTGTTTTTTACATCGTAGGAAATTAATATCAAACGGAGTCCAAACACCGCGAATTTTTTTGTGGAATTTTTATGGACAAGAAGACCACCAATGGTCCAGAGCAGCACCTGGGGGGTGCCCCGAGGGGGGCACAACCCACAGGGCTCGCCTGGGGGCCCAAGCGCGCCCAGGTGGGTTGTGCCCACCTCAATGGCCTCCCGCACCCCCTCTTTACCCTATAAATTCACAAATATCCTGAAAATCTTCGGGATTAACCATGATCATAAGTTCCGCCGCTGCAGGCCTCTGTAGCCACCAAAAACCAATCTGCACCTCGTTCCATGTCACGCCCAAGATGCGACCCTATCCTAAAGGAACTCGAAGGTCCCACCAAGGATAGAAGCGCATCTTGAAGACGCTTTTGCAAGGTAGATATCATTACATCAACATTACATAATAGTGGGGATACATCCAATACATATAATGTCACATGAATACAACAATACAACATACAAGATCAACATCCGACTACGGATGAATCATAAATGTAAACTCAAAAAATATCCACCAGCTAGCCCAGCTGCCGACCGAACCTATCCCCGATCGAAGAAGAAGCAGAAGGAGAACTCCAAAACAAGCAAACATCGCTCTCGCGTCATGATCATCGCATAACCTGTACCTGTAACTGGTGTTGTAGTAATCTGTGAGCCACGAGGACTCAACAATCCCATTACCATGGGTATCAAGACTAGCAAAGCTTAATGGGTAAGGAAGGGGTAAAGTGGTGAGGTTGCAGCAGCGGCTAAGCATGTATGGTGGCTAACATACACAAATAAGAGCGAGAAGAGAGGCAAAGCCGGCAGTCGTCAACTAGTAATGATCAAGAAGTGATCCTGAACTCCTACTTACATCAATCATAACCCAAGAAACCGTGTTCTCCTCTCGATCAACCCCGAAAAGAGACAATCACGGTTACGCACGCAGTTGGTGTATTTAGAAGAGTTTACTTCAAGTTTACTACAACCGGATATTAACAAATTCCCATCTGCCACATAACCGTGGGCACGGCTTTCGAAAGTTTATACCCTGCAGGGGTGTCCCAACTTAGCCCATGATAAGCTCTCACGATCAACGAAGGATATTCCTTGTCCCGGGAAGACCCGATAAGACTCGGAATCCCAGTTACAAGACATTTCGACAATGGTAAAACAAGACCAGCAAAGCCGCCCGATGTGCCGGCAAATCCCGATAGGAGTCGCACATACCTCGTTCTCAGGGCACACCGGATAAGTCAAGCTACGAGTAAAACCAGGCCTCGAGTTTCTCCGTGGTGGCCCCGCAGGTTGCTCGGTTCGGACCAACACTCGAAGGAGCACTGGCCCGGGGGTGCTAAAATAAAGATGACCCTCGGGCTCCGGAAACCCAGGGGAAAAAAAGGGCATATGTGATACAAATGGTAAAACCAATGTTGGGCCTTGCTGGAAGAGTTTTATTCAAAGCAAACTGTCAAGGGGGTCCCATAAATCACCCAACCGCATTAGGGACGCAAAATCCAGGAACATGATACTGATATGACGGAAACTAGGGCGGCAAGAGTGGAACAAAACACCAGGCATAAGGCCGAGCCTTCGACCCTTTACCAAGTATATAGATGCATTAATAATATAAGAGATATTGTGATGTCCCAACATAAACATAATCCAACATGGAGCAATCTTAATCTTCACCTGCAACTAGCAACGCTATAAGAGGGGCTGAGCAAAAGCTGTAACATAGCCAAACAACGGTTTGCTAGGAAGGGTGACAAAGGTTAGAGGTTCATGGCAATTTGGGAGGCTTGATAAGCAAGTGGTAGGTAGCACGGCAAAGCGATAGAACGAAGCAACTAGCATAGCAATGATAGTAGTGAGATCCAAGGTGACGGTCATCTTGCCTGAAATCCCGCCGGGAAGAAGAACGGGTCCATGAAGAAGATGAAGCCACGAAAGTGAACCAAGCGTAGACGAACGAATCCTCACGGTCGCAACGAAACAGGAACTATCGAGAAGAAGCACAACCGGAAAGAAGCAAACAACATAGTAAACACATAAGCATAAACATGGCATGATGCTCAACCAAGTATGATGCATGTCCGGTTTAATGAGGCATGGCATGGCAAAGTGCAACAAACAATACTACAAGTTAAGTGGAGCTCTATATGCAACGAGTTGCATATTGACGAAACACCACATTCGAATTATTTAGGTACACAACAATATTAAATGTTGTTAAACATGACAAGAGGTGAAGCATAAGTAAACTAACTATTTAGGCAAGTTTAAATGAGGCCGGAAACCACAAACAACAATTCCGGAAAATCCTCATGTCCATATTTTGAATTAGCTACTTTTCTGCCCTAAACCATATTTAAATGTTATTAAACAGCAAAATAAAGTGCACCACGTTAAACTAGGCATTTTTCTACCCCATTTACATATAAAGTTTATTTAAAACCGAGCTACGGTTATGTAGTTATGAAATAAATCATTTTAACATGCCATTTAGGCAAATTAATGCAAAGAGCAAGTTAAACATTTTTAACATGGATGAAAGTTGAAAATTATGGAACTACTTGAAATTCTAAGCATTTTACATATATAAAACATTTTAAACCGATGCATGGTTAATTAGTTATTACATGCATGAACATGAGGGTTTTTCTGTAAAACAGACAACTCTGGAAAATTAGACAAATTCACATAACTGAAAAAAACATGAACGGGCCGCATCTGGCTGGGTCAACAGAGAGGAGCTGCTCACATCGGGCCTTGAGGCCGAATCTGGAGTTGGGCGAGGCGCTGTGGATAAGGCAGTCCACGGAGCAGATTTACTCGTCAGGCGTGGCGAAGCGCCTGCTTGACCAAAAAGCAGCGGGCGGTGGTTGAAGCAGGGAGCAGCCGCGTGGGACTTGCAGGAGGGCGGCGTGATGGTCAGCGGCATGCACTGGCGAAGCAAGGGGTCCAGGACGGCGGGATCCGGCGAGGTGGTGGAGGCGCTGGGTGGCTCGGCGCGCTGCGTCTCGTGCATGAGGAGAAGCAGAGGAGGCTCGACGTCCATGGCGGCGCTGCTGCGGCAGCACGGGCACGGCTTGCAAAAGAACGGGGCGATAGCGGGGTTCCGGTTGGAGGGACGACGCGCACAACGAGGACGCGGCCTCGATGGGGTTCCTGATTCAGAGAGAGAGAGATGAGGTATAGAGAGAAGGGAAATGGAGAAAGGAGAGGGCACGACGGGGGCTCGCCTGGGTGGCGGAGGGCGTCGGCAGGAGGAGCTCAGCTCCGGCGAGCTGGTTGCGGCGCGCTCCAGCACGAGAGGCAAACGGGGACGCGGGCGATGAGGCTGCAGGTGCCTTGGCCACGGCTAGCGCAGCGGGAGCTCGGGCGGAGGAGCAGATGCTCCTGGACGAGGGGAGGCACAGGAGATCGGGCGCCGTGGTGCTCTACTCCCCGGTGAGCTCTGGCGAGGTAGAGGGGATCCACAGACGCGAGAGGAGGCTGGCTGCGGTGGAGTAGGAGAAGCTGCTGCAGGCTTCGGTGGTTATGGAGGGGATCAATGGAGATTGGCCGATGGCTGAAATCGAGGAGAGGACTTTGGATCGGGGAGGATCTCAATGAGGAAGGGACAGGAAGAGTGGCGGCGCTCGGGAGTGGGTGGATGGGACAGGATCCCTAAAGTTTAGGGTTCAGGGTCTATTTAAAGGAAGGGTTAGCTTAGGGGCTATCTAGTCCCTTCGATCGAAATCGAGCGAACGGAAAAATAGGCTAGGGAGTCCAAATAAGAAAACGAAGATGTTTCATAGATGTTTGGGGATGATCAGAATCCAAGGGTAACGACAGAGCGGGTCGGGTTCGGAGTAGTTTCGGACACGCACACGAGGTGGTTGCGAGCTGGCAAGAGAGGTTAGGTGATCACGGTCAAGAGGGAAGCGAAAACCCGAATGGTCTCGGAACGGTCAACGAAAGCAAGGGGAGGAACGCGACAACTATGAACGGGTGCAAGCTTTATGAAAACATGCAGATGCAATGCGCATGATGCTATGCGATGAAATGCAAGACATGTACAAAATGCAGAACAAAAGACAAAACCCAACCACGAAGGAAATAACATATCACATCTCCGGAAAAAGGCAAGAGTTTGAGTTACTAATATGGAAAGTTGTATCCGGGGCGTTACAACACTCCACCACTACGAGAGGATCTCGTCCCGAGATCTAGGATGGCAACGGAGGGAAAAGGAAGAGGAAGATAAGAGGTAAACTAAGTTGCTTCTTTGTGACGAAAGTGAAACCACGAACCTTGAGAGGTTGAGAAATTTAAAAGAAAGAGTACAACAGAGATGAACGAGATTGCAAACAATCCGGTATAAAAGAGGAACAAGGAGTATTACGAGAACTTGAAGGTTGAAAGACATGGAAACAAGAGCTTCACGAACGAAAAGAATATGACCACCTTGGAATAATGAGATAGCCAAGGAACAAGAATGACAGAATTTGAACAGCACTCCGGTAGAAAAGAGAAAAAAACTTGATGAGATGAAAGGATATTGAAGAGATGATACAACACTCCGGTTAAATGGATAAGTAAGAAAATAACATGATCTTGACAAAACGAGGTGATGGGTGAAGAGAGCAACATCACAATGCCTCCGGAAGAAATAATAGAAGATAGATCATTGGAATAATAAAATGGAGAAGAAAATGCCAACTTTTGCCGCAAATTATTTTGGAAAGCACCCTTCCAAGAAGGTTAGAACGGAGTTGTTGGAAAACCAACAACGAAAGGATAAGCTTGTAGTGGGCTTATGGAAAAGGCCTCAAAATTTTGAGGTGGGCTTCTGGCACCAACGGAAACAAATGATTGGATTGATATCAACAAGGAAACGAGAAACTTATTTCACCGGGAGGACAAATGAAGATCTTGGGTCATTTATAAGCACCATAAATAGCAACAATCCTTAGGGAAAGCTTTAGTGAAACATGACAAAAGATGACTCCAACGAAGAGATTGGTGGATTTAAAATCTCATTCTTGACAACATGTGAATCATGAAACACGAACTCAAATTGTCAAGAATGACATAACACCACCTCAAATGATAAGGTAGAACGAATTGCACTTCAAATGCAAGAAGAAGAATACTTGAACTCCTCAAAACAAAACATGTGTTGAACACCATGTTTATTTTAGAGTATAGCTTGGCGGATCATAACTTCGAGAGAAATCTTGAAGAACAATTGAAGAATGAAAAGAATCCTTGACGAACCACCATGTAGATCCTCCATGAAGAACTCCGTTAATAAAAGGATGATAAAAAGAAAGAGAAGTTGAAAACACAGGGTGAAGCCTTGCGATGATTTAGAAGGAGCTTCGTGATGAGATAATGCCGAAAACTTGGAACTCCAGAAAAGAAAGATGAATCAACTCGAACCGAGAATGTGACATGATGAATAACTCTGGAAAGAAGAAACTAGATCACTTGGATGAAACAATAATAAGAATTACGTTATGCGTATCCTTCACCAATTTAAATTGATGACAAGTAACAGATTTGGCATACTACTTATTCCTCTTGAGGAATTAAGGATAGAGAAAGCGCAAACTTGAGAAGGTATTGATGGAACCACCGGTGGGATTTGGAAATAACGAATGAATTAATATGATAACGAGGGAAGTGAAATCTTGAACGAACCACCATAAGAATTGAAAATGAACGTAGCAAAGGCACAATTCACCGGGAAGAATTGGAAAACGAATGAAGATGCTTGAGAGAATTTAGATACAAGAGAACGCAGAGATCCCGAGCTGATTAGATAATACTTGAATGATGCACCGGTATGATTTGGAGAATGAGAGTTGAAAGCTAGAATGAATAATTCTGAGATGATGGGCTCCGGAGAATCAAACTGAAAAGACTCCTGCAATGCTCCGGATGGGTGAAAAGAATTCTCACAATCGAAAACAATTATGAAAGGATGGCAACAAGCTTGAACTACGCCTCTTTGGAAGAACGGGTAAGGATTTAAGAGGAACTCTTCTTCGGTCTTCACATGCTGAGAATGATGAGGAGAAACACCACCAAATTGTTGAGAAACTCCGGAAGGATTAAAAGAGGAAAGGTTGAGCCAAAGATGAAAAAAGTATGAAAGCGGCCTAGGAAAAGGCATGTGACTGATGAAAATTCATTCTTACGTGAAACTTTGAAATGGATTTGAGAATAGTTCCAGGAAAATTAGAAGAGTCAGGTAAGATCCTGGGAAAAGACCTGTGGGTTAGGGCCCACTCAAAAGAACCACCGTTGAACGATTGCTTGAAAAGAGAGATTGCACTGGTTGAATTAAATTGCTTGAATGAGATAGCATCCTCGAAAATAGCTTGAACGGATTAAGAATGGAAATGCGAATCTTCTGAGATATCTTCCGTACTCCAGAACACATGAATAGAGAGAAGAGCACGATTATGAGATGCTTAGATAAGAACTTCCATCATGGAAATGATGTGAAACAAGAGGAAGAGATATGATCAACAATGAAGCTTGACTTTTAGACCACCGGAGAAAAAGAGAATGAAGAATGATGAACTTGAAACTTACTTAGCATCTTCCTGAGAATCACCAGATAAGAACATTGAAAGAAAAGAATGTAGAGATTGACATCAATAAGATGGATACCCGATTAGAAAGATGAGTCCTTGAAGAAAAAAGGGTGGGAGGGCGGGAAAACAAAGACAACTTGGGAACGGATGAAACAAACACCGCTCAGAAAACTTAGAATTGAACTCGCAAATGCTGAAATGATCAGATCCACTTGAAGAGAAGCACGCCGGTTGGAAAAGAATTAACATGACGACCTTGCTGAACACGAAGGATTAGTATTCCCATAGAAATATGAGAACACCACTTGAAAGGTATGGAATCAACACTTGACATCGAAGCAACTCGAATACCACAAATAAAACAAAACAAAGGATTTGGCTTGCAGAATAAGCCGGAAAAAATACATATGATAGACATTTACCCAATCCCATATCATGCATCTGTCGGAAAGATATTCTAGGAGCTACTTGAATTCCCACCTATAAACTCCCGAAACTTTCTGGTTATGCAATCTGGTGTTGGGGATACAGGGGACGCAAAATATATCACCCAAACTAACTATACCTAGATCCAGCTATATCCATCCGTCAACACATAACCAAGAAAACTCCAAAAATCGTGTACCTCAACCTTCAAAAAGCATCCGTTATACAAGCTATGGCAATACTCCCGAACTCCCCGGTACTGGGTGGCGTCGAGGTTATCTCACCAACAACTGCATAAAAGAGATTTTCGATGTCGGCAAAACTCAGGTATTCCAGAACTGCAACGATAAAATTGTGACGACACCACCTCGGAGCTCAACTCCCCGGGACACTGCCACAACCCCTAAATGTCAGGAGGCACCAAGAACAATGTTCTCGTCACAAGACTATCGGAACGATCCCAAGATACGCGCGTGATCCTAAAAAAATAGTGAAATTTGAGGAGAGGAAAGACAAAACATCTACGTCAGGAGGCCTCACCAAAGCGAATTTAAGGGACCGAGGAGTAAAAGAATCCTACTCTCCGATATATATAATCCTATGACTCAAAATAGTTTTCTTCTAGACTCAACAACGACCAACAATCTAGGGGGCTCCTATGGTCGGTCGAGGCTCTGATACCAACTTGTCACGCCCAAGATGCGACCCTATCCTAAAGGAACTCGAAGGTCCCACCAAGGATAGAAGCGCATCTTGAAGACGCTTTTGCAAGGTGGATATCATTACATCAACATTACATAATAGTGGGGATACATCCAATACATACAATGTCACATGAATACAACAATACAACATACAAGATCAACATCTGACTATGGATGAATCATAAACAGAAAATCAAACAATATCCACCACCTGCTAGCCCAGGCCGACCGGAACCTATCCCCGATCGAAGAAGAAGCGTATGAGAACTCCAAAACAAGCAAACATCGCTCTCGCGTCAGATCATCGCATAACCTGTACCTGCAATGGGTGTTGTAGTAATCTGTGAGCCACGAGGACTCAGTAATCCCATTACCACGGGTATCAAGACTAGCAAAGCTTAATTGGTAAGGAAGGGGTAAAGTGGTGAGGTTGCAGCAGCGGCTAAGCATGTATGGTGGCTAACATACGCAAATAAGAGCGAGAAGAGAGTCAAAGCCGGCGGTCGTCAACTAGTAATGATCAAGAAGTGATCCTGAACTCCTACTTACGTCAATCATAACCCAAGAAACCGTGTTCTCCTCTCGATCAACCCCGAAAAGAGACAATCACGGTTACGCACGCAGTTGGTGTATTTTAGAAGATTTTACTTCAAGTTTACTACAACCGGATATTAACAAATTCCCATCTGCCACATAACCGCGGGCACGGCTTTCGAAAGTTTCTACCCTGCAGGGGTGTCCCAACTTAGCCCATGATAAGCTCTCGCGATCAACGAAGGATATTCCTTCTCCCGGGAAGACCCGATCAGACTTGGAATCCCAGTTACAAGACATTTTGACAATGGTAAAATAAGACCAGCAAAGCTGCCCTATGTGCCGATAAATCCCGATAGGAGTCGCACGTATCTCGTTCTCAGGGCACACCGGATAAGTCAAGCTACGAGTAAAACCAGGCCTCGAGTTTCCCCGTGGTGGCCCCGCAGGTTGCTCGGTTCGGACCAACACTCGAAGGAGCACCGCCCGGGGCTAAAATAAAGATGACCCTCGGGCTCAAAACCCAAGGGAAAAAAGGGCATATGTGAGGCAAATGGTAAAACCAATGTTGGGCCTTGCTGGGAGAGTTTTATTCAAAGCGAACTGTCAAGGGGTACCATAAATCACCCAACCGCGTTAGGGACGCAAAATCCGGGAACATAATACCTATATGACGGAAACTAGGGCGGCAAGAGTGGAACAAAACACCAGGCATAAGGCCGAGCCTTCCACCCTTTACCAAGTATATAGATGCATTAATAATATAAGAGATATTGTGATATCCCAACACAAACATAATCCAACATGGAGCAATCTTCATCTTCACCTGCAACTAGCAACGCTATAAGAGGGGCTGAGCAAAAGCGGTAACATAGCCAAACAACGGTTTGCTAGGAAGGGTGAAAAAGGTTAGAGGTTCATGGCAATTTGGGAGGCTTGATAAGCAAGTGGTAGGTAGCGCGGCAAAGCGATAGAACGAAGCAACTAGCATAGCAATGATAGTAGTGAGATCCAAGGTGACGGTCATCTTGCCTGAAATCCCGCTGGGAAGAAGAACGAGTCCATGAAGAAGATGAAGCCACGAAAATGAACCAAGCGTAGACGAACGAATCCTCACGATCGCAACGAAACAGGAATTATCAAGAAGAAGCACAACCAGAAAGAAGCAAACAACATACTAAACACATAAGCATAAACATGGCATGATGCTCAACCAAGTATGATGCATGTCCGGTTTAATGAGGCATGGCATGGCAAAGTGCAACAAACAATACTACAAGTTAAGTGGAGCTCAATATGCAACGAGTTGCATATTGACGAAACACCACATTCGAGTTATTTAGTTCGCTCTCGTTTAGGTACACAACAATATTAAATGTTTATAAACATGACAAGAGGTGAAGCATAAGTAAACTAACTATTTAGGCAAGTTTAAATGAGGCCGGAAACCACAAACAACAATTTCGGAAAATCCTCATGTCCATATTTTGAATTAGCTACTGTTCTGCCCTAAACCATATTTAAATGTTATTAAACAGCAAAATAAAGTGCACCACGTTAAACTAGGCATTTTTCTACCCCATTTACATATAAAGTTTATTTAAAACCGAGCTACGGTTATGTAGTTATGAAATAAATCGTTTTAACATGGCATTTAGGCAAATTAATGCAAAGAGCAAGTTAAACATTTTTAACATGGATGAAAGTTGCAAATTATGAAACTACTTGAAATTCTAAGAATTTTACATATATAAAACATTTTAAACCGATGCATGGTTAATTAGTTATTACATGCATGAACATGAGGGTTTTTCTGTAAAATAGACAACTCTGGAAAATTAGACAAATTCACATAACTGAAAAAAACATGAACGGGTCGCATCTGGCTGGGTCAACAGAGAGGAGCTGCTCACATCGGGCCTTGAGGCCGAATCTGGAGTTGGGCCAGGGAGGCGCTGTGGATAAGGCAGTCCACGGAGCAGGACGACTCGTCAACGGCGCGGGCGAGCGCTCTGCTTGACCAAAACGAAGCAGGCGGTAGCGGTTGAAGCAGGGGAGCAGCGATGGTCAGCGGCGACAGACCAAGGCGAAGCAAGGGGGTCCAGGACGGCGGGATCCGGCGAGGTGGTGGAGGCGCTGGGTGGCTCGGCGCGCTGCATCTCGTGCACGAGGAGAAGCAGAGGAGGCTCGACGTCCATGGCGGCGCTGCTGCGGCAGCATGGTCACGGCTTGCAGAAGAACGGGGCGACAGCGGGGCTCTGGTTGGAGGGACGACGCGCATGACGAGGACGCGACCATCGATGGGGTTCCTGATTCAGAGAGAGAGAGATGAGGTACAGAGAGAAGGGAAATGGAGGAAGGAGAGGGCACGACGGGGGCTCGCCTGGGTGGCGGAGGGCGTCGGCAGGAGGAGCTCGGCTCCGGCGAGCTGGTTGCGGCGCGCTCCAGCACGGGAGGCAAACGGGGACGCGGGCGACGAGGCTGCAGGCGCCTTGGCCACGGCTAGTGCAGCGGGAGCTCGGGCAGAGGAGCAGATGCTCCTGGACGAGGGGAGGCGCAGGAGATCAGGCGCCATGGTGTTCTACTCCCCGGCGAGCTCAGGCGAGGTAGAGGGGATCCACAGGCATGAGAGGAGGCTGGCTGCGGTGGAGTAGGAGAAGCTGCTGCAGGCTTCGGTGGTTATGGAGGGGATCGATGGAGATTGGCCGATGGCTGAAATCGAGGAGAGGATTTTGGATCGGGGAGGATCCCGATGAGGAAGGGAAAGGAAGAGTGGCGGCGCTCGGGAGAGGGTGGATGGGAAAGGATCCCTAAAATTTAGGGTTCGGGGTCTATTTAAAGGAAGGGTTAGCTTAGGGGCTATCTTAGTCCCTTCGATCGAAATCGAGCGAACGCAAAAATAGGCTAGGGAGTCCAAATAAGAAAACGAAGATGTTTTATAGATGTTTGGGGATGATCCGAATCCAAGGGTAACGACAGAGCGGGTCGGTTCGGAGCAGTTTCGGACACGCACACGAGGGGGCTGCGAGCTGGCAAGAGAGGTTAGGTGATCACGGTCAAGAGGGAAGCAAAAACCCGAATGGTCTCGGAACGGTCAATGAAAGGAAGGGGGAACGCGGCAACTACGAACGGGTGCAAGCTTTACGAAAACATGTAGATGCAATGCGCATGATGCTATGCGATGAAATGCAAGACATGAACAAAATGCAGAACAAAAGACAAAACCCAACCACGAAGGAAATAACATATCACATCTCCGGAAAAAGGTAAGAGTTTGAGTTACTAATATGGAAAGTTGTATCCGGGGCGTTACATTCCGGCACCCTGCCGGAGGGGGGAATCATCTCCTGTGGCCATCTTCATCATCCCGGCGGCCACCACGATGAGGAGGGAGTAGTCCACCCTCGGGGCTGAGGGTTTGTTCCAGTAGCTATGTGTTTAATCTCTCTCTCTCTCTCTCTCTCTCTCTCTCTCTCTCGTGTTCTTGAGATGTCACGACCTTGATGTATCGCGCGCTTTGTTAATATAGTCAGATCATATGGTGTTTTCCCCTCTCTATCTTGTGATGAATTGAGTTTTTCCTTTGAGATTTCGTTTTACCGGATTGAATACTTTTATGGATTTGAGAGCACTTGATATATGTCTTTCAAATGAATACTCGTGGTGACAATGGGGTATTATTTTGATTCACTTGATATATGTTTTGGCACTCAACTCACGGATTCCGACATTGGGGTATTCTACGCATAGGGGTTGATGCACGTTCTTGTCTTTGTTTCTCCGGTAGAAATCTTGGGGCACTCTTTGAAGTTCTTTGTGTTGGATTGAGTATTATGAATCTGAAATTATTTGGTGTTATTTTAGTACGAACTCTAGGATAGATCGATCGGAAAGAATAGCTTCGAAGTGGTTTCGTACCCTACAAATGATTTCTTCTTATGTTCTCCGCTAGATAGGAACTTGGGAGTGATTCTTCGTTGCACTTTGAGGGGTGGTTATATGATCCAATTATATTAGCACTGTTGAGAGATTGCACTAGTGAAAGTACGGACCATAGGCCTCATTTTCAAGCATTCCAATACCATTATTGTGCCCGTTTACTATTAGCTACCTTGCTGTTTTCAATTATTCAGATTATAGAAATATATTTCTACTATCCATATTACACTTTTATCACCATCTCTCCGCCAAACTAGTGCACCTATACAATTTTTCATTGTATTAGGTGTGTTGGGGACACAAGAGATTTCGTGTATTGGGTTGCAGGGTTGTTTGAGAGAGAGCATCTTCATCCTACGCCTCCCACGGATTGATAAACCTTAGGTCATCCACTTGAGGGGAAATTGCTACTGTCCTACAAAACTCTATGCTTGGAGGCCCAACACGTGTCTACAAGAGTAAAGTTGCATAGTAGACATCTTTTATTTTCTTGTTTTATCACTAGTTTGGTTTATAAAAAGAACACTAAAAATGGAATTGAGATTGCATCATATCATTCATCTTTATAATGTTTTTCATGAAAATTATGGAAAGGAAAATTGTGCTCAAGTGATAGAAGAAGAATTCAATAAAATGTTTGGCAATAAAATATTTGAATGATGAGCATGATCGCAATGTTGTTAGTATGAATTCTATGAATACCATGATGCTAATGATATGCAAAGCCATAAGCTTGGGGATGCTATGTTTGACGAAGATAATATTTTTAGTCCCCCAAGATTTGATGTGCAAATTTGTTATAATGGTAGCATGCCTCCTATTCATGATGATTATGATGATGACATGTATGCTATAGAGAATAATGATAACCATGAAACTTGTCATCATGATTTTAATGCTCAAATTGATCATGCCAATCAAGTGTCTCATGATAGTTATTTTGTTGAGTTTGCTCCCACTACTATTCATGAGAATAAATTTGCTTATGTGGAGATTAATAAAATTTATATGTTTATGGATCATGAAAAGAATGATTTATGTGATAGCTACATTGTTGAATTTCTTCATGATGCTACTGAAAATATTATGAGGGAGGAACTTATGCTTGTAGGAATTGCAATAATATCAAGTTTCCTCTCTATGTGTTGAAAATCTTGAAGTTATGTTTGTTTTGCCTTCCTATGCTAGTTGATTCTTTCTCTCATGAGTTTTTTGCTCACAAAATCCCTATGCATAGGAAGTGGGTTAGACTTAAATGTGCTTGCCATGTGCTTCATGATGCTCTCTTTGTGTTTCAATTCTTATCTTTTATGCAAGCATCATTGAAATCATCATGCCTAGCTAAAAGGCACTAAAGAAAAGCACTTATTGGGAGACAACCAAACACTTTTACCTATTGTTTCTGTGTGTTCAAATGATTATGCTACTGTAATAATCATGTTTTATAGCTTTTTGCAATAAAGTACCAAGTAAAGCCTATGGGATAGTGTGGATGATAGTTGACTTGATTCTGTCCAAACAGAAACTTTTTCTTCCAGAAACAGAATTGTTTAAATTCACTGGAACGTGAGAAAATTCAGAAATTTTTACAGATGATTGATATTCAAATTCTTATGTTTTCCCAATTTTTCAAAATGTTGGAGTAGCAGAAGTATGGTTATTCTGCAGATCATTACAGTCTGTTCTGTTTTTGCCAGATTCTGCTTTCAATGCATAGTTTGCTTGTTTCCTAGTTTCTATGGCTTATATTGCTCAATATAAATTGTGGAAATGATATGATATAGTAGGCATTGTGTGGAAAAAATTATGAATCTTGTCTTTGAAAGTACCAAAGTGAAATGGTTTTGCTCTTTATCATACTAACCTATCTCACGAAGTCCCATTAAGTTGTGTGATTAAAGTTTTCAAGTTTTGGGTGAGGTATCGATATGAGGAGAATAAGGAGTGACAAGTCCCTAAGCTTGGGGATGAACAAGGCACCCCCAAGGTAATATTCAAGGAATATCCAAGCAACTAAGCTTGGGGATGCCCCGGAAGGCATCCCCTCTTTCGTCTCCAACACTATCAGTAACCTCACTTGGAGCTACATTTTTATTCGTCACATGATATGAGTTTTGCTTGGAGCGTCATTTTATTTTGCTAAAATTTGCTTGCTGTTATTTAGAATAATGTTTTGCATCTTCCTTTTCAATAAAAATGCCAAGTATAGCCTTACCATGCTTATTTTGCAAGTCTACATGTTGTTGTTTCAAAACAAAAAGTTTATCGATGTTGCAAAAATTCCCTAGAAAAGTCAGAATGTTATCAAATGTTGAAACTTTTTGCAAAATAAGCTCTGATAAATTTTCTACGGTGTGGTAAATTTTCATAAACTTTGGAGTTTAAGAAGTATTGATACTCTTGCATTCTTTAGAGACTGTACTGTTTTGGCATATTGCTGTTATGTTTGCATTGTTTGCATATGTTCGCTTGTTTAATGATTCTATTTGAGGGTAGGAGTACTAAATATGCAGAGGCATTTAGTATGCAATGTTGAATAATAATTTTAGTGATTTGCCACGGTAGAGAATGATAAAGTTTTTGCATTGGTTTATACTAACTTATCTCACGAGTTCTTGTTGAGTTTTGTGTGGATAAATTTTTTAAGATTTAGGGAAACCGTGATATAAAAGGAATTAAGGAGACACAAAAGCTCATTGCCCAAGGCACCCCAAGAGAATATTTCAAGAAGTCTCAAGCATCTAAGCTTGGGGATGCCCCGGTAGGCATCCCACCTTTTTCTTCAACAATTATCGGTTAGTATAGGTGGATCCTAAATTTTTGCTTCATCACATGATGTGTGCTATTCTTAGAATGTCATTTTATTTTGTTTTTGCTTGCTGTTTTAATAAAATACTTAGAACTGAAAGTTTTAAATAAGAGAGAGTCCTCACTTAGCTACCCATTTACATAACTACTCGCTTGATCTTCACTTATATCTTTTTGGAGTAGCTTGTCATTTACTCTTGTGCTTCACTTATATCCTCTGAGTAAATTGTTGAATAAATTGAATATCATGAAGTTGAAATCATATCATGCCTAGTGGTGTTGGGGATCGTTGCAGAAATTAAAAAAATTCTACGCATCACCAAGATCAATCTATGGAGAGACTAGCAACAAGAGAGAGAGAGGGGAGTGCATCTTCATACCCTTGAAGATCGTGATGCGGAAGCATTCCAAGAACATGGTCGGTGGAGTCGTACACGAAGCGATCCAGATTGTGGCCGAATCCGATCTAAGCACCGAACAACGGTGCCTCCGCGTTCAACACACGTGCAGCCTGGTGACGTCTCCTGCGCCTTGATCAAACAAGGAGAGAGGGAGAGGTTGGGGAAGACTCCGTCTAGCAGCAACATGATGGTGTGGTGGTGGTGGAGGAGCGTGGCACTCCTGCAGGGCTTCGCCAAGCACTGCGAGAGACGAGGAGGGAGAGGGGTAGGGCTGCGCCAAGTGAGAGGGAGACTCGTGTCTCTGGCAGACCCAAACCCCCACTATATATAGGGGAAGGGGAGGGGGGCCGGCCCCCTAGATCCATCTTGAGGGGGGGGGGCGGCGGCCCCTCGGGGGGGCAGCGGGCCCCTTAGGGTTTCCAACTTGGGGGGACGCCCGCCCCTCGGGGGGGGGGGGGGCCGGGAGGCCGCAGCCCCCTAGGGTTTCCAACCCTAGGCGCCTTGGGCCCTTGGGGGGCGCACCAGCCCACTAAGGGGCTCGTTCCCACCCAACTACAGACCATTAGGTCCTTCGGGGCAGGTGGACCCTCCTGGTGGACCCCCAGAACCCCTTCGGTGGTCCCGGTACAATACTGATAAACCACGAAACCTTTCCGGTGACTGAAACTGGACTTCCCATATATAAATCTTCACCTCCGGACCATTCCGGAACTCCTCGTGACGTCCGGGATCTCATCTAGGACTCCGAAAAACATTCGGTAACCACGTACATCTATTCCCTATAACCCTAGCGTCATCGAACCTTAAGTGTGTAGACCCTACGGGTTCGAACTATCTGAACATAATGAGACATCTCTCCGGCCAATAACCAATAGCGGGATCTGGATACCCATGTTTTCTCCCACATGTTCCATGATGATCTCATCGGATGAACCACGATGTCAAGGTTTCAATCAATCACGTATACGATTCCCTTTGTCTACTGATATAGCACTTGCCCGAGATTCGATCGTCGGTATACCGATACCTTGTTGAATCTCGTTAGGGCAAGTATCTTTACTCATTCCATAACACATCATCCCATGACCAACCCCTTAGTCACATTGAGCTCATTACGATGATGTCTTACCGAGTGGGCCCAGAGATACCTCTCCGTCATACGGAGTGACAAATCCCAGTCTCGATTCGTGCCAACCCAACTGATACTTTCGGCGATACCCGTAGTGTACCTTTATGACCACCTAGTTACGTTGTGACGTTTGGCACACCCAAAGTACCCTTATGGTATCCGGGAGTTGCACAATCTCATGGTCTAAGGAAAAGATACTTGACATTAGAAAAACTTTAGCAAACGAACTACACGATCTTGTGCTATTCTTAGGATTGGGTCTTGTCCATCACATCATTATCCTAATGATGTGATCCCGTTATCAATGACATCCTATGTCCATGGTTAGGAAACCGTAACCATCTATTGATCAACGAGCTAGTCAACTAGAGGCTCACTAGGGACATGTTGTGGTCTATGTACTCACACATGTATTACGATTTCTAGATAACACAATTATAGCATGAACAATAGACAATTATCATGAACAAGGAAATATAATAATAACCATTTTATTATTACCTCTAGGGCATATTTCCAACAGTCTCCCACTTGCAATAGAGTCAATAACCTAGTTACATTGTGATGAATCGAACACCCATAGAGTTCTGGTGTTGATCATGCTTTGCACGTGGAAGAGGTTTAGTCAATGGATCTGCGACATTCAGGTCCGTATGCACTTTACAAATCTCTATGTCTCCATCTTGAACATTTTCACGAATGGAGTTGAAGCGACGCTTGATATGCCTGGTCTTCTTGTGAAACCTAGGCTTCTTGGCAAGGGCAATAGCTCCAGTGTTGTCATAGAAGAGAGTCATCGGGCCCGACGCATTGGGAATAACTCCTAGGTTGGTAATGAACTCCTTCATCCAGATTGCTTCATGTGCTGCCTCCGAGGCTGCCATGTACTCCGCTTCACATGTAGATCCCGCCACGACGCTTTGCTTGCAACTGCACCAGCTGACTGCCCCACCATTCAAAATATACACGTATCCGGTTTGTGACTTGGAGTCCAGATCTGTGTCGAAGCTAGCATCAATGAACCCTTTACGACGAGCTCTTCATCACCTCCATAAACGAGAAACATATCCTTAGTCCTTCTCAGGTACTTCAGGATATTCTTGATCGCTGTCCAGTGTTCCATGCCGGGATTACTTTGGTACCTTCCTACCAAACTTACGGCAAGGTTTACATCAGGTCTGGTACACAGCATGGCATACATAATAGACCCTATGGCCGAGGCATATGGGATGACTCATCTTTTCTCTATCTTCTGCCGTGGTCGGGCATTGAGCCGCGCTCAATCTCACACCTTGCAATACAGGCAAGAACCCCTTCTTTGACTGATCCATATTGAACTTCTTCAATATCTTGTCAAGGTATGTGCTTTGTGAAAGACCTATGAGGCGTCTCGATCTATCTCTATAGATCTTGATGCCTAATATATAAGAAGCTTCTCCAAGGTCCTTCATTGAAAAACACTTATTCAAGTAGGCATTTATGCTTTCCGAGAGTTCTATATTATTTCCCATCAATAGTATGTCGTCCACATACAATATGAGAAATGCTACAGAGCTCCCACTCACCTTCTTGTAAACACAGGCTTCTCCATAAATCTACATAAACCCAAATGCTTTGATCATCTCAACAAAACGAATGTTCAACCTCCGAGATGCTTGCACCAGCCCATAGATCGAGCATTGGAGCTTGCATACCTTGTCAGCATTCTTACGATCGACAAAACCTTTTGGCTGCATCATATACAATTCTTCCTTAAGGAAACCATTAAGGAATGCTGTTTTGACGTCTAGTTGCCATATCTCATAATCATAGAATGTGGCAATTGCTAACATGATTCGCATAGACTTCAGCTTCGCTACGGGTGAGAAGGTCTCATCGTAGTCAACCCCTTGAACTTGTCGATAACCCTTAGCGATAAGCCAAGCTTTATAGATGGTCACATTGCCATCCGCGTCCGTCTTCTTCTTAAAGATCCATTTATTTTCTATGGCTCGCCGATCATCGGGCAAGTCCATCAAAGTCCATACTTTGTTTTCATTCATGGATCCTATCTTGGATTTCATAGCTTCAAGCCATTTGTCGGAATCCGGGCCCGCCATCGCTTCTTCATAGTTCGAAGGTTCACCATTGTCTAACAACATGATTTCTAGGACAGGGTTGCCGTACCACTCTAGTGCGGAACATGTCCTTGTGGACCTACGAAGTTCAGTAGCAACTTGATCTGAAGTTTCATGATCATCATCATTAACTTCCTCTCTAGTCGGTGCAGGCACCACAGAAACATTTTCTTGAGCTGCGCTAGTCTCCGGTTCAAGAGGCAATACTTCATCAAGTTCTACTTTCCTCCCACTTACTTCTTTCAAGAGAAACTCTTTCTCTAGAATGGATCCATTCTTGGCAACAAAGATCTTGCCTTCGGATCTGAGGTAGAAGGTATACCCAATAATTTCCTTAGGGTATCCTATGAAGACACATTTTTCTGATTTGGGTTCGAGCTTTCAGGTTGAAGTTTCTTGACATAAGCATCGCACCCCCAAACTTTCAGAAACGATAGCTTAGGTTTCCTCCCAAACCACAATTCATACGGTGTCGTCTCAACGGATTTTGACGGGGCCCTATTTAAAGTGAATGCAGCGGTCTCTATATCATAACCCCAAAATGATAGCGGTAGATCGGTAAGAAACATCATGGATCGCACCATATCCAATAGAGTGCGATTTCGACGTTCGGACACACCATTACACGGAGGTGTTCCACATGACGTGAGTTGTGAAACAATTCCACATTCCTTAAGTGCGTGCCAAATTCGTGACTCAAATATTCTCCCCCACGATCTGATCGTAAGAACTTGATTTTCCTGTCACGTTGATTCTCAACCTCACTCTGAAATTGCTTGAATTTTTCAAAGGTCTCAGACTTGTGTTTCATTAAGTAGACATACCCATATCTACTTAAGTCATCAGTGAGGGTGAGAACATTACGATAACCACTGTGAGCCTCAACGCTCATTGGACCGCACACATCAGTATGTATGATTTCCAATAAGTTGGTTGCTCGCTCCATTGTTCCGGAGAACGGAGTCTTGGTCATTTTGTCCATGAGGCATGGTTCACACGTGTCAAATGATTCATAATCAAGAGACTCCAAAAGTCCATATGCATGGAGTTTCTTCATGCGTTTGACACCAATGTGACCAAGGCAGCAGTGCCACAAGTATGTGGGACTATCATTATCGACCTTACATCTTTTGGCACTCACACTATGAATATGTGTAACATCACATTCGAGATTCAATAAGAATAAACCATTGACCAGCGGGGCATGACCATAAAACATGTCTCTCATATAAATAGAATAACCATTATTCTCATATTTAAATGAGTATCCATCTTGCATTAAACGAGATCCAGATACAATGTTCATGCTCAAAGCTGGTACTAAATAATTATTGAGGTTTAAAACTAATCCCGTAGGTAAATGTAGAGGTAGTGTGCCGACGGCGATCACATCGACCTTGGAACCATTCCCGATGCGCATCGTCACCTTGTCCTTCGCCAGTCTCCGCTTATTCCGCGGCTCCTATTTTGAGTTACAAATATGAGCAACTGCACCGGTATCAAATACCCAGGAGCTACTACGAGCGCTGGTTAGGTACACATCAATAACATGTATATCACATATACCTTTGGTATGCCGGCCTTCTTATCCGCTAAGTACTTGGGGCAGTTCTGCTTCTAGTGATTTGTTTCCTTGCAATAAAAGCACTCGATCTCGTGCTTGGGTCCATGCTTTGGCTTCTTCCCGGGCGGCTTGCAGGCGCGGCAACTCCTTGCCGTCCTTCTTGAAGTTCTTCTTACCCTTGCCTTTGTTGAACTTAGTGGTTTTATTCACCATCAACACTTGATGTTCCTTTTGATCTCCACCTCCGCTGATTTCAGCATTGAATATACCTCAGGAATGGTCTTTTCCATCCCCTGCATATTGAAGTTCATCACAAAGCTCTTGTAGCTAGGTGGGAGCGACTGAAGGATTCTGTCAATGACCGCATCCTCCGGGAGATTAACTCCCAGCTGATATAAGCGGTTGTGCAACCCAGACATTTTGAGTATGTGCTCGCTGACAGAACTATTCTCCTCCATCTTACAACTGTAGAACTTGTCGGAGACTTCATATCTCTCGACCCGGGCATGAACTTGGAAAACCATTTTTAGTTCTTGGAACATCTCATATGCTCCGTGCTGCTCAAAACGCTTTTGTAGCCCCGGTTCTAAGTTGTATAGCATGCCGCACTGAACCAGGGAGTAATCATCACTACGCGACTGCCAGGCATTCATAACGTCTTGAGTTGCTGGGAAAACAGGTGCTTCACCTAGCGGTGCATCAAGGACATATGCTTTCTTGGCAGCTATGAGGATAATCCTCAGGTTACGGACCCAGTCCGTGTAGTTGCTACCATCGTCTTTCAGCTTGGTTTTCTCTAGGAACGCATTGAAGTTGAGGGCAACATTAGCGTGGGCCATTTGATCTACAAGACATATTGCAAATTTTTAGACTATGTTCATGATAATTAAGTTCATCTAATCAAATTGTTTAATGAAATCCCACTCAGATAGACATCCCATTAGTCATCTAAGTGATACATGATCCGATTCAACTAGGCCGTGTCCGATCATCATGTGAGACGGACTAGTCATCATCGGTGAACATCTTCATGTTGATCGTATCTTCTATACAACTCATGTTCGACCTTTCGGTCTTCCGTGTTCCGAGGCCATGTCTGTACATCCTAGGCTCGTCAAGTCAACCTAAGTGTATTTGCGTGTGTAAATCTGGCTTACACCCGTTGTATGCGAACGCTAGAACCTATCACACCCGATCATCACGTGGTGCTTCGGAACAACGAACCTTAGCAACGGTGCACAGTTAGGGGGAACACAATTCTTGATATTTTAATGAGGGATCATCTTATTTATGCTACCGTCGTTCTAAGCAAATAAGATGTAAAAACATGATAAACATCACATGCAATCAAATAGTGACATGATATGGCCAATATCATTTTGCTCCTTTTGATCTCCATCTTCGGGGCGCCATGATCATCATCATCACCGACATGACACCATGATCTCCATCATCATGTCTTCATGAAGTTGTCTCGTCAACTATTACTTCTAATACTATGGCTAACGGTTTAGCAATAAAGTAAAGTAATTACATGACGTTTATGTTGACACGCAGGTCATAAATAAATTAAGACAACTCCTATGGCTCCTGCCGGTTGTCATACTCATCGACATGCAAGTCATGATTCCTATTACAAGAACATGATCAATCTCATACATCACATATATCATTCATCACATCCTTGTGGCCATATCACATCACACGGCATATGCTGCAAAAACAAGTTAGACGTCCTCTAATTGTTGTTGCAAATTTTTACGTGGCTGCTATAGGTTTCTTAGCAAGAACGTTTCTTACCTACGCCAAAACCACAACATGATATGCCAATTTCTATTTACTCTTCATAAGGACCCTTTTCATCGAATCCGATCTGACTAAAGTGGGAGAGACAGACACCTGCTAGCCACCTTATGCAACTAGTGCATGCCAGTCGGTGAAACATGTCTCACGTAAGCGTACGTGTAAGGTCGGTCCGGGCCGCTTCATCCCATGATGCCGCCGAATCAAGATAAGACTAGTAACGGAAAGTAAATTGACAAAATCGACAACCACAACAACTTGTGTTCTACTCGTGCATAGAAACTACGCATAGACCTAGCTCTGATACCACTATTGGGGATCATTGCAGAAATTAAAAATTGTCTACGCATCACCAACATCAATCTATGGAGAGAATAGAAACAAGAGAGAGGGGAGTGCATCTTCATACCCTTGAAGATCACGATGCAGAAGCGTTGTAAGAACGGGGTAGGTGGAGTCATACACGAAGCGATTCAGATTGCGACCGAATCCGATCTAAGCACCGAACAACGGTGCCTCCGCGTTCAACACACGTGCAACCCGGTGACGTCTCCCGTGCCTTGATCCAGCAAGGAGAGAGGGAGAGGTTGGGGAAGACTCCGTCCAGCAGCAGCACGACGGCGTGGTGGTGGTGGAGGAGCGTGGCACTCCAGCAGGGCTTCGCCAAGCACTGTGAGAGACGAGGAGGGAGAGGGGTAGGGCTGTGCCAAGAGAGAGGAAGACTCGTGTCTCTAGCAGCCCCAAAAACCCCCACTATATATAGGGGAAGGGGAGGGGGCCGGCCCCCTAGATCCATCTAGAGGGGGCGCGGCGGCCCCCGGGACAGCGTGCCTTCTAGGGGGCAGAGGCCCCCTTAGGGTTTCCAACTAGGGGGGGGGGCAGCGGCCCCCTAGGGTTTCCAACCCTAGGCACCTTGGGCCCTTGGGGGGGCGCACCAGCCCACTAAGGGGCTGGTTCCCACCCAACTACAGCCATTTAGGTCCTTCGGGGCAGGTGGACCCTCCCAGTGGACCCCCGGAACCCCTTCGGTGGTCCCGGTAGAATACCGATAAACCACGAAACCTTTCCGGTGACTGAAACTGGACTTCCCATATATAAATCTTCACCTCCTGACCATTCCGGAACTCCTCGTGACATTCAGGAACTCATCCGGGACTCTGAACAACATTCGGTAACCACGTACATCTATTCCCTGTAACCCTAGCGTCATCGAACCTTAAGTGTGTAGACCCTACGGGTTCGGGAACTATGCAGACATGACCGAGACATCTCTCCAGCCAATAACCAACAGCGGGATATGGATACCCATGTTGGCTCCCACATGTTCCACGATGATCTCATCGGATGAACCACGATGTCAAGGATTCAATCAATCATGTATACGATTCCCTTTGTCTACCGATATAGCACTTGCCCGAGATTCGAACGTCGGTATACCAATACCTTGTTCAATCTCGTTACGGCAAGTCTCTTTACTCGTTCCGTAACACATCATCCCGTGACCAACCCCTTAGTTACATTGAGCTCATTATGATGATGTCTTACCAAGTGGGCCCAGAGATACCTCTCCGTCATACGGAGTGACAAATCCCAGTATCGATTCGTGCCAACCCAACAGATACTTTCGGGGATACCCGTAGTGTACCTTTATAGCCACCCAGTTACGTTGTGACGTTTGGCACACCCAAAGTACCCTTACGGTATCCGGGAGTTGCACAATCTCATGGTCTAAGGAAAAGATACTTGACATTAGAAAAGCTTTAGCAGACGAACTACACGATCTTGTGCTATGCTTAGGATTGGGTCTTGTCCATCACATCATTATCCTAATGATGTGATCCCGCTACTAATGACATCCTATGTCCATGGTTAGGAAACCGTAACCATCTATTGATCAACGAGCTAGTCAACTAGAGGCTCACTAGGGACATTTTGTGGTCTATGTATTCACACATGTATTACGATTTCCGGATAACACAGTTATAGCATGAACAATAGACAATTATCATGAACAAGGAAATATAATAGTAACCATTTTATTATTGCCTCTAGGGCATATTTCCAACAAGTGGTAGCTTCACATTAGGTTTAGAAAGTGAAATCTTTTGAGGCTTGACAATCACAATATTGGTCATACAAGCAATTCACGAATGATTAGTAGAAGGAAGAGAACTTTCACATGCAAATACACTATCTTGGAAATCTTTTGTGATTGTGATCCCCCATCAAAATATTATATGCCAAAATTGCTAAATATATTCAGACGGCTGGTTATTATCTTTCGCAATGCTATTATGTAGTATTGTGTGTGCTCTCATACCTTATTAAGTTTTCCAATGAAGGCACACCATAAAAAGGACTGGAAAGTTCTGTGTTGAAACGTTAGAGGTTTAAATTCAGAAATTCGACGCAGAGCTGTTTGGGCAAAAATTGAAGAAAGTCAATGCTCTGTTATCTGTCTGCAAGAAACCAAGTGTGATTATTTTGATCAAAGATCCATTAGAAAATTTTGCCCTAAACGTTTTGATAATTTTGCCTACTCCCCTTCTGTGGGAGCCTCTGGGGTGATTTTGGTTTTATGGAGTTCCTCTGCACTTGTTGGCTCTCTCGTAGAGGCTCAAAGTTTTGGCACTATAATCAACTTCTACTCAGCCCATAATAAACAGAAGTGGACTTTGGTTAATGTTTATGGGCCTTTTCAAGGGCAACTAAGAGACAAATTTGTTCATTGGTTATATCACATCAATATATGTTGGGAACATAGTAATTTCAAAAAAAATTCCTACGCATACACAGGATCATGGTGATGCATAGCAATGAGAGGGGAGAGTGTTGTCCACGTACCCTCGTAGACCAAAAGCGGAAGCGTTAGCATAACGCGGTTGATGTAGTCGTATGTCTTCATGATCCGACCGATCCAAGTACCAAACGTACGGCACCTCCGAGTTCAGCACACGTTCAGCTCGATGATGTCCCGCGAACTCCGATCCAGCAGAGCTTCACGGGAGAGTTCCGTCGGCCTGACGGCGTGGTAGCGATGATGATGTTGCTACCGACGCAGGGCTTCGCCTAAGCACCGCTACGATATGACTGAGGTGGAATATGGTGGAGGGGGGCACCGCACACGGCTGGAATAGATCAACAGATCAACTTGTGTGTCTTGAGGTGCCCCCTGCCCCCGTATATAAAGGATCAGGGGGCGGAGGCCGGCGGCCAGGAGGAGGGCGCGCCAGGGAGGAGTCCTACTCCCACCGGGAGTAGGACTCCCTCATTTCCTAGTTGGAGTAGGAGGGGGAAAGGAAGGGAAGGAGAGGGGGGGAAGGAAATGGGGCGCCGCCCCCCTCCTTGTCCAATTCAGACTAGAGGGGGAGGGGGGCGCGCAGCCAGCCCTAGTCGCCCCTCCTCTTCTCCACTAAGGCCCATCTTGGCCCATTAAACTCCCCGGGGGGTTTCGGTAACCCCCGGTACTCCGGTATATGTCCGAAACTCCCCGAAACCATTCCGGTGTCCGAACATAGTCGTCCAATATATCGATCTCTATGTCTCGACCATTTCGAGACTCCTCATCATGTCCGTGATCTCATCCGGGACTCCGAACAAACTTCGGTACATCAAATCACATAACTCATAATACAAATCGTCATTGAACGTTAAGCGTACGGGTTCGAGAACTATGTAGACATGACCAAGACATATCTCCGGTCAATAACCAATAGCGGAACCTGGATGCTCATATTGGCTCCTACATATTCTACAAAGATCTTTATCGGTCAAACCGCATAACAACATACGTTGTTCCCTTTTTCGTCGGTATGTTACTTGACCGAGATTCGATCGTCGGTATCTCAATACCTAGTTCAATCTCGTTATCGGCAAGTCTCTTTACTCGTTCCGTAATACATCATCCTGCAACTAACTCATTAGTTACAATGCTTGAAAGGCTTATAGTGATGTGCATTACCGAGTGGGCCTAGAGATACCTCTCCGACAATCGGAGTGACAAATCCTAATCTCGAAATACGCCAACCCAACAAGTACCTTTGGAGACACCTGTAGAGCACCTTTATAATCACCCAGTTATGTTGTGACATTTGGTAGCACACAAAGTGTTCCTCCGGTAAACGGGAGTTGCATAATCTCATAGTCATAGGAACATGTATAAGTCATGAAGAAAGCAATAGAAGAATACTAAACGATCAAGTGCTAAGCTAACTGAATGGGTCAAGTCAATCACATCATAGTCCTAATGATGTGATCCCGTTAATCAAATGACAAATCATGTCTATGGCTAGGAAACGTAACCATCTTCGATCAACGAGCTAGTCAAGTAGAGGCATACTAGTGACACTCCGTTTGTCTATGTATTCACACAAGTATCATGTTTCCGGTTAATACCATTCTAGCATGAATAATAAACATTTATCATGATATAAGTAAATAAATAATAAATTTATTATTGCCTCTAGGGCATATTTCCTTCAGTCTCCCACTTGCAGTAGAGTCAATAATCTAGATTACACAATAATGATTCTAACACCCATGGAGCCTTGGTGCTGATCATGTTTTGCTCGTGGAAGAGGCTTAGTCAACGGGTCTGCAACATTCAGATCCGTATGTATCTTGCAAATTTCTATGTCTCCCACCTGGACTTGATCCCGATGGAGTTGAAGCGTCTCTTGAAGCAAAGATGCACAATGAGATGGATTAAAGTGGAAGAAGAGAATTCTATATTCTTTCAAGCTATGGCAACATAAAGGTTTAGAAGGAATACAATCTCAAGCCTAGTTACTGAGGATGGCTTGACAGTATGTTCTCACAGTGAAATGGCTGGGTTATTGTGGGGTTCTTACAGAGACAAAATGGGGATTGCACAAGGCATTGATATGCAGCTTGATTTGGGAAATCTCATTCAACCAGTGCCAGGTTTGGAGGATTTATCTGGGCCTTTTACTGATGAGAAAGTTAATGAGGTTCTGAAAGGACTTCCTCTAGACAGAGCCCCAGGACCTGATGGTTTTACTGGGATGTTTGTCAAGAGGTGTTGGCATATTATTAAAGAGGATTTTTATAAGCTTTTCTCTGATTTATTTCATGGGAAGATTTCTCTGCAGAGCATTAATGGCTCTTTGATCACCCTAATTCCAAAGGTGCTATCACTAGAGGGGCCAAATGATTTCAGAACTATATCTCTCACAAACACTTGTCTCAAATTCCTCACCAAGCTTTTAGCAAACATGCTGCAAAAAGTTATCCTGACATGCATCCATAAAAACCAGTATGGTTTCCTCAAGTCTAGATCAATCCAAGACTGCATTGCCTGGAGCTTGGAGTATATTCACCAGTGTCATCAATCAAAAAGGCCAATTTTGATCCTCAAACTGGACTTTGCAAAAGCTTTTGACATTGTGGAGCATGATCTAATACTGTTAATGTTAAAGCATAAAGGTTTTGATGATAAATGGATTTCCTGGGTTAAAGAACTTTTATCATCTGGATCCTCTTCTATACTGCTTAATGGAGTACCAGGTAAAAAAAATTGCAAGAGAGGTGTCGGACAAGGAGATCCATTATCACCTCTGCTCTTTGTCATTGCTACTAATCTACTGTAAACAATGGTCAATAAAATGCTCCAGGATGGACTGCTAGCTTTACCCATCCCATCCAATGATCTTGACTTTCCAATTGTCCAATATGCTGATGACACATTGCTCATTGTGCAAGCTGATGAGACACAACTGCTGGCCCTCAAGGAAATGTTGGTATCATTCTCCAAGTCTACTGGCTTGAAAGTGAACTTTCAAAAATCATGTATTCTGACCATAAATGTATCCCCTGAAGAAACTACCAGACTTTTTGGGTGTCAAGTAGGTACTTTGCCCTTTACATACCTTGGACTACTAGTGGGCACTACCAAGCCAAGAATTGTGGACTTGGTCCATGTTGTTGATAGGGTGGAAAGAAGATTGTCTGCTAGTTCCTCCCTCGTGTCAAAAGGAGCAAGGTTGCAGTTGCTGCAATCAGTTCTCTCATCTATGTCAATCTACTTTCTGTGTAGTCTTAGCCTACCTGCTGCAATTATAAAATAGTTGGAAAGAATCATGAGGCAATGCTTGTGGAGGGGAAATTCTGATACCCCAAAACAATCTCTGGCAGCCTAGCCTACGGTATGCAAACCTAAGGATAAGGGTGGCATGGGTATTATTAACCTATCTATCCAGAACAGAGCCTTGCTCACTAAGCACCTCCACAAGTTTTACAACAAGAAAGATATCCCATGGGTGTCATTGATATGGGACACCTATTATAATGGTGTTGTTCCACATGCAATAGTTCAATGTGGATCCTCATGGTGGAGAGATATCATGAAGATTAATGATGTTTATAGAGCAAATTCGACTATCACAATTAATTCTTGTGACACTGCACTTTTCTGGCATGATTCATGGTTCCTCAATGGCTGCTCCATCCCAGTTAAAGATAGATTTCCACGACTCTTCTCCTTTACCATGGATGATAAGATCTCAGTCAGAGATTTCATTGAGGATTTGGACAACAAGCTCAATTTCAACTCCCATTATCCCCTGAGGCAATGGAGGAACTTCAAACCTTGCAGTTTGACATTCAAGGATTGGAGAGGGATCCCACGGCATCTGACTCCTGGTCATGGATCCGTGGAAAAGGTAGTTATTCTGCCAAAAGCTACTATGTTCTCATGCACTCCTCCTTGCCTGATGATGACCATTGCAAGTGGATCTGGCAGAGCAAATGCATCATGAAAATCAAAGTTTTTGCATGGCTCATGCTCAATGGTCGCCTAAACACAAGAGATATGCTTCTCAGAAGAAATTGGAGATCTGAGGATGATGATAACCTCTGTCCAATGTGTGTTGCACAGCTGCATGAGGACGGAGATCACCTATTCTTTAAGTGCAACTTCAGCACCAGAGTCTAGAATTACTTGCAAATACAGTGGCATGCTGGTTTGTCCATCGGAGAATGCATATTGCCGGCTAAAAGAGGATTTTGACAACCCTTCTTCTTTGAGGTAGTGTTTTTGGTTGCATGGAGTATATGGACTACAAGGAATGGCAAAACAATTAGACACATCAGGCCTACATTTGGAGCATGGAAGGCCAAGTTCATTCATGATATAACTTTACACTCCCATAGAATGTAGGTTGCTGCGAAGCCACTATTGTTGCAATGGATTAAACACTAGTGCGCGTCGGTCCTAAACAAACGGTTTTTAACCCCTTTTCGCGACGGCATTCGGAACCGTCGCCAAGTGAGTGTGGGCGATAGGGGGATCCTTCCCACGACCCGAAACCGTTAATGGATATGCCCTCCGCACACACGCTCGGCAAAATGAGGTCATGTGCGACCGGCGAGCACTCAAATATAGAAATACGTACAGTAGTGCTAAAAATACAATTATACAGGCGAAATCATTTCCGGTCGTAAGTACATCCCACACAGTCAGTCACCACTAAACGTTTCCATTCGTATATACATCCCACACAGTCACTACAAGGAAAACGTTTGCGCAAGGTGGCGTAACGCAAACAGTTTTGAAGAGAATGTCGTGTGTGATTGTTCATTGATCCAACACGGTTTATTCCTAGAAACTGTGTGCGTTACCTGAGGTCATCGCCCACGGTGGTTTCCCATTAACCGTATGCAATAGGAAAACCCAATTAGCAAGCTAATCAGCCAATTAGCAGGCTAATTTCCCTATTATTAATAATCCATGTACTAATCTAATTGACATTCATATTAAGCACATAATATATTCCATTTCCATATTAAGGAAGCAAGATTTCATAATTGAAATACATCAGAGTACAACATGATATAGCTTTAGCACTCAGCTACCCCATTACACAACTGCACCAGCAGCAAGTTTCACATGCAACATCTAGAACCTTTCGGAATTAGCATCATAGACAGTACATAGAGAGATGCATCTCATCTGGAAAACTACTGAAGCGGAAGGCGAATATTGAGGCCAGTGCCTGTGCCTGTGGATGATTGACCGTCCATCCATCGACCTCTTCAGGAACACTTCAATATTGAACCGTGGGTGTTGTATGAAAACTTTCCTCACCTCCGGACCACAGAGGTGGTTTGAGAGGTAATCATCAGTGAAGCCTGAAAAGCAAGGATGTGCATAAATATCTTCTCTATATTGGAAATGGGGCAAAGGAATACAAAAAGGCAAGGTATAATAGTTAGTACCATCTTGTAAACCTCAGTGCTTCGCATTGTTTCCCTGCAACACATATAAGGTAGTTAGTCATCGTGTTAAGTAAGGGTTCGCATGCTATTAGTAAAATATGTTGATGATAAATAAGCACATTGCAGATTCATCAGATTAATTCAAGCCACATGGAAAACCCATTTATCCAAACCAAGCATGATTAAGAACTAGGAAATATAGCACTTGTATATGTTTCTCATGTGTTAAGTGCAGCCAAATTTGATTTATTCCTCACATGGTATACAATAAAAGAATGCAGCCACATCAATTGAACATCGCATTGCAGAATCGAACCAAGCAGTTAACTAAACACCACAACAAATGAACCAAACGTTAACTGAGCACCACATTGCACAATATAACATACTCCTAATAGAAGATCAGACAGTTAACCAAACCAAGCATGCTTAACAACTTGGAAATATAGCAATTGTATTTGTTTCTCATGTATTTAGTACAGCCAAATTCGATTTATTCCTCACATGGTATACAATAAGAGAATGCAGCCACAACAATTGAACATCGCATTACAGAATTGAACCAAGCAGTTAACTAAACACCACAACAAATGAACCAAACGTTAACTGAGGACCACATTGCACAATATAACATACTCCTAATAGAAGATCAGACAGTTAACCAAACCAATCATGCTTAACAACTTGGAAATATAGCAAGTGTCTTTGTTTCTCATGTATTTAGTACAACCAAATTCGATTTACTCCTCACATGGTATACAATAAGAGAATGCATCCACAACAATTGAACATTGCATTACAGAATTGAACCAAGCAGTTAACTAAACACCACAACAAATGAACTGAACGTTAACTGAGCACCACATTGCACAATATAACATACTCCTAATAGAAGATCAGACAGTTAACCAAACAAAGCATGCTTAACAACTTGAAAATATAGCAATTGTATTTGTTTCTCATGTATTTAGTACAGCCAAATTCGATTTATTCCTCACATGGTATACAATAACAGAATGCAGCCACAACAATTGAACATCGCATTGCAGAATTGAACCAAGCAGTTAACTAAACACCACAACAAGTGAACCAAGCCACAACAAATGAACCAAGTAGTTAAGTAAACACCAATTGAACAATATAACATACTCCTAATAGAAGATCAGACAGTTAACCAAACCAAGCATGCATAACAACTTGGAAATATTGCACCCTGAAGAATTGAACATCACATTTGCAGAATTGAACCAAGTAGTTAATTGAACACCACATTTCACGACATATAGAACATATACACTATAGCAGAAGATTGCATGGTGAAAGTAGATAGCGCAATTCACTAGAATTTGTTAAGGAAAGGCAGTAGCTAGCAAACTGAACATGGGTCCTTATAGTGAGCTAATAAGACAAGCTACTCCTCATTGTCAGAGATTCGATGATGATTGGCTCCTTGGACATGGAAGAGGGCGAAGCCTCCGCATCGTGGGTGCCCTCGTTGTAGTGGTGAGTTGCCTGAGCTGCTCCGGGCACCAACCTTCTGGCTCTCGAGATGAGGCACTACAAAAAAAAGACACATCCCTGACATTTTGGGCCGAACAAAAATCTTTTCTGTCATACTTATGACACTTCTATGACGATAGTTGCGACAAAACCCGGTATCATCATAGATGTAGTGGGGTCCTACTTCCATGACAAAAAATCATGACAGAAAATTGGGCTTTTCGTCCTGGGCGGGCCGGAGACGCAGCTGCATGACATTCTCTGGGCCGTCCATGACAGAAAAAACCATGGTAGAAGCGAGGGCGTGGAAAATATCAGGGAGTCCCCGGTTATGGTGGGTGGTCGGGGGCCGAGAGATGCGCATTTCTCTTGTACGTACGCGCGTGTGTGAGAGGCGTTGGGCTCTAACTGAACCGGTGCGAGGCGTTGGGCTCTAATTGAACCCAAGCGATTGCACTGCAGGCAACGCGTTACTGAACCCGAGAGATCGATCGATGGCTGTTAATCAACCCGATCGAGTGATTCGCTTCATCTGCTGCTAACTGAAGCCAATCGATGCTGCCTCTGGATGAACAGTGAGCGTTGCTGGGGGGTTGGATGAACAGTTCCCGGTGGGGGCGGATGAATAGGACCCTGTGGCGTTGCCTCTGGATGAACAGTGAGTGTTGCTAGGGGGTATGGATGAACAGGACCCCGATCGTTCAAGCCGGTAGGGGCTGGATGAACAGGACCCCGTGCAGGGCAGGATAAACAGGACCACCCCATGGAGGGCAGGATGAACAGTAGACGGTGGAGGGCAGGAGGAACAGTAGCCCGTGGAGGGGTGGTTGAACAGGAACCCGTGGAGAGGGCTGGTTGAACAGTAGCCGGTGGATTAGCGCGCGGTGGAGGCTGGATGAAGAGGAGCCCGTGGATGAACAGTCGCAGGTGGAGGCTGGAGAGGTCGACGGTGGATGAACAGTAGCCCGTGGAGGCTTGAGGGGCTCGACGGTGGAGATGAATAGTACCCCATGGAGTCCATTTTTGCGGTACGCCACACCCCTCCCGATGAACAGGACCCCCGTTTCGACCATAGGGCTCCAACACAAGTCTGTTTCCTCCGTTTTGCGGTACGCCACACCCTCCCGATCAACAGGACCTCCGTTTCGACCGTAGGAGGTCCGTTTCCTCCGTTTTGCGATACACCAGACCCCTCCCGATGAAAAGAATCCCGTTTCGAATGAGGCCGGTCGAACACAAGGCCGTTTCCTCCGTTCTGCGGCACGCCAGGCCTCGTTTCCATTGGTTGTTCCGTCCAAGTCGGTTAGCTCCCATGCGTTTCGTTTCCTCCCGATGAACACGATGCATTCCGTTGCCTCCCGATGAACACGACGACGACGTTGTTTCTCCGTTCCGACCCAGCCATGTACACGAGCCCTGGCTGTACGTACGCGCGAGTAGGCGTTCGAGACCCCGCCCGTATGTACGTACGTGGCCGTATTTACTTTCTTGCACCCTGGCCGCTGTACGTACATGTACATGCTACGTGTGCGCCTCTACTACGACACGTGCGCGCCTCTACATCGACCAGTATGTACGTACACGTTCGCGACCAGAATGACAACGCTACGTACGCTTCGACCAGGTGGGTCCCGACTGTCAGGCACTTCCTTTCCTGCAAAGATGTAGCTGGTGGGTCCCAGTAGTTAGGGGGCGAATCGTTTTTTTTGTTTTTTGACCGGATGCACTTCCTTGCATGCGAAGATGTAGCTGGTGGGTCCCAGCAGTCAGGGGGAAATGATTTTTTTCGCGGAATATGGTGGCCCATCCGATGGGTCCCTGTTGTCAGGTGGAGGAATAATTATTTTTCTTGGAATAAGGAGGCACTTCCTTGCTGCGGCCGTGGACCCAGTTGTCAGCCTCTCCACGTATGGTCCACGTCCGATGAAAGCCGTTCCTTGACCACGTTTACCATGCCCGCTGAGAGCACCAGGGTGGTGGACGACGGCGAGGCCTAGGAAGGGGACGACGCGGAGCCGGGGAAGACGCGGTAGTGAATGCCCATGCATAGAGGACTACGAGGGTTCACCGGTTCTCTACGGTGTGAGGCTGTCATAGCCGCAGAATAACAGGGGGTGTGGGTGAGTAGAGGGATGGCCTGGCCAGCGGTGGGAGTAGTAGGGGGCGGTGAGGCCTCCGTCACATCGCAGCCGGCCACGGGAGGCAGGAGCACGAGGCACGACCGGCGCTAGTTTGGGCGGCTGGAGCAAGAAGACCAGACGTTGAAGAAGCACTACAGCCGTTGGATGGACATCATACGGTCACTGGATCTAGAATCGTGCATATTGACTAAGTTGACAAAGCCCTCCAATAAGGAGGCACTTCCTTGCGTGCGAAGATATAGCTGGTGGGTCCGAGCTGTCAGCAGTGGTAACGTTTTTTCGCGAAATATAGGGGCCCTTTTGGTGGGTCCCTGATGTCAGGTGGAGGAATCATTATTTTGCGTGTAATAAGGAGGCATTTCCTTGCGTGCGGCCGTGGACCCAGCTGTCGGCCTCTCCACGTATAGTCACTTCAGATGCATGTCGGTCGTTGACCATGTTGACCAGGCCGTGCCGAGAGCACCAGGGCGGTGGACGACGGCGAGGCCTAGGAAGGGAACGACACGAAGGCAGGGAAGACTCGGTAGTTGTTTCCCACATTGAGGGGAGTACGACTGTACGAGGGTTTACTGGTTCGTTTGTCGTCGCCAGAGAATAACAGCAGGTGTGGGTGAGTAGAGGGATGGCTAGGCCAGCGATGGGAGTACAATGAGGCGGTGAGGCTGTGGCGGCAAAGACAACCGGCCATGAGGAGGAGGGAGCAGGCAGTCCCTTGGCGCTTGTTTGAGCAATTTGGAAGCAGGAAGAGCAGAGATTGAAGAAGCACGACGGCCGTTGGATGGACATCCAACAATCACTGCTTGTGCGTCAACCTTTTTTTAGGAAAGCCTCAAATCTGTGGAAAACAGCATACATCACATCTACCATTATTTCTAATAATTTACAACCCATTGGCTAATTCTTAAGGTTTTTTTGGGAGCCCATATTCTTTTTGTTAGCATTACAGCCCATATTGTGGCCACAGTTAAAAAATTATACGAAATTTTGCATATTTCGGTGCGGTCCGAACTATTTTTAATCCCGAAATTTCGAGTCACATTCAAACTGATTTTAAAAATAAATGTATATCAATATAAAATCCAATAAATTGTCCACCCATAAAAATTAATGTAATTTAAAATCTCGAAATGAAAAAAATAGAAATTTGGAACTAATTGCCAATTTGATGTGTTTTAAAAATGTACAAACCATTTCCCATTACTGATAGGCCATTTTCTCGGCCAACCGAATGAAAGCTCTCCTCGTCTTGAAAGATTTGCAGCCCAACAGGCCTGACAAAGCGACTTACTTGGCAAATCACAAAAAAACTGGGTTGTGGTCGTGGACCTAGCTGTCAGCCTCTCCACGTACAGTACTCTTTCGATGGAAGTCGGTCGTTGACCACATTGACCACGACGCGCCGAGAGCACCAAGGCGGTGGACGACGGCGGGGCCTAGGAAGGGGACGACGCGGAGCCGGGGAAGACGCGGCAGAGGATGCCCACGCGGGGAGGAGTATGAGGGTTTACTGGTTCGGCTGCGGTGTAAGGCTACCGTCGCCACAGGGCCTGGCTAGCGGTGGGAGTAGTAGGGGCGATGAGGCCTCAACAGCGGCCTGACCCGGCCCTTTGGAGGCGAGGCGGCGGTCTCGCCGGCGCTGGTTTGGGCGGCTGGTGCAAGAAGAGCAGCGATTGAAGAAGCAACAGGACCGTTCGATTCAAATCCAATGGTTACTGCTGCTAGAATCGTTTGTTGACTAAGTTGACAAGCCCTGCGTACGCGTCAACTTAGTAGGCCCACAGGTCAGCCTCCCAATCGGTGCACCCCAGATGTCAGTGGGAGGAATCATTTTTTTCGGGTAATAAGGAGGTAGTTGATTGCGTGCGGCCAGGCCAGCGGAGGGAGTAGGGTGGGCCGGGGAAGCCTGCGCGGCATCACAGCGGGCCACAAGAGGAGGGAGCAGGCAGTCCCCAGTAGCTAGTTTAGGCGGTGGGCAGGAAGATCGAGATTAAAGAAGCCGCGTCGGCCGTTGGATGGACATCCAACGATCCTTCTTTGCTAGAATCGTGTGTTGACTGACAAAGCCTTGCGTAAACAAGTCAGCCTCGAAATCTGTGGCGTGTACAGCCCATTTGCTATTATTTTTAGAATTTCTACTCATTTTCTAATTCATATTGAATTTATTGCAGCCCGTTTTCCATTTTTAGAATTGTTGCCCATTTTCTGGTCAGTACCGGGGTCAAATAATTAACTAAATATGTGGGAAATTTTGAAAATTAGCAAATTTTTGCTCGGGAACAAAATATTCTTAATCCAAAAATTAGTAGTGTAACATCCCAAAATGTTACACATAGAGCATCATTGCATATCATATTTTTTTCATTGCATTTTTGCTGGATCCGAGAAATTCTACACAACTCAAGGACCCACGGAGAGAGTTGGGGATTTCGTTATTTTCATATTTGAGTTTTCTCAAATTTTGAAAATAGGATCATTTGATTTTAATTATTTTATCTTCAATTATTTCTACTATCAAAATATGAGAGAGGGAATAAAATGACTTTCCCAAAATAAAGAAATAATGAAGATTTAATAATAAAATCAAATACGATTTTATTTTGAAGTTTTTCGCCTTTTTATTTGAATTTAGGGAAAATGCGCGTTTTTCATAATTGCATTTAGGCCCCACATAAATGTTCATTAAATCCGGCTTGATTTTAGAAGCCGAGGAAAATTTATTTCGGGATTTTTGGAGTCCGTTTAGTATTTCTTTTTATTTATTTTCTGCGCGTAATTATTTTTAAAAAAACGAACCGCCTTTTGGGCCGTGCCCGAGCGGGACTCCGCTCGGGGGCACCTTTATAAGCCTGACCACCCGGCCCCGACCCACCCGCGCACTAGGCCGCCCATGGAAACCCTAGCCCGCCCAGCACGCCGCCGCCATGAGCTGCCCGCCGCCGAGGTTTGCCGCCTCGTTTTCTGACCGGTTTTTAGAAAAACCGAGCAGTTTTTCTTCGGTTTTTATTTCGGGTTTTTTTTATTTTCGTTTTTTTATTTTCGGTTTTTTTTCGGTTTAGGCTAATTAACAAACGTTCGTTCGTTAGTTTGTTTAAACGAACGCGTTCGTCAGATTAATTAAGTTAACGAACGTCCGTTCGTTAACCTGTTCGTCGTTTTTCTTTTTCTCGGATTTAATCCGCGATTTTTCTGATCGCGATTCCAGATCCGATTTTCGTTTTAGTTTAACTTTTCGCTCGTTTATCGGAATCATGCGATTCAAGCGCCTGGAGTTTCCCCTCGAAACCCTCTTTCCGAATAATATACTTAAACAAGTTTTTGCTTCTGTAAAATTTGACTTAGATACAGATTAGTAAAGCGAAGTTGTTTTGTTCCGCCGTTTGACTTTCGTTGCTTCGTTTGATTTGATTCTTTTTGTAAACCGGAGTTATTAAGTTGAACTATCTGGTTAGATCTATTTGAGTTTTATCTGTGCATTAGATGAGTACTTATTGTATGCTTGTTTGTTTGTCTGCGATAGAATACCCGGAGTGCGCCGCCTGTTACTTCAAGTCTCTAGGTTTCGCAGATCATCAGCAAGGCAAGTAACACTTTGATCATACCTCTTCTCATACCCCGTTTTTATGCATTAGATCTATCCTCAAACATCGCATGATTAGGATCTAATTAAATTGTGGGATGGGAAGTAGATGAGGTAGTACCTATTACCTGTTTTATTACCGAACCCTTGGGAGTTACTTCTACGTTTGCTTATTGTGCCATGCTATGCTAGTAGACGTGGATTGGGTGAGTGTATCCATGACAGATCTGAGAGTGTTAATTAATGGTTTATTTAAGGTGGCAACTTAAACACACATCTGGGTGGATTGAGGCACCTGGTTTCTATCAGGACTTGCTTGTATTTCTTCGGACCGCCACCCAGGCTCAAAGGGATCATGAGATTATTCAAACTAGAAACTTCCGTGTACAACCACAAGCCATTATGGGCTCTGGCATAGTTGATTAAGTCGTGCGAACTCTTACGGGTAGACTAGCAGATGTAGAGGAAAGTAGGTGTACCGGTCTACCCATACGTAAGGTGCTAGCGCTTCCGAAAGACTATGTCTCGGTCATCCGTTCTCAAACATCATGTAGTGTGAGAAATCCAACGGAGGCAATCGAGTCTTGTGGGGAAAAGTGCGCAAACCTCTACAGAGTGTATAAACTAATCATGGTTAGCCGTGTCCCCGGTTATGGACATCTTGAGTATCTAGTACTTGGATATCATGTGACTCTCATCATGTTACTTCTAAGTTAATATTGTTGGGTTTGTTAATGAGTACTTTTAATTGGGATTGAGAATGCTGTCAACCATTCTCAATGTTTCACAACCACCATGATAGTTAAATAAATTTATTCCTTTGCGGTAGGGAAAAATTGGCTTTATGCAAAAGCTGTAACCATAGAGCTTTCCACCAGCCATATATGCATGTAGTATAGGCTATTCATTCCATTATTTCTCTATGTGTTACATTGCGGCATATTCCATGTCTTGACCGTTTTCGGGCTGCAACGTTTCATGTTGCGAGACTTTTTGCATTTACGAGTAAGGTGCATAGGTCGTGGTTCTATACTCACCGATGCCGTTGGAGTTGATGGACTCGCTTATTCTTCCAAGCCTTCCAGTTATCGTTATTAGATGGCCTTAAGCCATATTTATTTTATTAAGTTCTCTCTTGAGACATTCGATTGTAATAAGTGTGTGATTGGTACTCTGTTATAAATCCTTCGAGTACTTGTGTGGTGTCGACATTCTTGATCCGAGGATGACACCGAGCACGAGATCGACCGTCTGAGGTCCGGTCACTATAAAGATGGTATCGAGCACACGCCGATCGTAGAGACACGACCATTAAGCTAAAGCCCTAGATCACTACTCTCTCTTCTCATTTCTAACTCCTCATCTTTTCTACTCTTTTAGGATGGCCAGGCGAGGATCGAGTTCACCCAAATGGGATGAGGATACACCCTTTGGACGACACACAAGGAAGTCACTAAGTACCTTAACATCGGATTACCAAGCTTCACCGGACTTACAATTCCACTTTACCCGAAGAGGAGCTGGAAGATTCAAGCTCAAGTTCCGGAAGGACGTTTGCGCCAACCACGGAGCCTATAGAGTGTGTTTTCAATGCACCAACCTGGAGTCCGGGAAAGAGCATGGCAGCTCACATAACCATGGGACGCATTGGAGAAGTTTATAAAGAAGACCTCAAGGATACTATCTACCAGATTTATGCGGGCCTTGAGATGAACAATGGGACATAGTTGGCACTAAGAAGGACCGATCCATTGCAGCTTTCATCCAGAGTTAAATCAGCACATTCGGCCAGGAGAACCGGATGTGTCTTGAACATGATGGAGTTGAAGACAGCAAAAGCCAAGATTATCGAACTAGAAGGAGAGGCTGAAGGCCACTCGCAAGGACTACATGGAGGAGATTGTAGCTCTAGTGGGACAAAGCGGCGATCTTAAGGAGAAGATTGAAGAACTCATGGGAAATTCAGCACCGGAGGAGAGGATGAAGATAGCACCTGTCGAGAGAACTACATCATCATCGGCGACACCGATTCCGATCCTAGTGATGATGATTACGAAGATGAAGCTGGAGCAGATATCATGGAGTCTTCATCAAGCGGTTTTCTAGTTGACCACCATAACAGTAGTAGATTACCCCCATGTTATTTTAGTTTTAGTTTCAGCACTTTGTAACGATAGATAGACCGTTGCATGCCCTTGTTTGAATTGATTGGAGTGATATTGTGTGATTTTGTCTCATGTGCATATGGGTAGTGATTCTCTCTAGACCTCATTCTATTCTTAACTCTCGTCTTTTCTTAAAACCCTCAGATGCCTCCGAGACGCGACCCCAGATTTGTCTTCCCGCCAGAGATCACTCAGTTGATTCAGCAGTAGAATGCCTTGATTCAAACATTGGTACAGAACCAAGGCAACAACAACAACAACAACCCACCGCCACCACCACCTGTTGACCATTTGACCCGTTTCTTAAGGCTGAATCCGCTGGTGTTTTCCAATAGCACCGAGCGATTGTTGCAGATGATTGGCTCCGTAAGATAGGGAGGGAGTTGACCACTACAGGATGTATAGATGGAGAAAGGGTGAAGTTTGCTGCACATCAGCTTGAAGGACCCTTGCAGCATGGTGGGAGAATTTTACAACCACTTACCACAACCGACACTGTCACATGGGATCAGTTTCAGCAAGCTTTCTGTACTGCCCATGTTTCAGCAGGAGCTATGGCCATGAAGAAGCGTGAGTTTCGCAACTTGCGCCAAGGAGGACGGATAGTTGGCCAGTATGTAGATGATTTTAGTAAGCTAGCACGTTATGCCCCAGATAGCGTTTACTCTGACGCAATAAGCAGGAGAAATTTCTAGAAGGACTGAATGATGAGTTGAGCATGCAGTTGATGGTAGCCACCTTCAATAACTACCAGGAGTTAGTAGATCGTGCTCTCATGATTGAAGGGAAGCAGCAGCAGATTGACAATCGCAAGAGGAAGTATGGACAGGGGAAGAATAACTCTGGAGCTCAGCAGAAACTTCGCTTTACCCCGAAGCCAGGAGGACAATTTCAGCATACCCATGGAGGAGGTAGCTCGCACAACCATAATGGCACCAATAATGGGAACGGGAATGGAGGAAGCAATGGACAGAACCGCACCAACCCGTCAACACCATCCAAGGTAGACCTGAGCCACATCACTTGCTTTAAGTGCCGCAAGACTGTGCATTATGCAAACGATTGTCCAGAAGGCCAGAATGGAAATGGCAATGGAAGCTCAGGAAAGAAGTCGAATCCTTTCAACAAAGGACAAGTGAACCACGTTACCATGGAGGAGGTTGAAGCTCAGCCAGATGCAGTAATAGGTAAGTTTTTGGTTAAGTCATTTCTGCAGTTGTTCTTTTTGATCTTTGGTGCATCACATTCATTCATATCAAGGGGATTTGCGGATAAGTTTAGCCTACCCACTAGAACTCTTAAGACACCCATGCCAGTAAGCTCACCGGGAGCGGAGTATATGGCCAGTCAAGGATGTTTTCAAGTGCCATTAACTATAGAGAGGCATGTTTTCCCAACGGATTTAATCATATTGGAATCCCAAGGTTTGGAAGTAATTCTTGGTATGGATTGGTTGTCGATGTATGGAGGAAACATCGATTGCGCCAGTAAGACAATTTTGCTTACCACCCCAGAAGGAAGGAGAATCAAGTATGTATCACAGCATGAGCCGAGGAGAGCACATGTAAATTCCTAATCAGGAGTTGTGCGGGAAGAAGTACCGATTGGTGCAGGATTACCGGACATGTTTCCTAAGAGTTGCCGGGCATGCCACCGGATAGAGACATTGAGTTTACTGATTGAACTACTACCGAGCCTTTGGGCCGATATCTAAGAGACCATATAGGATGCCAGCCCAAGATTTGGAGGAAATTAAGAAGCAGATTAAGGAGTTACTGGATAAAGGTTTTATTCGCCCAAGTTCTTCGCCTTGGGGATCACCAGTACTTCTAGTGGAGAAGAAGGATGGATCATTAAGAATGGTGGTTGATTGTCGTGGATTGAATGAAGTGACCATTAAGAACAAATACCCGTTGCCGATGATCAATGACTTGTTTGACCAATTGCAAGGAGCTAAGGTGTTTTCCAAGATCGATTTGCGATCGGTACCATCGATTGAAGATTCGAGAGTAGGATATACCTAAGACGGCTTTTACCACTGTGCATCGGGTCAGTATGAGTATACCGTTATGTCATTTAATTACGACTAACGCTTTTGCCTATTTTATGAACATGATGAACAAAGTGTTTATGGAGTTCTTGGATAAGTTAAATCGTGGTGTTCATTGATGATATTTTGGTTTACTCGAAGAATGAAGAGGAACATAAGGAGCATTTGCGTTTGGTACTCGAAAAGCTCAGAGAACATCAGTTGTATGCCAAGTTCAGCAAGTGTGAGTTTTGGTTGAAGGAAGTTGGGTTTCTTGGACATGTTATATCCGGAGAAGGTATAGCAGTAGACCCCACTAAAGTTATCACCGTAACAATCTAGGAAGCGCCAACAACAGTTGGAGAGATCCGGAGTTTCCTTGGACTAGCAGGATACTACCGGAGATTCATTGAGAATTTCTCAAGGATTGCGAAGCCTATGACAGAATTATTAAAGAAGGATACCAAGTTCATTTGGACCGAGGAGTGTGAAGCTAGTTTCCAAGAGTTGAAGAAAGCGTTTGGTTACCTCACCGATGTTAATTCTGCGGATCAGACCAAGGATTATGAGGTGTATTGCGACGCTTCACGTCGAGGACTTGGAGCAGTGCTTATGCAGGAGGGGAGAGTTGTTTCGTATGCTTCACGACAGCTTAAGCCTCATGAGCTGAATTATGCTACGCATGATTTGGAGTTAGCAGCCGTTGTGCATGCGTTGAAAACATGGAGACATTTCCTCATTGGAAATCATTGTGAGGTGTATACGGATCACAAGAGTTTTAAGTACATCTTCACGCAGAAGGAGCTAAATCTCAGGCAAAGGAGATGGTTGGAACTCATCAAAGATTATGATATGAGATTGCATTATCACCCTGGAAAGGCTAACGTTGTAGCAGACGCGATGAGCCGCAAGAGTCACGTCAACACATTAATGACGGGAGAAATACCAAAGGAGTTAGCCGAGGATCTTCGAGAGCTATGTTTGGAAATAGTTCCGAGAGGCTATGTAGCAGCATTGGAGATTGATCAACTTTGATGGACAAGCTCGGGGAAGCTCGGAAAGGCGACAAAGAGATTGCCTCCATAAAGGAGAAAATGAGCGAAGGAAAGGCTAAAGGGATTTCGTGAGGATGAGCACGATACCCTATGGTATGAGGACCGTGTTTATGTGCCCAATGACCCGGAGATCAGGAAGTTGATTCTACAAGAGGCACATGATTCACCATATTCGATTCACCCAGGAAATACCAAGATGTATTTGGATTTTAAGAATACTTTCTGGTGGACCAGAATGAAGAAGGATATTGCAGAGTACGTAGCAGTTTGTGATGTATGTCAGAGGGTGAAGGCAGAACATCATAAGCCAGCAGGATTGTTACAGCCATTGCCTATACACGAATGGAAGTAGGTATGGATTTCATCACGGGATTGCCCAGGACTCGTTCAGGCTATGACTCGATTTGGGTTGTAGTCGACCGTTTGACGAAGGTAGCTCATTTCATTCGATAAAGACTACCTACTGGCGATTGCCAAATTGGCTAAGATATACATGACCGAGATTGTATGCTTGCATGGAGTTCGAGGAGTATCGTGTCGGATAGAGGAACCCAATTCACCTCAAAGTTCTCGAAGCGATTTACGAAACTTTAGGAACCAGCTGGAGTTTAGCACGACTTTTCATCCACGCAGATGATGGACAAACCGAGAGAGTCAACCAGATTTTGGAGGATATGCTTAGAGCTTGTGCTTTGGATTATGGATCAAGTTGGGATGACAACTTGCCATATGCGGAGTTTTCTTACAACAACAGTTACCAAACCCGATGCTGAAGATGGCACCTTTCAAGCCTTATGCGGAAGGAGGTGCAGGACCCGTTGTTGTGGGATGAAGTTGGAGACCGCCCATTGTTTGGACGGATTTGATTAAGGAGTGCGAGCGAAGGTAAAGTTGATTCGCGATAGGCTCAAGGTAGCCCGGTCGAGACGAGAAAAGTTATCGCAGTTCAAAACGCAAGGAGGCGTAATCTGAAGTCGGAGACAGAGTTTATCTTGAATATCGCCACTTGAGGAGTTAAGCGTTTTGGAGTTAAGGAAAGTTAAGCGCCCTAATTTGTAGGACCTTATCGTGTTTTGGAACGTATGGGAGAAGTTGCGTACAAGTTGGAACTACCCGAAGGGTTGTCAGGAGTTCATGATGTGTTTCATGTTTCTCAGTTGAAGAAGTGTCACGCAGAGATGGCTGATATACCACTAAGAGATACCGTGCCACTAGAAGCGATTCAGTTGAATGGTGATTTGACCTATGAGGAGAAACCAGTTAAGATTTTGCAGTATGCCGTAGTCACCCATGACAAAGTCATTAAGTTTTGCAAAGTTCGATTGGAGCCACCACACGGAGGATGAAGCCACACAGGAGCTAGAGGAAGACTTGCTTAAGGACCACCCTCACCTATTTTCTAGCCAACCCGAATCTCGAGGACGAGATTCATCTTAAGGGGGTAGGTTTGTAACATCCCAAATTTTCAATTTGGAATGTTATACATAGAGCATCATTGCATATCATATTTTTTCATGGCATTTTCTTTGGATCCTAGAAATTCTACACAACTCAAGGACCCACGGAGAGAGTTGGGGATTTCGTTATTTTCATATTTGAGTTTTCTCAAATTTTGAAAATAGGATCATTTGATTTTAATTATTTTATCTTCAATTATTTCTACTATCAAAATATGACAGAGGGAATAAAATGACTTTCCCAAAATAAATAAATAATGAAGATTTAATAATAAAATCAAATACGATTTTATTTTGGAGTTTTTCGCCTTTTTATTTGAATTTAGGAAAAATGCGCGTTTTCAAAATTGCATTTAGGCCCCAAATAAATGTTCATTAAATCCGGCTTGATTTTAGAAGTCGGGTAAAATTTATTTCGGGATTTTTGGAGTCCGTTTAGTATTTCTTTTTATTTATTTTCTATGCGTAATTATTTAAAAAAAAAGGAACCGCCTTCTGGGCCGTGCCCGAGTGGGACTCCGCTCGGGGGCGCCTTTATAAGCGCGGCCACCCGCCCACCACCTCAAGACACCGGTCCGCCTCACCAAAACCTAGCCCGCCTTGACCACAAGCGGCCGCCGAGGTTCGCCGCCGCCTCCTTTTCCGCGCCGGTTTTTATAGAAAAACCGAGCGGTTTTTCTTCGGTTTTTATTTTGGTTTTTTCGGTTTTTTTATTTTCGTTTTTTTTTATTTTCGGTTTTTTCGGTTTAGGCTAATTAACGAACGTTCGTTCGTTAGTTCGTTTAAATGAACGTGTTAATCAGATTAGTTTAGTTAACGAACGTTCGTTCGTTAACCCGTTCGTCGTTTTTCTTTTTTGCAGATTATATCCGTGATTTTTCTGATCGCGATTCCAGATCCGATTTTCGTTTTAGTATAACTTTTTGCTCGTTTATCGGAATCAGGCGATTCAAGCACCTAGAGTTTCGCCTCGAGACCCTGTTTCCGAATAAGCTACTTAAACAAGTTTTTGCTTCTGTAAAATTTGACTTAGATCAAGATTAGTAAAATGAAGCTGTTTTGTTCCGCCGTTTGACTTTCGTTGCTTCGTTTGATTTGATTCTTTTTGTAAACCGGAGTTCTTAAGTTGAACTATCTGGTTAGATCTATTTGAGTTTTATCTGTGCATTAGATGAGTACTTATTGTATGCTTGTTTGTTTGTCTGCAATAGAATACCCGGAGTGTGCCGCCTGTTACTTCGAGTCTCTAGGTTTCGCGGATCATCAGCAAGGCAAATAACACTTTGATCATACCTCTTCTCATACCCAGTTTTTATGCATTAGATCTATCCTCAAACATTGCATGGTTAGGATCTAATTAAATTGTGGGATGGGAAGTAGATGAGGTAGTACCTATTACCTGTTTAATTATCAAACCCTTGGGAGTTACTTCTACGTTTGCTTATTGTGCCATGCAATGCTAGTAGACGTGGATTGGGTGAGTGTATTGTTAATTAATGGTTTATTTAAGGTGGCAACTTAAACACACATCTTGGTGGATTGAGGCACCTGGTTTCTATCAGGACTTGCCTGTATTTCTTCGGACCGCCACCCAGGCTCAAAGGGATCATGAGATTATTCAAACTAGAAACTTACTGTGGTGCAGCCACAAGCCATTATGGGCTCTGGCATAGTTGATTAAGTTGTGCGAACTCTTACGGGTAGACTAGAAGATGTAGGGGAAAGTAGGTGTACCGGTCTACCCACAAGTAAGGTGCTAGTGCTTCTGAAAGACTATGTCTCGGTCATCCGTTTCTCAAACGTCGTGTAGTGCGAGAAATCCAACGGAGGCGATCGAGTCTTGTGGGGAAAAGTGCGCAAACCTCTGCAGAGTGTATAAACTAATCATGCTTAGTCGTGTCCCCGGTTATGGACATCTTGAGTATCTAGTACTTGGATATCATGTGAATCTCATCATGTTACTTCTAAGTTAATATTGTTGGGTTTGTTAATGAGTACTTTTAATTTGGATTGAGAATGTTGTCAACCATTCTCAATGTTTCACAACCACCATGATAGTTAAATAAATTTATTCCTTTGCAGTAGGGAAAAATTAGCTTTATGCAAAACTGTAACCATAGAGCTTTCCACCAGCCATATATGCATGTAGTATAGGCTATTCATTCCATTATTTCTCTATGTGCTACATTGCCAGCATATTCCATGTGCTGACCCGTTTTCGGGCTGCAACATTTCATGTTGCAGACTTTTCAGACGACGAGTAAGGTGCATAGGTCGTGGTTCTATACTCAATGATGCCGTTGGAGTTGATGGACTCGCTTATTCTTCCAAGCCTTCCGCTGTTATCGTTATTAGATGGCCTTAAGCCATATTTATTTTATTAAGTTATCTCTTGAGACATTCGATTGTAATAAGTGTGTGATTTCTACTCTGTTATAAATCCTTTGAGTATTGTGTGGTGTCAGCATTACTGATCCAGGGATGACACTGAGCACAGAGATTAGACTGTTTGAGGTCTGGTCGCTACAAGTAGCCATACTAAAACAAATTTAAAAATAAATTAGTACTATGTCATGTTAAATCCAATGAAATACGTATAAGATATCAGTGAAGAACAAAAACAAAAAAAACTAATATCCCATTTGCTATAATTTTTTGGAATTTTCTACCCTTTTGATATTACTTTTAACGAACCTTGACCATACTCTTTGGCCAAGACGGAATGCATCCCTCCTCGTCTTGAAAGATTTGCAGCCCAGTAAGTCGGAGAAAACAAATAGGCCTAGCTTGGGTATTCTTCAAAAAGAAATACTGGGCTACCTATATTCCCAAAGAAAAAACTGCTGGGCTGGTCATGTTGTTAGACGGGCCACAGAGACCGCACAACCCAGTTTATAGCCTCCTCCTCCGAATTACTACAAAATAAAGGTGTGCAATTCTGTCGTTAATTGACTATACGTTGAAAATGATGTGGGTCCCTGATACGTCTCCAACGTATCTATAATTTTTGATTGCTCCATGCTACTTTATCTATTGTTTTGGACTATAATGGGCTTTGTTTTCCACTTTTATATTACTTTTGGGACTAACCTATTAACCGTAGGCCCAGCCCAGAATTGTTGTTTTTGCCTTTTCAAGATTTCAAGAAAGCAGAATATCAAACGGAGTCCAAACGGAATGAAACCTTCGGAAACGTGATTTTCTCACCGAACGTGATCCAGGAGACTTGGACCCTACGCCAAGGCACAAGAAAGGCGGTCATGAGGGTGGGGGGGGCACCCCCCTTAGGGCGCGCCCCCTGCCTCGTGGGCCCCTCGAAGCTCCACCGACGTACTCCTTCCTCCTATATATACCTCATTCAAAGCGATCGTAAGCAGAGCCAAAAACCTAGTTCCACCGCCGCAACTTCACGTATCCACGAGATCCCATCTTGGGGCCTATTAGGAGCTCACGGAGGGGGCATCCACCACGGAGGGCTTCTACATCAACACCATAGCCTCTCCGATGAAGTGTGAGTAGTTTACTTCAGACCTTGGGTCCATAGCTAGTAGCTAGATGGCTTATTCTCTCTTTTTGGATCTCAATACAATGTTCTCCCCCTCTCTCGTGGAGATCTATTCGATGTAATCTTCTTTTTGCGGTGTGTTTGTTGAGACCGATGAATTGTGGGTTTATGATCCAGCTTATCTATGAATAATATTTGAATCTTCTCTGAATTCTTTTATATATGATTGAGTTATCTTTGCAAGTCTCTTCGAATTATCTGTTTGGTTTGGCCAACTAGATTGGTAGTTCTTGCAATGGGAGAAGTGCATGGCTTTGGGTTCAATCTTGCGGTGTCCTTACCCGATGTAAAGGGTTGCAAGGCACGTATTGTATTGTTGCCATCGAGGATAACAAGATGGGGTATTTATCATATTGCATGAATTTATTCCTCTACATCATGTCATCTTGCTTAAGGTGTTACTCTGTTTTAACTTAATACTCTAGATGCATGTTGGATAGCGGGCGATGAGTGGAGTAATAGTAGTAGATGCAGAATCGTTTGGTCTACTTGTCTCGGACGTGATGCCTATATACATGATCATACCTAGATAACCTCATAACTATGCTCAATTCTGTCAATTGCTCAACAGTAATTTGTTCACCCACCGTAGAATACTTATGCTCATGAGAGAAGCCACTAGTGAAACCTATGGCCCCCGGGTCTATTCTCATCATATCAATCTCCATCACTTTTATACTTGATTTGTTTTTACTTTGCCTTTACTTTTTACTTTGCATCTTTATACCAAAAATAACAAAAATATTATCTCTATTAGATCTCACTCTCGTAAGTGACCGTGAAGGGATTGACAACACCTAATCGCGTTGGTTGCGAGTAGCTATCGTTTTGTGTAGGTACGAGGGACTTGTGCGTGGCCTCCTACTGGATTGATACCTTGGTTCTCAAAAACTGAGGGAAATACTTACGCTACTGTGGTACATCATCCTCTCCTCTTCGGGGAAAACCAACGCAAGCTCAAGACATAGCAAGAAGGATTTCTGGCGTCGTTGCCGGGGAGTCTACGCAAAAGTCAACATACCAAGTACCCATCACAATCCCTATCTCTCGCATTACATTATTTGCCATTTGCCTCTCGTTTTCCTCTCCCCCACTTCACCCTTGCTGTTTTATTCGCCCTCTCTTTCCCAATCTCCTTCTCTTTTTCCCTTTACCTTTTGTTTGCTCGTGTGTTAGTTTGCTTACTTGTCGCTATGTCTGAAATTGGGGAAATTATCGCCGATATGGGCGATAATAATATGGAAAATTCTGAAGCTCCTGCTGAAGAATCCCCTACCTATCACACAAAAGATTTGAATCGGTGTAGTGGTAATATTATTGGAAAAGGAGTTATTCAATATCTCTTTACTTGTGCTTTGGTGCTTTACCCTCTATGGGTGGTTCTATTCTCCATAGAACTAGTAGTCTTCTGGACGCTATTGCCATGCTTATCGTTGAACTTGAAAGGCAATTTATGCATATGCACCCTTCTATACAAAGAATTTTCCTAGAATTTTCTAATATTGAACACTCCTCATTAAGCGTGCCGCTACTATCTTTTTGGCTCATGAATTCAGATTTATAATAAAAGAAGCCAAAGAAATCTTTGCGCATTATAGGGTGGACGCTGGCCGTCCTCCCATAGAATCTATCCTTTTTTATCAAGAAGAAATTATGTGTTTTCAATCTATCGACTATGTTGCTTTCAATGAAAATCTTAGAAAAAAAGTTCCTACCAATATTTTAATTGATAGAATCTCTGAGCTTAATGATGATTTGGCTATTCGAAATAATGAGCTAGGATGCTCTCTTGAGTATAGGCTCACAAAGTTATGTCAAAAGATTGCTTATAATGATGAATTGGTTGTGCAATATGAAGGGCCGAAAGAGGAACCTATACCTCCTAGAATTGATCTTGGGGACTTTTGTCCTATTAAATTTAGCCCTTTTGATTACTTTTTCTTGCCTCAAAGAAAACTTGCTGCCGAACATAGAGAATATGAAATGAGTTTCACCGATCTATCTTATTACTACGGCACTACCTAGATCTATCCTTGCTTTTATGCCTAGCTAGGGGCGTTAAACTATAGCGCTTGTTGGGAGGCAACCCAATTTTATTTTTTGTTTTTTGGTTTTGCTTCTGTTTAGGAATAAATAATCCATCTAGCCTATGTTTAGATGTGGTTTTATCTTTTAATTAGTGTTTGTGCCAAGTTAAACCTATTGGATCTTCTTGGATGATAGTTATTTGATCTTGCTGTAATTTCCAGAAACTTTGCGCTCAGTGCCCGAATTGTTAAAAATCACCAGAACTTGATAAAATACTGCTTCCAATTTCTGCTGATCAATAAACAAATTTTCCAGGTCGTATAATTTTTGTAGAATTTTTTGAGTTCCAGAAGATTGCGTTAGTTACATATTACTACACACTGTTCTGTTTTTGACAGATTCTGTTTTGCGTGTGTTGTTTTCTTATTTTGATGAATCTATGGCTAGTAAAATAGTTTATGATCCATAGAGAAGTTGGAATACAGTAGGTTTAACACCAGTATAAATAAAGAATGAGTTCATTACAGTACCTTAAAGTAGTCTTTTGTTTTCTTTCTCTAACGGATCTCACGAGATTTCTATTGAGTTTTGTGTTGTGAAGTTTTCAAGTTTTGGGTGAATTCTTTTTGATGGATTATGGAACAAGGAGTGGCAAGAGCCTAAGCTTGGGGATGCCCATGGCACCCCAAGATAATCAAGGACACCAAAATTAAAATTTTGGGGATGCCCGGAAGGCATCCTCTTTAAATCCACTTCCATCGGTAATTTACTTGGAGCTATATTTTTATTCACCACATGATACATGTTTTGCTTGGAGCATCTTGTATTATTTGCGTCTTTGCTCGTTAGTTTACCACAATCATCCTTGCTGTACACACCTTTTTAGAGAGCCCTACATGAATTGAAATTTGATAGAATACTCTATGTGCTTCACTTATATTTTTTGAGCTTGATAGTTTGCTCATCGTGCTTCACTTATATCTTTGAGCGTGATAATTTTTGCTCTAGTGCTTCACTTAGATCTTTTAGAGCACGGTGGTGGATTTGTTTTAAAGAAACTTGATCTCTCATGCTTCACTTAGATTATTTTGAGAGTTGTTAATAGCATGGTAATTTGCTTAATGTTAATATACTTGGTATTCAAGATATGTGAAACTTTCTTTTGAGTGCGTTAAATACTAAGATAAGTTTGCTGCTTGATAATTGTTTTGAGATATGGAGGTGATAATATCAAAGTCGTGCTAGTTGAGTAGTTGTGAATTTGATAAATGCTTGTGTTGAAGTTAGCAAATCTCGTAGCATGCACGTATGGTTAAAGTTGTGTAACAAATTTGAAACATGAAGTGTACCGCTTGTGCATCCTTATGAGTGGCGATCGGGGAATGACGATGGTCTTTTACTACCAATCTATCCCCCTAGGAGCATGCGCGTAGTACTTGATTTTTTATGACTTCTAAATTGTTGCAATAAGTATATGAGTTATTTTGACTAATGTTGAGTCCATGGATTATACGCACTTTTACCTTTCCGCCTTTGCTAGCCTCTTGATGCCGTGCATTGCCCTTTCTCACCTTGAGAGTTGGTGCAAACTTCACGGTGCATCCAAACCCCGTGATATGATACGCTCTATCACACATAAACCTCCTTATATCTTCCTCAAAACAGCCACCATACCTATCTATTATGGCATTTCCATAGCCATTCCGAGATATATTGCCATGCAACTTTCCACCGTTCCGTTCATCATCATCATGATATACTTTACTTTTGTCATATTGCCATTGCATGATCATGTAGTTGACATCATATTTGTGGCAAAGCCACCATGCATTATTTTTCATACATGTCACTCTTGATTCATTGCACCATCCGATTACACACCAGAGGCATTCATATAGAGTCATACCTTGTTCTAGTTTCGAGTTGTAATCCTTATGTTGTAATCAATAGAAGTGTGATGATCATCATTATTAGAGCATTGCCCAAATAAAAAAATAGAAAGGCCAAAAAGAAGAAAAAAAAGGCCCAAAAAAAGAAAATAAAAAGGGCAATGCTACTATCTCTTTTTCCACACTTGTGCTTCAAAGTAGCACCTTGTTCTTCATGTAGTGAGTCTCATATATTGTGCTTCAAAGTAGCACCTTGTTCTTCATGTAGTGAGTCTCATATATTGTGCTTCAAAGTAGCACTATGTTTTTCATATAGTGAGTCTCATAAGTTGTCTTTCTATACTAGTGGGAATTTTTCATTATAGAACATGGCTTGTATATTCCTACGATGGGCTTCCTCAAAATGCCCTAGGTCTTCATGAGCAAGCAAGTTGGATGCATACCCACTAGTTTTCTTTTGTTGAGCATTCATAGCTCTAGTGCATCCGTTGCATGGCAATCCCTACTCCTCATGTTGACATCAATTAATGGGCATCTCCATAGCCCGTTGATTATCCTCGTCAATGTGAGACTTTCTCCTTTTTTGTCTTCTCCACACAATCCCCATCACCATATTCTATTCCACCCATAGTGCTATATCCATGGCTCACGCTCATGTATTTCATGAAGGTTGAAAAAGTTTGAGATTATTTAAGTATGAAACAACTGCTTGGCTTGTCATCGGGGGTATAGAAGTTTGGAACATCTTTGTGTGACGAAAATGAAGCATAGCCTAACTATATGATTCTGTAGGGATGAACTTTCTTTTGCCATGCTATTTTGAGAAGACATGATTACTTTGATTAGTATGCTTGAAGTATTATTATTTTTATGTCAATATGCACTTTTTTCTTGAATCTTTTGGATCTGAATATTCATACCATGATTAAGGAGATTTACATTGAAATTATGCCAAAGTATCACTCCGCATCAAAAATTCTCTTTTATCATTTACCTACTCGAGGATTAGCAGGAATTAAGCTTGGGGATGCCTGATACGTCTCCAACGTATCTATAATTTTTGATTGCTCCATGCTACTTTATCTATTGTTTTTGACTATAATGGGCTTTATTTTCCACTTTTATATTACTTTTGGGACTCACCTATTAACCGTGAGGCCCAGCCCAGTCTTTGTTTTGCCTTTTTCAAGATTTCAAGAAAGCAGAATATCAAGCGAGTCCAAAGCGGAATGAAACCTTCGAAGCGTGATTTTCTCACCGAGCGTGATCCAGAGACTTGGACCCTACGCCAAGGCACAAGAGAGGCGGTCACGAGGGTGGGGCGCCCCGAGTGCGCCCCCGCCTCGTGGGCCTCAGCTCCACCGACGTACTCCTTCCTCCTATATATACCTCGTACCCCCAAACAATTAGAATAGGAGCCAAAACCTAATTCCACCGCCGCAACTTCCTGTATCCACGAGATCTCATCTTGGGGCCTGTTAGGAGCTCCGAGGAAGGGCATCCACCATGGAGGGCTTCTACATCAACACCATAGCCTCTCCGATGAAGTGTGAGTAGTTTACTTGAGACCTTCGGGTCCATAACTAGTAGCTAGATGGCTTCTTCTCTCTTTTGGGTCTCAATACAATGTTCTCCCCTCTCGTGGAGATCTATTTGATGTAATCTTCTTTTTGTGGTGTGTTTGTTGAGAACGATGAATTGTGGGTTTATGATCCAGCTTATCTATGAATAATATTTGAATCTTCTCTGAACTCTTTTATATATGATTGAGTTATCTTTGCAAGTCTCTTCGAATTATCCGTTTGGTTTGGCCAACTAGATTGGTAGTTCTTGTAATGGCAGAAGTGCATGGCTTTGGGTTCAATCTTGTGGTGTCCTTACCTAGTGACAGAAAGGGTTGCAAGGCATGTATTGTATTGTTGCCATCGAGGATAACAAGATGGGGTATTTATCATATTGCATGAATTTATTCCTCTACATCATGTCATCTTGCTTAAGGCGTTACTCTGTTTTTAACTTAATACTCTAGATGCATGTTGGATAGCGGTCGATGAGTGGAGTAATAGTAGTAGATGCAGAATCGTCTCGGTCTACTTGTCTCAGATGTGATGCCGATATACATGATCATACCTAGATAACCTCATAACTATGCTCAATTCTGTCAATTGCTCAACAGTAATTTGTTCACCCACCGTAGCATACTTATGCTCATGAGAGAAGCCATTAGTGAAACCTATGGCCCCCGGGTCTATTCTCATCATATCAGTCTCCATCACTTTTATACTTGCTTCGTTTTTACTTTGCCTTTACTTTTTACTTTGCATCTTTAGACCAAAAATACCAAAAATATTATCTCTATCAGATCTCACTCTCGTAAGTGACCGTGAAGGGATTGACAACCCCTAATCGCGTTGGTTGCGAGTAGCTATCGTTTTGTGCAGGTACGAGGGACTTGTGCGTGGCCTCCTGCTGGATTGATACCTTGGTTCTCAAAAAGCGAGGAAATACTTACGCCATCTTGTGCATCATCCTCTCCTCTTCGGGGAAAACCAACGCAAGCTCAAGATGTAGCAGTCCCAGATATTAGCAGGGTGGATTAGAGTAAAAAAACAAGGGGTTCATCTGAGTAGTAAAATAGGCGCTTGCTTATGTTCGGGAGTGGACCTGGTGGGTCCGTACTATCATACTCACAACTACAGTCCTCTCCCGATTCACTATGTTGACAGGGACCGTTTTGAAAAAACAACTATGTTGACAGGGCAGACGGCCTTGGCGCAGCGCAAGCGGAGGATAAAGTGTTGTCGCCAATGTCTTTGGGCTGGGTTGGACATTCTTATTGAAAAATACAAATGGACCGGATCTATTTACGACGTTGACTACGATTTGCATGGGTCCGCTGGTTGCGGGAAGAAAATCTTTGGGAGAAAGAAGACTGAGTCGCTATCTTTGCCGAAGAATAATATCGACTGAATGTAACAACACTATCATAGGAAATAATATCCTCCTGTTAAATCGTGAATTTAAAGAACTGGTGCATGAGCATTGAGCTTTATTTATTTATTTACTGATTTATGTTTAGGGGACCATGAGCATGTACCTAGGCTGGATTCATGTGAGAGCCTCCCTTCCAGTTAATTATGGGCTTCTCTATTGGGCCTTCATGAGTGGGCTGCATGTTATCAACAAGTGGAAAATGTGTTCGTCTGAAAAAATAGTATGCGCTACGTGCAGTGCACGGGCACTAAAGGATCGAACCGTGCAACGACTTCCAAAACATTGTGTTTGTCGTTCTAACAACACATTTATTCAACCAACAGACGAAATATACTACTGATTGTACATATAAAACAGCAACAACCAGGGCTGGGGGTGCAACAGAAGCAGTAAGCAGGCCAGAAGAGTGAAGACGCAGCTCTCTCTTCCAAACCAAACATCAGCCATCATTACAAAAGGGCTACCAAAAAGAACAAGTGTATGCATCAAACTAAATAAAGATCCTACTACACCAAGTGTACGCATCTAACTAACTGGCTCAGTTAGACGTTACTATTTATTAAGCTGTGGAGATTGGCTGACAGCTTGAACCAAATGGGTTCCTGACGGGGAAAACTCCAGCCAGCAGGTCGAAGTCTGATACTTGCGACTGCTGGTGTCAAAACCGGCGGATCTCGGGTAGGGGGTCCCGAACTATGCGTCTAAGGCGTATGGTAACAGGAGGCGGGGGACACGATGTTTACCCAGTTTCGGGCTCTCTCGATGGAGGTAATACCCTACTTCCTGCTTGATTGATCTTGATGATATGAGTATGACAAGAGTTGATCTACCACGAGATCGTAGAGGCTAAACCCTAGAAGCTAGCCTATGGTATGATTGTTGTTGTCCTACGGACTAAACCCTCCTGTTTATGTAGACACCGGAGGGGGCTAGGGTTACACAGAGTCGTTTACAAGGGAGGAGATCTACATATCCGCATTGCCAAGCTTGCCTTCCACGCCAAGGAGAGTCCCATTCGGACACGAGACGAAGTCTTCAATCTTGTATCTTCATAGTCCAACAGTCCGGCCAAAGGATATAGTCCGGCTGTCCGGAGACCCCCTAATCCAGGACTCCCTCAGTAGCCCCTGAACCAGGCTTCAATCACGATGAGTCCGGCGCGCAGATTGTCTTCGGCATTGTAAGGCGGGTTCCTCCACCGAATACTCCATAGAAGATTTTGAAAACAAGGATAGTGTCTGGCTCTGCAAAACAAATTCCACATGCCACCGTAGATAGAATAATATTTCCACAAATCGAATCTGCTGACGCATTCTGTAGCATGACATCACACCACGGCCCGGTTATTATTCGAACCATTGTTCTCAACCAGCCACGCCACATATCGCACGGCGGTTTCCTTGGCACGTCTTGTCGAAGCAGAGATCGTGTCCCCTTATCACGGGATTCTCATCAATACGGGTGTGGGTAACCCAACCGCGCAATCAATTACGGTGCTTGGGGAATAAGCGATTTTACCAGGTGAGTGGGGAGGCGCATCGCCTCTTCCACCCTTATAAAGGGACAACATTTCACCCTTTTCACCTACGCCTTCTTCCTCCTAGCTCGTCCGTTCTTGCGCACTCGAGCTCTAGCGCCCAAGTTCGCATTTTTCTCCTCAAACCACTCCAAGCATGTTCGGAGCGGGAGGCAAGTGGGTGGTCTCCTCTGTCACGGAGGAGAACATCACAAAGCTAAGGGGAGCCAGATATCTAGCCGCGGATATCGCACACCGGCTTCCAGATGAGGGGCAGATCATCCCTACGCCAGAGTCCCGTGAGAGGGTGGTTTTCCTTGCCCATTTCGTCCACGGACTGGGATTTCCGCTCCACACGTTTGTCCGCGGGCTCATATTCTACTACGGGCTGGACTTTCACGATTTGGCCCCCAATTTCATCCTCAACATCTCAGCGTTTATCGTCGTGTGCGAGGCTTTCCTCCGCATCAGGCCCCACTTCGGCCTGTGGCTGAAAACCTTCAATGTCAAACCGAAGGTGGTGGTCGGCCAGCAGGTGGAGTGCGGAGGCGCCATGGTGAGCAAGATGCCCAACGTCACATGGCTCGAAGGATCCTATGTGGAGACCATAAAGGGGTGGAAATCGGGGTGGTTCTACATCACCGAGCCGCGCGACACCAACTGGGGCGGCCCCCAAATTCCGATCCAGAATCCCCACGCGGCTCACCTCCTGGAAAGAGAAGGGCCTGTCCTGGGGTTCATCGGTGGAGCTGACCGGACTCCAGAAATACATCAGAAACATGATGAGCAAGAAAATCAAGCTCGTCAACATGGTCCAGGTCATGCTCTTCCGCCGGATCCTCCCGTGTCAATGACGGCCATTCAGTTTGTGGGAGTTCGACCCGGCCAAGCACCAGACGCTGCAAGAGCTCTATGACATGACGCACAAGGATGTCTGGAGGGTGCTGTTCAAGGGCACCGAGGTACTTCCTCCCCTCACCGAGGACCGTGCACTCAGCGCAAAGCGCCATGCCAATCCGGTAAGTTTTTATATCTCACAGGATATCTATCTCCCCCAGTTTAATCATGTGCGGGATCTATGCTTCCATGCCATTAACAGGACTGGGTAGAGACAGCGGAGCAGATCGATTGCCTAGCCCCCCTGCCTGAAGATCCTGCAAATGCTCTCCTAACGGAGATGCTGGTTCTGGCGCCTTACGAGGTGCCGGTGAAGAAGGCCACAGGGACCCGAAAGGGTCTCCGGCGTCAGGTTATATCGGATTCATCGTCTGATAACTCCGAGGCGCACTCCTTCCACGAAAACGAGGAGGAGGAAGAGGAAATTTTCCCCCTCCAGCCGGGGAGACAAGAAAAGGAAGGCCGCCCCAACCGGGGAGGCCGAAGGGTCCAAGAAGGGAAGGACCCTCCTTCCGGACTGCTCCACGACGGCCGCCTACAGCGGCGATGAGTGGTTACCCAGGGACAAGCCCCTGGCGAAGTCGTAAATATCCAGATACCATAGTAATTCCTGGTATGTTTATTGCGTTGCTTCTCTTTACGCCGAACATGATTATGCAGTCCGTCCCGAGCCCGTATTGACGTATCTTCGTCGGATGGTTCTTTGGACTCGTCGGATATGAATAGAAATTCACTTCCGACTGCCTCCACCCCTTGCCCTACGGACAACGTCGAGTTGTTTTCTCAAAGGGCAGCGAGCCGAGGGGAGGTAGTCCTGGAGGCGCCTCGAGGCGACCTTCTGGACCCTGGGCGCAAAGGGAGCAAGACTCCCATGGGCTCCATGTTCGGCCCCCAGCCGAACACTGCGCCGGAACCTCCAGTGGTTCCGGACTCCGGCAGGCGACCCCCCGTTAAGAGGGGCAAGCCGCCCGTGCCGATGGCCTCTGTCATGAGTGCGGTGATCGAGAAGGTTCAGTCCGCCAAAGAGCTTCCGGAAGATGAAGCATAGCCAGACTATATGATTTTGTAGGGATAACTTTCTTTGGCCATGTTATTTTGAGAAGACATAATTGCTTAGTTAGTATGCTTGAAGTATTATTATTTTTATGTCAATATGAACTTTTGTCTTGAATCTTTCGGATCTGAATATTCATACCACAATTAAGAAGATTTACATTGAAATTATGCCAAAGTATCACTCCGCATCAAAGATTCTCTTTTTATCATTTACCTACTCGAGCACGAGCAGGAATTAAGCTTGGGGATGCCTGATACGTCTCCAACGGATCTATAATTTTTGATTGCTCCATGCTACTTTATCTACTGTTTTAGGATTTATTGGGCTTTATTTTCCACTTTTATATCATTTTTCGGACTAACCTATTAACCGGAGGCCCAGCCCACATTGCTGTTTTTTTCCTATTTCAGTATTTCGAAGAAAAGGAATATCAAACGGAGTCCAAACGGACTGAAACCTTGAGGAACGTGATTTTCTCATGAGCGTGATCCGAGAGAACTTGGAGTGCAAGTCAAGAAGCAACCGGAGCCTCCACGAGATAGGAGGGCGCCCCCCTATAGGGCGCCTCCTGTCTCATGGGCCCCTCGGGCGGCCACCGACGTACTTCTTCTTCCTATATATACCTACGTACCCCGAAAACATCCAGGGGCACCACGAAACACAATTTACACCACCGTAACCTTCTCAGATCCGAGATCCCATCTTGGAGCCTTCGCCATGACACTCACGGAGGAGGGAATCAAGCACGGAGGGCCTCTACATCAACATCCTTGCCCCTCCGATGAGTTGTGAGTAGTTTACCACAGACCCTCTGGGTCCATAGTTATTAGCTAGATGTCTTCTTCTCTCTTTTGGATCTCAATACAATGTTATCCCCTCTCTTGTGGAGATCTATTCGATGTAATCTCTTTTTGCGGTGTGTTTGTCGAGATCCGATGAATTGTGGGTTTATGATCAAGTTTATCTATGAATAATATTTGAATCTTCTCTGAATTCTTTTATGTATGATTAAGTTATCTTTGCAAGTCTCTTGAATTATCAGTTTGGTTTGGCCTACTAGATTGATCTTTCTTGCCATGGGAGAAGTGCTTAGCTTTGGGTTCAATCTTGCGGTGTCCTTACCCGGATGTGAGAAAAGGGTTGCAAGGCACGTATTGTATTGTTGCCATCGAGGATAACAAGATGGGATTTATATCATATTGCATGAGTTTATCCCTCTACATCATGTCATCTTGCTTAATGCGTTACTACATTCTTATGAACTTAATACTCTAGATGCATGCTTTGGATAGCGGTCGATGTGTGGAGTAATAGTAGTAGATGCGGCAGGAGTCGGTCTACTTGTTATGGACATGATGCCTATATACATGATCATGCCTAGATAATCTCATAACTATGCGCTTTTCTATCAATTGCTCGACAGTAATTTGTTCACCCACCGTAATACTTACGCTATCTTGAGAGAAGCCACTTGTGAAACCTATGGCCCCTGGGTCTATCTTTTATCATACTTGTTTCCAATCTACTATTATTTGCATCTTTACTTTTTGCATCTATATTATAAAATACCAAAAATATATTTATCTTATCATACTATCTTTATTAGATCTCACTTTCGCAAGTGGCCGTGAAGGGATTGACAACCCCTTTATGGTGTTGGTTGCAGTTCTTAGTTTGTTTGTGTAGGTGCGTGGGACTTTTGAGGAGCCTCCTCTTTGGATTGATACCTTGGTTCTCAAAACTGAGGGAAAATACTTACGCTACACTTTGCTGCATCACCCTCTCCTCTTCGAGGAAAACCAACGCAAGCTCAAGACGTAGCAGAGTGCATCGAGCGAGAAAAACAAGAGGCCCGAGTAGGCGAGGTGCAGCAATAGCTCCAGGCTCTCGTCAAGAAGCACGAGTCCTTGGAGCTTGACTCTAATACACGAGGGTCCGAGCTTGCGAAGGCCCTCGAAAGCGCAAAACATGCCAAGGCCGAAACCCGAAAGGCCCTCCAGGAAATTGAGGCGGTTAAGAAGATAGAGGCGGGTAAGGCATTCATTATTCAAAGCAAGCATGTGAAGGAAACTTTCTTTTTACTTACCCGAATTTGGAGCTCTCCAGGAGCGTTCGCAGATTTACCCCGCAGTGTGTCAGATGCCACGGAGTTCTACTGGGCCGAGGAGGGGAGCTCGACGGAGAAGTTGTTCTGGTCTCAGTATACTGGGACCGAACACCCCATGCCTTTGAGCGACCAGCTGAAGCAACTGGTCGAGCTTCACAAGGTTGCCGAACAGGCCATGAAGGTTCTCATAGTCCGGATGTGGCCTGGCGAGCCCCTGCCTGGCAGCTACTTCGGCCTGGTGAGGCGGCTTGTGAATGCCTGCCCCCGGTTTGAAGTCATCAAGCGGTCCATCTGCATCGAAGGTGCACGCAGGGCCTTTGCCCGTGCGAAATTGCACTAGGCGAAGATGGACGCCGAGAAGTTGGTGAAGGAGGGGCCACCGCAGGGCAAGGAGCATTGCCACCCCGAAATGTATTATGACAGTGTCCTGAAGGGTTCCCGCCTTGTGGCGGAGGAATGTTCTAAAGATGTAATTTTTGAATGAACGTGCTCATGTGATCATGTAATGTGAAATTAGTTCATTTGCGTTATGCAACGCTTTTTGAATTTAAAATATTACCTTCTGTGCGGCCGTTTATAAAATCTGAGAGTTGGCCAGTCATCGGCTTCTGCCCCCATGTAACTAGTACTAGGGTGTTCGGGATAAACCTGAGCACTCTTTTTCCCAATTTTGGGTCCTTCGAGGGAGGTGTTCAGCACAACGAACCAGGCAATCGGACTATAAGGCTTTATCACTCTTACTTAGCCATAGAAGTCTACAATTTTAAATTTTGGCGAAGCCCCTAGTATTCGAAGGCCAAATTTGAGGCGCTATATACGCCTAAGTTGGGCAAGGCCGACTCCTACTTGAAGCGGAAAAAGTCTTTAAGGACTTAAGACCTCTCGAACAGCGACCAGCTCTGGCCTTATCATGACAGTCAGTTTTTGGCTTTCTCTACTGAGGTGCTCGTCCGGAAGAACCGGGACACAATCGCAGTAGTTCTCCCAGCGCTACCTTAGCCGATATAGCGGAACGTAAGGTACCAAAACATGGGAGCCGGGCTAACCCAACTATTGACCCAAGACATGATTCGGAGCTGATGCATATAATGCTATAAGTTTGGGGTGCCGCACTGTCGAAAGTGTTCGGGCTTCTCACGCCGTATTATGGGGTATACGAAAGCCCCTGGCGTACTGGTCGTACCAAAATGTACGGGTGCAAATTGTCTTAAATAAACATATAAGAAAAAAGATGGATAATGCAGTAATAGACTAATGCTATGCATTGTTATTTAAATAATACGTCGAAGCGTACAGATACAAGTAGTGCAATAAGGAAAAAATAGGACTATTTGACATGTCCTATCCAAGGATAAGTTGTGTATGGGTATTAAAAATGGGTACTTCTATTGTTATCAGAGACCACCTGGGGATTCCCTTGTACGTCTTAGCTTCTTGCCTCCTTGGTTGTTCCTTCCCGTAATGTGTCCGGCAATCATACTGTCGGAAAGGTCTTCCAGAAAGTAAGTTCCTGAAAGAGAAAAAATGATAAAGGTATGCAGCCCCTAGGGCGGTTGACAAGCGTTGCGGGACGTGTCCTGATTGTGCCCCCGCCTATGCCCATGGTATTTTCAATGCATAATTATGTACGCGCGGCACGGATTTCGTCGCTTGACTGGGACTAGGACGGGGCCCGAATTGCTAGGCGAGCTCTGAACGAGCCCAGGGATCCTGCTGCAGGTTACTCCAGACTCGCTTGACGGTGTCCGGGGGCTGTATCACCGAATTGGCGGTTTGCCTTAAAAGGCTGCTTTGTGCTTCTGCTGCGAGGGCTGCAGTGTGCTCCTCCGTGTGGAGCAAGCGCTCTGTGTTTCAATTGACTGTTATGACCCCCCTAGGTCCTGGCATCTTGAGCTTGAGGTTTGCGTAATGCGGTACCGCATTGAATTTTGCAAATGCGGTTCGCCCGAGCAGTGCGTGATAGCCACTGCGGAACGGGACGATATCGAAGATTAACTCCTCACTTCGGAAGTTGTCCAGAGATCCGAAGACCACTTCCAGTGTGATTGATCCCGTGCAATGGGCCTCTACACCTGGGATGACAACCATAAAGGTGGTTTTGGTGGGTTTGATCCTCGAGGGATCTATACCCATTTTTCGCACGGTATCCAGATAGAGCAGGTTCAGGGTGCTGCCGCCATCCATGAGGACTCGAGTGAGGTGAAATCTGTCAATGATAGGGTCTAGGACCAATGTGGCGGATCTGCCATGACGGATACTAGTGGGGTGGTCCCTGCGATAGAAGGTGATCGGACAAGAGGACCATGGGTTGAACTTTGGGGCGACAGGCTCCATCGCATAGACGTCCCTTAGTGCGCGCTTCCGTTCCCTCTTGGGAATTTGGTTTGCGTATATCATGTTCACCGTCTTCACTTGTGGGGGGAACCTCTTATGTCCTCCCATGTTCGGCGGCCGGGACTCCTCATCGTCATCACTATGCAGCCCCTTGTCCTTGTTTTCGGCATTCAACTTGCCGGCCTGCTTGAACACCCAGCATTCTCTGTTGGTGTGACTGGCTGGCTTATCGGGGTGCCGTGGATTTGACACGAGCGATCAAGTATACGATCCAAACTGGACGGGCCCGGAGTACTTCTTTTGAATGGCTTTTTCCGCTGAGCGGATCGAGAGCCTCTGAATCCGGCATTGACTGTCGTATCTTCGGCGCTATCGCCGTTGTTGCGGCGCTTATGTCTGTTACGACGTGGTCTGCCGTTAGCATCTTTAGTATCTGAAGTGCCCGGATTCCTTGATGTGTTGTTGGTGTGAGCCAGCCAGCTATCCTCGCCCGCGCAAAAGCGGGTCATGAGTGTCGTGAGGGCTGCTATAGATTTCGGCTTTTCCTGGCCGAGGTGCCGGGCGAGCCACTCATCATGGATGTTATGCTTGAATGCCGCTAAGGCCTCAGCATCCGGACAGTCGACAATTTGGTTTTTCTTAGTTAGGAACTGTGTCCGAATTGCACGGCGATTCCCCTGGCTGCTGAGTTATATGGCTCAAGTCATCAGCATCCGGTGGTCGCACATATGTGCCCTGGAAGTTGTCAAGGAATGCATCTTCCAAATCCTCCCAACTGCCGACGGAGTCTGCTAGCAAGCTATTCAGCAAATGCCGAGCTGGTCCTTTGAGTTTTTGTGGGAGGTACTTGATGGCATGTAGATCATCACCGCGAGCCATGTGGATGTGGAGGAGGAAATCCTCAATCCATACCGCGGGATTTGTTGTACCATCATACGATTCGATATTTACGGGTTTAAAACCCTCTGAGAATTCGTGATCCATAACTTCATCAGTGAAGCATAGGGGTGTCTGGCGCCTGCATGCTGTGCTATATCACGACGCGGTTCATATGAGTCTTGTCTGCTGTATTCGGCCCGGCCGGATTTACTTTTAGTGTATCCGGCGTGACGGTCATCGTCCCGCGTTGGTGCGTGCCCCTGTGACACGTATATCGATCTTGCATGTTTTGCCCTGCTTTCCAATATGTCTCGCAGGTCCCGCGTGTTGCCCCGGGCCTTAGTATTTTTGTTTGTGTGGCGGCGGGGTGCAGGCTGAACTTCAGGCGGAAACGCCTCTCTGTCTCGGCCACGAGGTGGCCGATCAGCCGCATCGTACGCTGGTGATGTAGGTTTCAATGCTTCCTCCTCTAGTTGAGGTAGCAACCTGCGCTTTGGATAACTTTTGGAGGGGCGGTCGAGTTCGTATTCCTCGGCCGCAAGGACTTCTGTCCATCTGTCTGCTAGCAAATCTTGATCAGCACGAAGCTGTTGTTGCTTTTTCGTCAGGCTATCGCTGTGGCTATAAGCCGGCGCTTGAAGCGCTCCTTCTCGATGGGATCCTCAGGCACGATAAATTCTTTATCGCCGAGGCTCACCTCGTCTTTGGAGAGAGGCATGTAATTGTGATCCTCCGTTTCTCCATTTGCTGCCTGTTCTGGAGGGCTAGCTTGTTCATCCTCCTACTCTAAATCTGGCTGGAGGGGATTGTCATCGTCTTCGGCACTATCCGGAGTGTTATTGTCTCTTGTGCCGGTATCACTACTTTTACTGTGGCGGGACTTAGAGCGGCGCCGCTGACGTCGATGCTTGGGTTGCTTCTTGGAGGGGTCACCCTCCGCTGTCTTGTCGCCATTGCCTTCTTTGGGGGTATCCACCATATATATATCATATGATGAGGTGTCGGTCCAGCATACAATAGGCGGTGGTTCCTGATTCGTCTCTGCATCGTCGTCCATACCGTCGATGTCTTGAGTCGAAGTCGAGCATGTCGGTTAAATAAATCGCCGGTGCTGGCTACTAAGTGGGTGGTGGGTGGGCAGCGAATTTCTTCGTCGTACGCATCCCATTCTAGTTGGACATAGTTTGGCCAAGGTTCTCCTGACAAGGAGAGGGACCTTAATGAATTTAGCACGTCGCCGAAAGGCGAGTGCTGAAAGATATCCGCAGAGGTAAACTCCATGATTGGTGCCCAATCGGATTCGATAGGCGTGGACGCAGGCGGCTCGGAGTCTGTGGCCGGAGACGAATCCAGTGGTTCGGCATCACAGCTCTCGTGAGGGGTGAAGTTAGTATCTGGGTCTATCGCCACCGAGAGTGCGGCCTCCATGGCGGGGTCTATCCACCCGTCCACGGATGGCGCGATTTGCTCCGGATTGAAGGCCGGAGTAGTTGCAGGTGTGATCTCCCGAACACTGTCTGACAGCAGAGCTAAATCATGCTCGTCGTGATCGTGCGACGCACCTGGCATGGGCTCGAATCCGTCGAAGATCAAGTCTCCACGGATGTTGGAAATATAGTTCAAACTTCCAAACCTGACCTAATGGCCAGGGGCGTAGCTTTCGATCTGCTCCAGATGGCCAAGCGAATTGGACCGCAGTACGAAGCCGACGAATACGAAGATCTATCCGGGGAGAAAAACCTTGCCCTGGATCGCATCGTTATCGATGATCGAAGGAGCCATCAAGCCTTACGGTGACGGCACAGTGGAACTCTCAATGAAAGCACCAATGTCGGTGTCAAAACCGGCAGATCTCAGGTAGGGGGTCCCGAACTGTGCGTCTAAGGCGGATGGTAACAGGAGGCGGGGGACACGATGTTTACCCAAGTTCGGGCCCTCTCGATGGAGGTAATACCCTACTTCATGGTTGATTGATCTTGGTGATATGACTATTACAAGAGTTGTTCTACCACGAGATCGTAGAGGCTAAACCCTAGAAGCTAGCCTATGGTATGATTGTTGTTGTCCTACGGACTAAACCCTCCGATTTATGTAGACACCGGAGGGGGCTAGGGTTACACAGAGTCGGTTACAAGGGAGGAGATCTACATATCCGCATTGCCAAGCTTGCCTTCCATGCCAAGGAGAGTCCCATCCGGACACGAGACGAAGTCTTCAATCTTGTATCTTCATAGTCCAACAGTCCGGCCAAAGGATATAGTCCGGCTGTCCGGAGACCCACTAATCCAGGACTCCCTCAACGACCCTCTCTCCTACTTTGGGTTGCAGAGCGTGGCGACACATATCAGGGTATGGTGCATGCAGAGACGCATGGTAAGCAGTGTACACACAGTTTTTCCTGATGAACGAAACCGCGCTGCCATCATGATCCTTGCCATCGGTTATCTCCTGGTTAATTGGATAATTCAGTCCGACAAACAGAGAGCGTGTACCAAGGCTACTTACCAACCTCCAGTCAAAAATTCCTGAAGGCCTAGAGAAGTTGGGATCCTGCTCAAAGACCTTGCAGTGACTATGATTGTATTCTGCGAAACAACACGTTTGGTACATGCGAACGATCATCAATCGTTCGCCATCGTCTGATCGATCCAGGAACCACCTGCTGCTTTTCTTTGAAAGGTTCTGGGATTAGGAAGGGTAGGGACACCAGGCGGCCTACAACATCATATCAAGTTGTAGTCAAATAACCGTAAAAAAAAGTTGGAGTCAAATAAAAAAGGGCTCTTGATGTAGTCAATCTTAAGAACATCATGTTATGAGCATGAATATTTTTTCAGTAAATGTTGACGGTAATATAAGAAAGCCACCATGATATCATGGGAAAGTAACATACTGCTGTAACAGCGGTTTGTAGCGATGACTGGAGTAGGCCAGCAATACGTCCAACCATAGTAGGAGTCGACAGCGTAAATGAAGCCCTTGTGTTCAATGGCATCAGAGAACCATGGAGGATGTATGATTCTGCGATGGACATGCAAATTTATCCACTTACCGCAGTGACCTATCAGATAGGCGAGACCGCGGTTGAAGAATGCAATCAGCCTGAAGTCTTTTATAATTCGCAGATCTTGTGGGCACTTGGCAGATTACAACCTTGAGCAAATGAAACTTGCTATCATGTTGGCTACTGTAAGATTTCGAGTATTCTGGGCCTCGGTGCCAAAGTAGTGCAGTGTTAATCGAAGGAAGGGGGATCAATCGCCGGGTGTAGACCTCCACGAGCATCCAGCTGCCGCGACCGTCGACGAGCACCATCCAAGACGTGTTCAAACTGACCCAGTACATACCGTTAATGTAGTTGAGGGTGACGGGGATCGGATCGCAGTCAAGGGGGTTGATGCTTGCCACCCTAAGATCGTTATGCTGCGTGACATGCCGTTTCAAGATCGGTGACATCGGCCAAGCAAGGAGCTGGCTTAAAAGCTCGCCCGAGGGCTTTGAGTAAACGGTACAGCCCCGATGAGCACGCGGCGAGCGGCATGGTACTGAGATTGTCCACACACGAAACAATGAGCTTGATTACCTCTGTGGGGAGCGAATTCCAGCCACTCTTTCGGTGGACGCTGCTCGGTTCTGCCATTGTTAGTGCTTGGGTTTCGGACGAGGGGAGGCGCCTTAGTGGGGATGGAAGAGCGGACAAAGATGGAGAAGCGAATATGTCTTGCGGGAAGTGGACAGTGATGATGACTATAGCACGCCGCTTGACTTACGAGACACATACCAGCAGCGTGAGGGTCATATCAAAGTCGATCCAACTTGCTTGAGTGATCACGATCTTGGTACTCCCTCGATTACACTGCTACTATGCCCTAACTTGCTTGAGTAGAGTAGTAGTGGAGTAGGACTCTGCTCTACTACTAGCACCGCAGGAGTAGTATGTTCTAATCTAAAATAGTTACAAACTTCAATGCCCGAGCATGGAACGACTACGAACCGCCATCGGTGCTAACTCCAATCCTGCAAGTCATGGATTTGTTTCTTTTTAACTTTCTGTACAAATCTGTAGCCAGCCTGCAAGTCATGTACACTATACTGATAGTGCAACCCACAGAGTACTTAGAATACAAGATTAAGGATGCAATTAACTTTTTATAGAGGGACAATCATACATGCAATTAACTCAAATGGATTGGACGTGACTCTATTATTCTCCAATGGCAACCGACAAATTTCCTCCCGCGGGCCGGAGTAGGTTTCTCTGTTTGCATGCGGGTTTAGCGGAGGGGTTTGATGGAGGCGAGGAGGCGTGTTCAGCCGGGCGTGCAGTGGACGGTGCAGTACTATTCGATTTGACAACTACAACTAGTATATTATTAAAAACAAAGAAGAGTAGTAGAGATAGAGATAAGAATAGAGACTAGGGAGGAGCACCATCTCGCCGTGGGCTACTCCTGCGCTCTATTCGGCGGCCAAGCGTCCCCTACACCACTCCCTCCTGCGCTCCATTCAAGTGGCCGCTGAAATTTGGGGAGCGCACTCTCGCGACTGCTAGCAGCGACGACTTCACCGACGACGACTTCTTCCTCGACCTCGGCAACCTCTTCCTCAACGACATGGGTGACAACCTCAACGCCAATGCTGCTGCTCTCGTTGCACCATATGTGTTTCTGTCCTTCCTGTTCGAAATCGTGGTAGAATTCATGTTTCTAGTTTGTATCCTAGATTCGATCTGTTCATCTATGATGCTAGTCCGCATGATTAGTTTAATCTCTGTTATAGCCGTCATGATTTATTTTGTGCCTATTCGGACTAAATCTCGTAGTAACTTGCTCATATATTCAACTGGCGGAACGTCCCATACAGCCACTCCCGTTTCATGGACGGCCTGGTCGGGGCTGTTAACGGGTTATCGGATCCAAAATCGGACCCGATAGCTTAACGGCATTCCGTTATGGTGGATGCCACGTGTCGGTCACCCTTGACGAAAGCACTTCTGTGACGCGCGATTTATCGTCATGGAAGTGGACACTTCTGTGATGATAATTTTGGTAATGTCATGGAACACTTCTACGACAGCACATGTATGACTATTTTGGTTCTGTCATAAAATTGTCATGGATGTACATGCATGACGGAAAACGTGACATACTGTGACAAACACGTATCATCACGGAAGTGTATTTTTTTTGTAGTGAGGTAAGCACGTGCACGCTGAGAAAAACCTTGTAGTCTTCGTTGAAGGCACTGACGGTGGCCTCGAGAAAACGCCACGAACCGTTTAAAGCAGCCAGCCGCATTGCGGCATCAGCGCACGAGGCGTCAACGGTGGCCTCGACGGCGAGGTGCTCCTCCGAGATCTGGGGGTCGGCACGAATGGCAGCCATCGCGACCTCATCCGCACATGCGGCCGCGATTTGCTTCTCCGCTGCCAAATGCTCCTTGAGGTCCTCGCTATACTGCGTGCACCATGGCTTAGGCCGGCGCTTATTTGGTGGAGGGGTCAGTGATTTGGGTGGACGGTGTCGCGCTCGCGTTGACGGTCGGGGCATGTGGGATGTAGAAGGAGGAGGAGGATGGGGGTCGGGTGTGGATTACCTGCCTGGATAGGCGAGGCCGAGCAGCGTGAAGGAGGGTCGCCGGCGAGGAGGCGGCAGCGCTGCAAGCAAGGAGTGAAGGTTTCAACTTGGAAAGGAAGGCGGAAAGAGGGGAAATATGGCTTTTGGTAAGGGGGAGGGGGCGGGGAGGTAGATATTTCCGCGGAAGCCAAAAATTTGGAATCGCTTCAGACAAAAAACTGGTGTGCAAAGTGTCATAAGACACGGTCCCTTATTCAGACACGGTCCAAAGATATTTTGTGCTACATCTCACACGGTTGGTTACAATAAACTGTGTGGGATCTACTTGAGTTTTGGTCTTGATTTGAATTACATAATGGGGTCACAGCGGCCATGGACAGTGTTTGAGTTGCTAGACCTTTTATCTGCAGTGATCATAAAAGAATTGGAATTATTCAGGGTTCGTTTGGACATTTTTATGCATTAAGTGAGTTTTCAATGCATTTATGTGCATAATTCAAATTTGAACTACATGCACGTGCTCAGTGCATATAAATTCTTTGAAAAATCAAATCTTTGTCCTTGGATGCATGATTAGGTCCCATGCAAGAAATGAGGATGAATTTCAAACACCAGGGCTCCGTTGATTGCCGGCAAAAGATTGAGATGCCTGGTTTTTAAATTCTAGTAAATCCAAAACTCGTTTGAAATTCATGAAACTTGGCATGCTATCATGGAGCGGCATCAACATGTCGTGGTACAAATTTTGTCCCATTCGGGGCAGGTTTGGGTATATGCTTCTCACAAACCGGAGCTTCTCACAACAAGCATGATGGTTTTCGGTAGGGAACATCTCACCTTTGGGGACGAAACGATATCCATTGCCTCTTATTGCTTTCAAGTTTTTTTCTCGTGTCAACATAGAGCAACAGGAGTGTTGTGTGAATTTTTGTGATTTTTCGGGGTTCGTTTGGACATTTTTTATGCATTAAGTGAGTTTTCAATGCATTTATGTGCATAATTCAAATTTGAAATACATGCGCATGCTCCAGTGCATATAAATTGGTTGAAAAAACAAATTTGTGTCCTTGGGTGCATGCTTAGGTCCCATGCAAGAAATGGGAATGAAATTCAAACACCAGGGCACCGTTGATTGCCGGCAAAACATTGAGATGCCTGGTGTTTTAAATTCTAGTAAATCCAAAACTCATCTGAAATTCATGAAACTTGGCATGCTATCATGGAGCGGCATCAACATGTCGTGGTAAATTTTTTGTCCCATTTGGGGCAAGTGTGGGAATATGCTTCTCACAAACTGGAGCTTCTCACAACAAGCATGATGGTTTTCGGTAGGGAACGTCCCACCTTTGGGGACGAAACGGTATATGTTGCCTCTTATTGCTTTCAAGTTTTTTTTCTCGTGTCAACATAGAACAACAGGAGTGTTGTGTGAATTTTTGTCATTTTTCGGGGTTCGTTTGGACATTTTTATGCATTAACTGAGTTTTCAATGCATTTATGTGCATAATTCAAATTTGAACTACATGCGCATGCTCCAGTGCATATAAATTGAAGCTCCGTATGGACGCAGATGCAGAACACCGTTGATGTGGGATGAGGTAGGAGACCGATAGCTCTTTGGACCAGACCTGATCAAGGAGTCCGAGGAGAAGGTTAGACTGATTCGAGATAGACTGAAGATTGCTCAATCCAGACAGAAGAGTTATGCAGACTCGAAACGCAAGGAGGTAACCTATGAAATTGGAGATAGAGCATATCTGCGGGTATCACCCTTGCGAGGACCGTATCGTGTTTTGGAGTTAAGGGAAAGTTAGCCCTGAGATTTGTAGGACCGTATCGTGTTTTGGAACGGATGGGAGAAGTTGCCTACAAGCTGGAATTACCAAAGGGATTGTCAGGAGTTAACGATGTGTTCCACGTTTCACAGTTGAAGAAGTGTCATGCTGAGATGGCCGATATACCGTTAAGAGATACAGTACCCTTGGAGGCAATTCAGTTGGACAGTGATTTGACATACGAGGAGAAGCCAGTGAAGATTCTTGACTTTGCCAGCCGAGTCACCCGCAACAAGGTTATTAAGTTTTGCAAAGTTCAGTGGAGCCACCATACCGAGGAGGAAGCCACCTGGGAACGAGAGGATGATCTTCGCAAGGACCACCCACACCTATTTTCTAGCCAACCCGAATCTCGAGGACGAGATTCATCTTAAGGGGGGGGGGGTAGGTTTGTAACATCCCAAATTTTCAATTTGGAATGTTATACATAGGTCATTCATGCATATCATATTTTATTGCATCTTCGTTTCGCAATCCTCGAAATCCTAAGCAACTCAAGGCCCCTCGGAGAGAGTTGGGGATTTTCCGGTTTTCATATTTGATTTTTATCAAATAATGAAACGAGGATTTCTGATTTTAATTATTTTTCTCTCCGAAAAATATTTCATATTAAAAATAAATGAGAGGAGATAATATGACTTCTCCAAAACAATTGAAATATCGGAGGAAAAATCTTAAAATCAATTAGTTGATTTTATTTGATTTTACTTGGATTTTATTCGCCTTAGAAAAATTGCACATTTTCAAAATTGCATTTTAGGGCCAAGAAAATGTTCATCTCGTTCTAAATATTTCATTTAGACGGTGAAAATTTGCTTTGGCATTTTTAGGTTTTTATTTTATTTTCTAGGATTTTATTTCTGCCCACGAAATTATTTTAAAAAAAACTTCCCCACGCCCGACTGGGCCTAAGGCCCAGCCAGCCGACCCAAGCCGCCGCCCATGTGTACCCGCCGCTCAGACAGAGTCCGAGCCGGACTCGTCGTCGCCGCCGCCTTGGCCCCTCCTCCAAGCCCCCTCTTATATACGCCTCCATCCCGCCACACCACCACCACCAGCCCCGCCCGATCCGCCGAGCCCCACCGCCCGCGCCTGGCCGCTTGCCGCCCGCACCGCCGCCGAGCCCAGCAGCCCCGAGAGCCGCCGCCCCGCCGCCCAACCCCGCCCCGCCGGAGCCACCTCGTCGAGGTACCGTGCCGATCCGAGCCGCCGGTTTAAAAAAACCATTCATTTTTTTTAGAAACCCTAGTTCGGTTTTCGGTTCGCCGGTTTTCCTCGGTTCTTCTAATTTGCGGACGTTCGTCCGTACGTTCGTTTTAACGAACGGTAGTTCGCCCGTTAGTTACAGCTAACGAGCGGCTTCGTTAATGCATTCGTCGATTTTCTTTTAATCGCATTTTTTCCGCGATTATTCTTGATCGTGATTTCTGATCTGATCTTAGTTTCTGTTTATCTTTTCGCTCGTTAGTCGGAATCAGGCAATTCAAGCGCCTAGATCTTCGTCTCGAGACCCTCTTTCCGTTTAATCAACTTAAACAAGATTTTGGTACTATAAATTTGACCCTAGTTCAGATTAGTATACGGATCTTGTTTCTTTCGCCGTTTGAGTTTTGTTGCTCCGTTTGGTTTGATTCTTTTGCGAACCGGAGTTCTTAGGTTGAACTTTTTGGTCAACCTCTTTTAGTTGAGTTTGCTTGTGCATCTTTGTTGTTGCTTATGTAAGTTATTGTTTGTTTGTGATAGAATTCCCGGAGTGCGAAGCGTGTTACTACGAGTCTCTAGGATTCGCGGATCGTCAGCAAGGCAAGTAACACATTGATCATACTCTTTTCATGCCCAGTTTTTATGCATTAGTTTCAATCCTCAAACATTGCATGGTTAGGATGTCATTAACTTGTGGGTTGGGAAGTGGTTATTGAGGTAGAACCTATTGCTCTGTTACTATCAAACCCTCGGGAGTTACTTCTACGTGTTGCTTATATTGCTATGCTTTGCTCGTAGACGTGGTTGGGTTTGAGTGAATCCATGACAGATGTGAGATTGTTAATTAATGGTTCAACTTAAGGTGGCAACTTAAAATTTACATCTGGGTGGATTGAGGCACCGGGGAACCCAAAGGTTGTCTGTTTTTTTTGGAAATCCCGGGGTACCCGTGTGATCTTCCGATGGACCGCCACCCAGGCTTAAAGGGAACTAAGATGATTCATGCTAGAAACTTCCGTGTGCAGCCACAAGCTATTATGGGCTCTAGCATAGTTGAGTAGGTTACGTGAAGCTCTTGAAGAGGTAGATCAGCAGGTAGTGGGTTTTGTAGGTTTGGTATGGTCTACCCGGAGTAGAGAGTTAATGTTTCTCAAAGACTATGTCTCGGTCATCCGTTTCTCAAACACCATGCATTATGAGAAATCAACGGAGGCGATCGAATCTTGTGGGGAAAAGTGCGCAAACCTCTGCAGAGGGTACAATCTAATCATGGTTAGTCGTGTCCCTGGTTATGGACAGTCTTGAGTATCTAGTATTTGGGTTATCACATGTATCTCATCACTCTTAATTATTATTGTTGGGTTGTTAACTACTTTAATTGGGATTGAGTTGGGGTTATACCTTCTCAATGTTTCAACCACCATGATAGTTAAATTAAAATATATTCCATTGTTGTAGGGAAAAATTGGCTTTTCGCAAAACTACAACCATAGAGCTTTCAACCGGCCAAATATGCATGTAGTGATAGCATTATTCTATTCTTGCTTTACTGTGTTATATTGCCAGCATATTCCATGTGCTGACCCGTTCTCGGGCTGCAACGTGTTGTGTTGCAGACTTTTCAGACGAGGAGTAAGGTTCATTAGGTCGTTGCCGTGCAGCTCAGCAATGCTGTTGGAGTTGATGGACTCACTTTATCTTCCAAGCCTTCCGCTGTTATCGCATTAGATGGACTTAAGCCATATTATTGTAATAAGTTCTCTTTTGAGACATTCGATGTAATAAGTGTGCGATTGCTACTCTGTTATAAATCCTTCGAGTACTATGTGTGTCAGCATTACGAATCCAGGGATGACACTGAAACACAGAGATTTGACCATCTGAGGTCGGGTCGCTACATATCGTACATCCACGTTGATGGAGACTTCAATCCACGAAGGGTAACGGTTGCGGGAGTCCACGAAGGGCTCCACCCAAGAAGGGTCCATGAAGAAGCAACCTTGTCTATCTCACCCAAGAAGGACTTGCCTCACTAGAGGTAGATCTTCACGAAGTAGGCGATCTCCCTGCCCTTACAAACTCCTTGGTTCAACTCCACAATCTTGTCGGAGGCTCCCAAGTGACACCTAGCCAATCTAGGAGACACCACTCTCCAAGAAGTAACAAATGGTGTGTTGATGGTGAACTCCTTGCTCTTGTGCTTCAAATGATAGTCTCCCCAACACTCAACTCTCTCTCACAGGATTTGGATTTGGTGGAAATAAGATTTGAGTGGAAAGCAACTTGGGGAAGGCTAGAGATCAAGATTCATATGGTAGGAATGGAATATCTTGGCCTCAACACAAGGGTAGGTGGTTCTCTCTCAGAAAATGTGTACTGGAAGTGTAGGTTCGTTCTGATGGCTCTCTCCATGAATGAAGAGTGGGTGGAGGGGTATATATAGCCTCCACACAAAATCTAACCGTTACACACAATTTACCAATCTCGGTGGGACCGAATTGAGAAACTCGGTCAGACCGATTTAGCAAATCTAGTGACCGTTAGGATTTTCGGTGGGACCGACATGCAACTCGGTAGGACCGATATGGTTAGGGTTAGGGCATAACGTAATCTCGGTGAGACCGATTACACGAACTCGGTTGGACCGATTTTGGTAATGAGCTAACCAGAGAGTTGGTCAGGCAAACTCGGTGAGACCGATTACACAAACTCGGTGGGACCGATTTTGGTAATAAGCTAACCAGAAAGTTTGCATTGTAATCTCGGTAGTACCGATTGCTCAAACTTCGGTGAGACCGATTTTGGTAATAGACATACAGAGAGATTACAATCCCATCTCGGTGAGACCGAGATCCCTATCGGTGAGATCGATTTGCCTAGGGTTTGTGGCGATTGGCTATGACATCTGAACTTCGGTGGCGCCGGATAGAAAGAATCGGTGGGGCGAGTTAGACTTTGGGTTTAGGACATATGTGGATGTGGGAAAGTAGTTGAGGGCTTTGGAGCATATCACTAAGCACTTTGAGCAAGCAAGCCATTAAGCAACACCTCATCCCCTCTTGATAGTATTGGCTTTTCCTATAGACTCAATGTGATCTTGGATTACTAAAATAGAAAATGTAGAGTCTTGATCTTGAAGCTTGAGCCAATCCTTTGTCCTTAGCATCTTGAAGGGGTTCCACATCCTGTAGTCCATGCCACTCCATTGTTGAACTTGTCTGAAACATACTAGATAAAAATGTTAGTCCAACAAGAGATATGTTGACATTAATTACCAAAACCACCCAGGGAGCACTTGTCCTTTCAGAAATCAAGGTGGTTATAATCAACAGTCTGGCCAAGGAGGTCAGGAACAGCAACAATCGGGTTATCAGAGCAATCCGAAGCAGCTGAATAGTGGACAGTATCATGTGTTCACCACTAGTCTATGCAAACGAGACCAGAAAGTTCACAAAAGGGTTGTGAATGCTGTTGAGCCGGCAGTCCCTCGTTATTTAAGGTGGTCAGAGCAGCCCTTTGTATGGAGCAGGGAAGATCACCCTCCCCGAGTTGACAATCTGGGTCAGTTGGATTTGGTGGCGGCACCTCAAGTGGGTGGATATAAATTCACTAAGGTGCTCATGGATGGAGGCAGTAGTATCAACATCCTCTATTATGAGACCTTCCATCGTATGGGGCTAACTGATAAGAATCTTAAGACATCCAACACTGTTTTCCATGGAGTGGTGCCTGGTAAGTCGGCATACCCAGTTGGTAAGATTGAGCTGGAGGTAGCCTTCGGAGATGAGCATGATTCTAGGGCTGAGAAATTAACCTTTGAAGTGGTCAAGATCAAGAGCCCATATCACGCTCTGTTTGGACGGCCGGCTTATGCCAAGTTCATGGCGCGGCCGTGTTATGTTTACTTACAGCTCAAGATGCCGGGTCACAAGGGCACTATCACAGTACATGGGAGTCAGAAGATAGCCCTAGAATGTGAGGAAGGTGACGCTGCTTATGCCGAATCTGTTTGTGCAGCAGAGGAGTTGAAGCTTTATAAGGATAACGTTGACCCGACGGACATGACGTCTCTGAAGAAACCCACTACAGAGCACGACCCGGTGATGAAATTTAAGTCTGCTGATGACACCAAGCTTGTTGATTTTGTTCCAGGCGACTCATCTAAGCAATCCAATATCAGTGCTACTCTGGATCCTAAATAGGAAAGCGCGCTCATCGAGTTCATCCGTGAGAACCGGGACATTTTTGCATGGAAACCTTCTGACATGCCGGGTGTACCGAGAGAACTCACTGAGCACACTCTTAATATTGATCCAAAGTTTAAGCCGGTCAGGTAGTTTCTTCGGCGGTTTAACGAGGAGACACGTAAAGCTATCGGTGAGGAGGTGGCTCGGCTCTTGGCGGCCGGGTTTATTGTTGAAGTTTTTCACCCGGAGTGGTTGGCTAACCCGGTGCTTGTACTTAAAAAGAATGGCACCTGGTGGATATGTGTGGATTACATGGACTTAAATAAGGCTTGTCCGGCTGATCCTTTTGCTCTTCCCTGTATTGATCAAATTATTGATGCTACGGCGGGTTGTGAGCGTTTGAGCTTCTTGGATGCTTACTCTGGTTATCATCAGATCAAAATGGCAGTTAAGGACCAGGAGAAGACGACCTTCATCACTCCGTTTGGAGCCTTCTGTTATGTGTCTATGCCTTTTGGGCTTAAGAGTGCCCAGGCGACTTATCAACGATGTGTGCAGAACTGTCTCCATGATCAGATTGGGCGCAATGTTCATACTTATGTGGATGATATTGTGGTGAAATCCAGAGAGAAGGAGACCTTGATTGATGATCTGAAGGAAACCTTTGATAATCTCTGGGTCTACAAAATGATGCTTAACCCAGCCAAATGTGTGTTTGGTGTGCCAGCAGGCAAGCTTTTGGGTTTTCTGGTTTCTAACAGAGGCACTGAGGCTAACCCGGAGAAGATCAAGGCAATTACCTCTTTGGCTAAGCCGGCATGTATAAATGATGTTTAGCGACTGGCGGGTCATATTGCTGCTTTAAGCCGGTTAGGGGAGAAGGCCATACCGCTGTATCAGATGATGAAAAAGACAGAAAACTTTATCTGGAGTGATGCTGCTAATACTGCTTTTGAAGATTTGAAGAGACAGTTATCTGAGCCACCGGTTCTTGCTGCTCCCATTGATAAGGAACCCTTATTGTTGTATGTGGCTCCTAACTCACGTGCTGTCAATGTTGCAATTATGGTGGAGCACAAGGAGGCCGGCAAGGAACATCCGGTTCAATGGCCGGTTTACTACATCAGTGAGGTGCTTATTGAGTCTAAGCAAAGGTATCCACATTGGCAGAAGCTCGTTTATGGGGTGTTCATGGTGAGCCGGAAACTTAAGCAATACTTCCAGGGTCACCCCATCATGGTGGTAAGCTCTGCTCCTTTGGGATACATCATCCAGAATAGAGAGGCCACAGGAAGAGTCGCCAAGTGGGCCATTGAGCTTGGGCCTCATGGCTTAAAGTATGTGCAATGCACTGTTATTAAGTCCCAAGCAATGGTGGACTTCATCAACGATTGGACAGAGTTGCAGACGCCTGAAGAAAAGCCAGACAACACATATTGGACTATTCACTTTGATGGGTCCAGGCAATTGGAGGGCTCGAGGGCTGGAGTTGTTTTAGCTTCCCCTCGAGGTGAGAAATTTTGTTATGCGCTCCGGTTGATGTTTCCCTGTACTAACAATGCAGCTGAGTATGAGGCCTTGCTCCACGGTCTTCGGATGGCTAAGTAGATGAACTTAAGAAGGGTAAGGTGCTTTGGCGACTCAGATTTAGTGGCTCAACAGGTGTCAGGCAAGTGGGATTCTAAGGATCCTCTTATGGCGGCTTATCGCCATGAAGTTGATGCTATCGCTGGACACTTCAAAGGTTCTCAAGTGGAGCACATTGATCAAAGAAAGAATGAGGTGGCTGATGCTTTAAGCCGGCTGGGATCTCAGCGTAAGCTGGTGCCACCTAAAACTGAAAGGATCAAGAAGAGTTGTCTAGAGGGGGGGGGTGAATAGACTCTAATCAAGAAAAGTTGCAGTTTTTAATTTCCTTTAGTTGATGTTAAGTTTGAGCACAAGTTTAAACATTCACAATACATATCAAGCAAACATGCAAGCATACAAAGAGTATATGAGCAGCGGAAAGTAAAGCATGCAAGTTGCAAGAATGTAAAGAGATGGGATTGGAGTGTGCAAACGCAATTTGGAGACATGGAGATTTTTTATCCGTGGTTCCGATAGGTGGTGCTATCGTACATCCATGTTTATGGAGACTTCAACCCACGAAGGGTAACAGTTGCGCGAGTCCATGGAGGGCTCCACCCATGAAGGGTCCATGAAGAAGCAACCTTGTCTATCCCACCATGGCCGTCGCCCACGAAGGACTTGCCTCACTAGGGTAGATCTTCATGAAGTAGGCGATCTCCTTGCCCTTACAAACTCCTTGGTTCAACTCCACAATCTTGTCGGAGGCTCCCAAGTGACACCTAGCCAATCTAGGAGACACCACTCTCCAAGAAGTAACAAATGGTGTGTTGATGATGAACTCCTTGCTCTTGTGCTTCAAACGATAGTATCCTCAACACTTAACTCTCTCTCATAGGATTGGATTTGGTAGAAAGATGATTTGAGTGGAAAGCAACATGGGGAACGCTAGAGGTCAAGATTTATGTGGTTGGAATGGAATATCTTAGACCTCAACACAAGTGTAGGTGGTTCTCTCACAGAAAATATGTATTGGAAGTGTAGGCATGTTCTGATGGCTCTCTCCACGAATGAAGAGTGGGTGGAGGGGTATATATAGCCTCCACACCAAATCTAACCGTTACACACAAATCACCAAACTCGGTGGGACCGATTTAGAGAACTCGGTCAGACCGATTTGGTTCATAATGTGACCGTTAGGCATTTTGGTGGGACCGACTTGATCAACTCGGTGGGACCGATGTGCTAGGGTTAGGGTAAATACAAAACTCGGTTTGACCGATTACTCAAACTCGGTGGGACCAATTTGGGTAATAAGTGAAAAAGAATGTTGGCCAAGTAAACTCGGTGGGGCCGGTTGCAAATCTCGGTGGGACCGAAACTATTGCAACAGACAACAGAGAGTTTGCAAGCCCATCTCGGTGAGACCGAGATCCCATCAGTGAGACCGAACTGATTAGGGTTTCTGGCAATGGCTATGTCAATGAACTCGGTGGCTCCGCATAGAAAGAACCGGTGGGCCGAGTTGGACTTTTTGGATTAGGACATATGTGGAAGTGAGAAAGTGGTTGAGGGCTTTGGAGCATATCACTAAGCACTTTGAGCAAGCAAGCCATTAAGCAACACCTCATCCCTTCTTAATAGTATTGGCTTTCCTATGGACTCAATGTGATCTTGGATCACTTAAAATAGAAAATGTAGAGTCTTGAGCTTTGAGCTTGAGCCAATCCTTTGTCCTTAGCATCTTGAAGGGGTTCCACATCCTCTTGTCCATGCCACTCCATTGTTGAACTTATCTGAAACATACTAGGTAGAAGCATTAGTCCAACAAGAGATATGTTGACATTCATTACCAAAATCACCCAGGGAGCACTTGTGCTTTCAATCTCCCCCTTTTTGGTAATTGATGACAACATACATCAAAGCTTTAGATAAATATATAGAGAGCAACAAGTAAAGCTTTGGAAAGACATGTAACATGCATAGGCACCCCCTACATGTATTCAATCATATAAATATGAAACATAGGAGCATGTGAATGCATAAGCATGACAGAGTAATCCATGTGTTACATGTATCTTGGCTATATGCATCAGAGCAAATGATATGAGTATAGGAAATGTAGCTTCATGCCCATGAGTCCTTCTTGCAAACAGTATGTACATCAGCAAGAAATCCTCATACACATGATTGTGATGCATATACTTACCTTGTGGTCTTGAGTTGGCTTAGGAAGGAATGAACCTGAGTAAACAAGGTTAGACAACACAGATACACCTACTAGCCAGAGCAAACAAAAGAAACCACAAGAGAACCAAGACTGGGATGACATGTAGAGAGTGAGTACTGAGTACCCCATTGGGTATAGACATGTCCCCAAAGGTAAAGATATGCAATAAAATCAGAGATTTCCTTCCCTTAGATGTCTTGCTCCCCCTGAATCTTGCATTGGGGTATTGGGAGAAGATAGGGAACAAAAAATCAGAGCAAAATAAAAAAACAGAGCTTGAGCTTAATTGCAAGCAATCAAATATGATCAAATATGAACATGTCTTTCCCCTCTTAAAGACATGTAATTTCTCTCCTCTTGAACACCAAGCATTTGAGGTCTAAGGTTTCTTACACACACTCCCCCTGAGTATCCTCTCCCCCTATAGAAATGATTAAGCATAAAGCTTTGATGTGATCTTTCTCTCCCCCTTTGACATCAATTTCCAAGAAGGGCTCTTCTGGATTTTTGTGTTATTGCAGAAGGGTTTGGTCCTTGAGTCACAAAGCAAGTTGAATGTGATGCTGGTAGAGGACAAGAATCATTGAGTGGAGCTGGAGCAAAAGGACTGCAGGAATAAGTGGCAAGTTGTCTTTCCTGTAGTGAAATCGGTAGCACCGAGTTGTGTGCTTCGGTGGCACCGAGAGAATTCGGTTGGGCCGAAGAAAACAGACCGGTGTGACCGAGTTCATCACAGTAAAACACTTGTCACCTCAGCTCACTAGGCACTTTAAGATCTCACAAGGATTTGCAAGGAATTAGCTAAAATATTTGCAATGAATTGGATGCAGAAAATGCAGAACAAGAAGAAGTGAAAAGATCTAGATGAAGAACAAATATGAAAGAGAAAAATGCAAAAGGAAACACAAGAGAACTTCATCTAGAAGTGGGCGGTGACAAAGTCACCAATGTTAGAGTATATTGACTTAGGAGTCAAGTGAGATCACTTGATCTTTGGTCATACTCATCGTTTAAGCTCAAAATGGGGTCACCATTTTCGCTTAAGCTTCTTGATGTATTCACATCTTGTTGAGTTGCTTTATCCCATGACTTGGAGTAAAGCTTCTCTAAGATGGAATAGCATACCTTGGGTGGTGGTGGTGTCGATCTTGATCATGTAGTCGAACTTGTGTGGGTTGCTCAAGGTTGATGTAGCTCATCAAGAGTTGGGAGCATCACTTGGAGTTTGAGTTCATCTTCCTACATGGGTTAGCTTTGCAAGGAAGAGCACTTGTGTATCCAAAATGACAATCATACAATTTAACATAGAATGAGACAAAGGATATATTTGAGGGGTTTTGTGCTTCCTTGACTACAACCATCAATGTATAGAGACTTGATGATGTAGAGATTGCTCAAGATGTGAGTGAGTTGCAATCTCATGGATATAGTTTCATCCAAGTACCTACAAGGGTTAGATAGCATGCAAGGGTGCAAAAGTATCCAAGACATATAGATAGCATCATGAAAGAAATATCAAGGATTAGTCAAAGACTAATGCTTTGCATGTATCCAAATGGAGTTCCTACTCCAAGTTTGAAGCATCAATGATGTTCAATTCACCTCTCAAACGGCAAAAGACTTTCTCATCAAGCGGTTTGGTAAATATATCCGCTAATTGCTTATCGGTGCGAACATGCTTAAGATTAATGTCCCCTTTGGCAACATAGTCTCGAATGAAATGATGACGAACTTCAATATGTTTAGTTCGAGAATGTTGCACGGGATTGTGAGCAATCTTAATAGCACTTTCATTTTCACACAGCAATGGAACATGTTTCACATATATCCCATAATCTTTAAGAGTTTGGGTCATCCATAGTAATTGAGCACAACATGAACCAGCGGCAATGTATTCCGCTTCGGCGGTGGATAAAGATACCGAGTTTTGTTTCTTGGAGGACCAAGACACAAGAGATCTACCAAGAAATTGACAAGTACCCGAAGTGGACTTTCGATCAACCTTGTCTCCGGCATAGTCCGAATCGGAGTAGCCAACAAGATCAAAGGAAGACCTCTTAGGATACCAAATGCCAAAATTTGGTGTATGTATTAAGTATCTCACTATCCTTTTCACAGCCTTAAGATGACATTCTTTAGGTGCCGCTTGATATCGTGCACACATGCACACATTTAGCATAATATCGGGACGAGAGGCACATAGATACAACAATGAACCAATCATAGAGCAGTAAACTTTTTGATCAACCGGTTCACCATCTTTGGTCAAATCAAGATGTCCACTAGTAGGCATGGGTGTAGACATACCTTTGCATTCTTGCATATTGAACTTCTTGAATAAGTCCTTGGTGTACTTTGTTTGAGACACAATACCTTCCTTAGTTTGCTTGATTTGCAAACTGAGAAAGAATTTGAGTTCACTCATCATAGACATCTCAAACTTCTCCGACATTAGCTTTCCAAACTTCTCACTAAAATGAGGGTTAGTCGAACCAAATATAATATCATCAACATAAATTTGGCACACAAATAGCTCTCCATTGACCCCTTTAGTAAAAAGGGTAGAATCAATTTTACCAATTTCAAAGCCTTTTTCAATAAGGAACTTGGTCAAGCATTTATACCATGCTCTAGGAGTTTGTTTAAGACCATAAAGGGCTTTGTGAAGTTTGTAGACATGATTACATTTCTTAGGATTGACAAAGCCGGGAGGTTTCTTAACATAAACTTCCTCCTCAATTTCACCATTTAGAAAAACACTTTTAATGTCCATTTGGTACAAGGTGATATCATGGTGACTAGCATAAGCAAGTAAGATGTGAATGGACTCAAGTCTAGCAACGGGAGAATATGTCTCACCATAGTCCATACCTTTGACTTCAGTGTAGCCGTGGGCGACTAGGCATGATTTGTTGTGGACGACTTGACCATCTTCATCTTGCTTGTTGCGAAACACCCATTTGGTACCAATGATGTTGTGGTCGTTGTCGAGCTTCTCGACCAATGTCCATACTTGATTTCTCTCAAAGTTGTGTAGCTCTTCATGCATAGCGTTTATCCAGTTCGAATCTTCCAATGCTTCTTCAACCTTCATAAGTTCAATGCTAGAGATGAATGAGTAATGTTCACAAAAATTAGCTAAACGAGTTTTAGAGCGAGTGATTCTCCCGGTTTGGATATCATTGTAAATTTTCTCGACGGGATGATCTTTGGCGATTCTTGCTCGAACTCGTGGGAGCTTTGGCTTGGCTCGGGGTGGAACATCTTCTTCATCTTGTTCTTCTTCTTGGCCTTCTTCATTGTTGACGTTGTCATTCTCTTGTCGTGGTGGAGAAGGAGGTTCTTGATGTTCATCTTGGTGTGCTTCCTCGTTTTCTTCCTCTTGGTGTGTCCCACTTGTGGATGCTTCCATATCAATTCTTGGTTCACCTTGTCGTGAGGTAGAAGCTTCCACTTGGACGGACGAGGTACTCTCCTTCACCTCCGTTGGACGAATCTTGCCAATAGAAAAGTCTTGGATTGCTTCCGAAGGGTCTTTATCTCCTACATCAATTGGCAATTGCTCTACTTGCGAGCCGTTAGATTCATCAAACTTCACATCTACCGTCTCTTCAACCTTTCGGATGAAATTGTTGTAGACACGGTAAGTGTGAGAGTTTGAGCCATAACCAAGTAGGAAACCTTCATGAGATTTAGGAGCGAATTTAGAACGACGATGCTTATCAAGAATGTATCATTTTGAGCCAAATACTCGAAAGTATCCAACTTGGGGTTTGTTACCGGTGAGAAGCTCGTATGCCGTCTTGCCGAGTAGCTTGTGAAGATACAAGCGATTTGTTGCATGACAAGCTGTCTGAACCGCTTCCGCCCAAAAGTGTTTTGGAGTCTTGTACTCATCAAGAATCATTCTTGCCATCTCAATAAGAGTCCGGTTCTTCCTCTCAATGACTCCATTTTGTTGAGGTGTGTACGTAGCAGAGAACTCATGTGAAATCCCCTCTTCGTCAAGAAAGGTATCCACATTTGCGTTCTTGAAATCCGTTCCATTGTCGCTCCAAACCTTCTTGATCTTCATGTCAAATTGATTTTGGGCCTTCCTAGTGAAGTTTTTGAAGATCTTTTGGACCTGCGATTTGTCATCAAGAAAGAACACCCACGTAAATCTTGAAAAATCATCAACTATGACTAGTCCAAACGAGTTACCACCGAGACTCTTGTAGGCATTTGGACCAAAGAGATCCATGTGAAGTAGTTCGAGTGGTATTCTCGTGGTCATGATGTTCTTCACACGATGACTTCCCCCAACTTGTTTCCCTGCCTGACAAGCACTACAAAGTCTATCCTTGTCAAATATGACATCTTTTACTCCAAGGATATGATCACCTTTAATAAGCTTATCAAGATTTCGCATACCCACATGACCTAGCCTTCTATGCCATAGCCAACCCTTAGAAGATTTAGCAATTAAGCAAGTTCTAGGTTGAGCCTTTTAGTGAAATCAACAATGTAAAGATCACCTCTCATTATACCGGTAAAGACCATTTTACGATTCTCTCTCTGAAACACTTGGCAATCTACTTGATTGAATAGGACATTGAAACCGAAATCAGCAAGTCTAGAAACTGAAAGTAAATTGTACCCAAGAGATTCAACGAGCATGACATTTTGGATGGAGCTATCATGTGAGATGGCCACCTTATCGAGGCCAACCACCTTACCCTTTGAGTTATCACCAAAAGTGAAATATTTTCAAGGGCCGTCGTTTTCAGCAAGCTCACGGAACATATCTTTATCTCTGGTCATATGATCAGTACATCCACTATCAAGGACCCATTCCTTTCCTCTGACAATGTAGCCGCGAAGATTTGCCATAAGACCAAACTGTCTCATCGCATTATCAAGATCATAGTCACTATCATCATCCTCATCATAGTATCCATGTTCAACATAATCTTGTGATTGATCAATTCCTAGAGGGTAATACTGTCGGTGTTCTGGGAACGGGGGTACCCAGACTTGCCTGCCTGCGGCCTGCGGTGTGGCTCAAGGGGTGGCCCAGCAAGGCCCATCTTCACCAGCACAAGCTCAAGACCCTCGCGAGGGGCCAAGCCTCGCGTGGCGGACGAGATGAAGCTTCCTCAGGCACGGCCTCGTCAGGCTGGCTCGCGAGGAGGCTGAGAGATCAAGGCGGGGTACCTCACGAGGTGCCCATGACGCAAGCCATGACGACCGAGGGCGCCAGGAGGGCGCCAGCCCGCGCAGTGTCCTCATTTCCTCTTGGTGCGAAGGAGGCAAGCGCAGGCGCGAGCATCAAGCAAAGGCAACCATTTCGGTGCAACAAGACCAAGACCAACACAATGGCAGGAAGGAGGTCATCGTGGAGCCGAAGTCGGCATCATCGTCAGAGCCTTTGTGTGCGAGGACCAACTTTAGTCAGGATAAGTGTACTAGATGTTCCCCTTCAAAATGGCCAATTGTTGGCGCCCTTCCCGCTCAATATTTGGGGAGAGGCCCAGGGCCTTTGCCTATAAATAGGGCTAGCCACCCACAGGGTAGGGACAAGTTGAATCTAGAGAGAGAGAGAGAGAGAGAGAGCGATCGAACTCCCCCTAGCAGTTCATCGCACCGGCCAAGAACAGACCCTCGCGAGGCTGTTCTTCCCTGTACTGTTCATCATCAGCCCCTGAGGCAATCCACCACACCACACACTGGAGTAGGGTATTACACCACAATGGTGGCCCAAACCAGTATAAACCTTGTGTCCCTTGTGTTGCTCTTTGTGTAGTTTAGATCCTTGCGAGGCGACGAGGTGTAGGTAGGTAGGGGGTGAGATCTCCGCGTGCACCTCAGAGTTCGAACCTAGAGGGTCTGCCGGAACCCGAAATCTGACAAATTCATTAGACAAATGATCATTTCTATGATTATCTTTATGAATTCTAATAGCTTCGGAAATAATAATTCTAATGATCCCAACATCTCCTATGGCACGCATGAGATTGGTAAGCTCAAATAAACAATCACCAAAGCTAGGATCACTTGAATTCATTTAACTCAAGGCCCAGCCCACGACCCACGGCCCAGTGGGCCACCGCGCTACCACTCCCAGGTGGGCGCCTCAAGCAGTGCTGCGTGGCACACGGGGCACTACAGTGAAGCATTCGGGATGGCGGCCTCGGAAGAGTACGTGCCCCACATGATGGATCAAGGGCACACGCAGGAGGATGAACATGGCTCGCTCCTCGGTCCAAGCTTGGGGGACAAGGCACCCGAAGCTGAGCTCTACCAGGAGCCCCGGGAAAGCCCCGTCGACCGCGCCGGAAGCAACGATTATCGGGAACCGCTAATTCCTCAGGAGCAGGCATACGCTAACCATGGATCGCAGGAGGTACAGGTCGTCACAGTGGACGGCTGCCACAATCCCGCAGCTTCCTACCCCTCAGGAGGAGGGCGCCGGGGGCTGCAGGAGAGGAGCCGAGATCCGGCATCACCACCGCGGTGTTCGGAGCAAGGCGTCCTTAGGAGGTAGGCCCTCTGCCGGGGAGGTGCCTCAGGGCCTACCCCCGGCAGAGGACCCGTGGTCGTCGGGGGAACCGCCGGCGACCGCTCTACCCCATCGGCGGCATCCTCGGTCTCCGGCCGTCGTCGATGGCACTAGAGTGTGGCGCAAGGCGGGGCCCTCGTCTGGCGATATGAAGCAAGGTCGGTACCTGTAAAGAAGGCCCAATGCATGTGAAGCTCGCTGCCCCGTGACACTCTCCCGTAATAATGAGTGGGGCTGTACATGCCCCGGAGTCTCAGGAGCGCCGGCCTTAGGCCCTGGGGCTCCCTCCCATGCCCAGTGGCAGCACTTAGCTCCGCGCTGGTGAGAAGACGTCCAAGACTAGACTAGGTGCCGGACGCGGCTTTTTCTGCTTTTCTTGCTTTTCCCCTTGGCTGTCGCTTTTTCCCCCGTTTGGATTTAAGTTGGATTTGAGCTTGCGATTTGCGTATGTTCGGGAAAGGGGTGTTTAGTCTCGTTCAAGCAATCTCTCGTGTTCTGGTTACCACTTTGCCTCGGCTGCCTCCCCTCGTGAGCCCCTCGCGAGCCGGGCCAGGCCTAGCATGCGTGCAGCCCGGACCGCCATCACCGCGCCCTCTCAGGAGGTTCTCATCACAGGTTCAATGGGCTCGTTCAGGGAGCACTCGGAACACCACAGCCCTCCGCAGACTATCTCGGGGCCCACGTGGGTCGAAGGTAAACAAGCCAGCCAGCTCGTCGCAAGGCCAGCCACTTGGCGCAAGCGTACGGGTGATATCACATCTACTAATATGCTAACTGCAAGTTTTTACACGAGGGGCTCCCCCTCCCAAAATGCTCTTACAACCTTGAGGGCCAAGCCCGAACTCTATCTGCGTAGGATAAGGAAGCAGGAGCAGCACGCGGTCAATCGGATAAATCCCCCAATGCATCCTCAAGGTCACCTCCTGAATCGTTGCATACGCCGCTGGCCTCGCCATCGCCCTCCGCATCGTCGTCAGCAGCGTCAGGGCCGTTCACCACGCCGCCTTCATCAGCAGCCACGACCACGCCCGTCATCGCCGATGGCGAAGGCCACAGCGAGGGCATCCACGTTGTCCTCCACCCAATACGCCAGGTCATCCCGGACGGCCTGGGGTACTGGGGCAATGGCTGCATCAAAGTCAAAGTTGGGATCCATGTCCCGAAGATGGCTGAAGATGCGAGAAAAGGCACGCCCGAGCAGGGTGCGACTCCTCTCCCCCACCAACCTGTTGGCTCTGCCCGACCGCACCTCCAGCTGCATCACCACATCAGTGAAGAACTGGAGGTTACCAAAGATAGTTAATCGCATGAGGCTCGCCAACGGCCGCCTCACAGATGTTGCCAAGGCCGTGTTAGCTCTTTCCGAAGCGTGCGGAGCATAGGGCCATGCTCGTGCTCCGAGATCTGCGGCTGGCGTATCTCGTCCTTGTTCCGCCGCAAGAACGGCCTCGGTCGCGTCCACCCGCTGGCGTAGAAGAAGCACCTCGGCGCGGGAGGAAGTCAGCTCCTCCTGCGCCACGCCAAGGGCGGCCCGGGAAGCGTCAGCCCGCCGCGTCACTTCATCCAGCTTGGCCCTCAGGGCGGCGGTCCTACCTTCCGCTTCGGCCTTGATCAACCCCAGCCTCTCCTCAAACTCGCGTTCGAGGTTCAAGAGGGCCGCCGCCACTCGGCGATCAACCTCTTCCAGGACTCGGGCCTCCCGCGCAGCGACATCGTCCTCCGCTTGCGTCACCAAGCGCTCCCTCGTCTCCAGCTGCTCAAGATCGCGGGCATGCTCGGCAGCTTCCAGCATCAGTGCCTCCTCACGTCTCTGGAGCTCCGCCTGGTCGACCGAAGCCCCCTTCATCGACGCAAGGGCCATCTCACGCAGCTCCACCTGCTGCTCCAGGGAATTGCTCCAGGCCTGGAGCTCCCGCGCCCGCTCCTCCGCCGCCTCACGCCGCCGGTCAGCCCCCCGGGCCTCCTCGACGGCCCGGGAACGGGCCTCCCGTGAAGCCGCCAGCGACGCCTCGGCTTTCTCATTATCAAGGTCACGCTGGTGGCGCGCAAGGGCAACGGCCACCTTCAGCTTGCGCCTCTCTTCAGCTAGGCGCAGGCCCTTAGCTTCAAGGCGCGTCTCTTCGTCAGCGAGCTCTGCACCAAGCTGGCTCACTGCGTCAGCCGCCCTCTGGAGAAACCCTTGGCGAAGGGCACGGTGCTCCGAGGCGCGCTCGAGCACGTATTTTGTGTCGTCCTCTGCCCCAGGTGTGCGCGGGGGGCGCGAATCAGCACTCCCCCTCTGGGCAGGGCGCTGGGGGCTAGCGCCCTCGCGATGGCCGGGCATGCCTCGCCAGAAGCCCGGCCTAGAGCCGGCTTGTCCCCAAATGAAGAACGAAGGGCCGACCTCAGTCAATCGCCGTCCATGACTAGTCGAGGAGCCCAAGGCAGGCTGGCTATACCCCGGGAAGGCTCGCGAAGGAGGGTCGCTAGGTGTGCAGAACCATGATACGCCACAGGATGGCTCACCTCTCCGATCGGCCTCACCACGAGGTCAGTGCTTGAGCTCGGAGCGCTTGGGTACAGTGGAGAGGGCGAGGCCTGGGGGGATGGCTCCTCAGCCATCTCCGTGAGCTCGGCAGGAAGGGCCCTGCAGAGCGAGGATTAGCCGAAGCAACGGGAAAATAAGGAACTAGGAAAGGAGAAGGCTTACTCATCAATGGCGAAATACTTCCCGCGCTTCAGCAGGCGGCAAGGGTAATCATCACCCAAGGCCTCCTTTCTCTTCCGGAGAGCCTCGAAGTCCACGCGGAAGCGCTCAGAGCTTCGGCGCGAGGGTCAGCCTGCGACGAGGAAGAAGCACCAAGGTGACCAGCGTCAGGGGCGTCGTCCTGGCGCACGCCGCCAGTCGCCTCACCAAGAAGGGTAGCCGGGGCCTCAGGGGCCTCTGCCACGGGAGCCGCGGGCCGCGGCTCAACGCCTTCAGCCGCAACGGTGCGGGCCTCAGGAGCTGCCATCTCATGAGTGCCGCTTGGCGTCATCATCCCGACGGAGGCCCCCTCAGCCTCCGGTGGCCCTTGCCTCCCTCCTCCACCACTCGAGGAAGGACCGCCGTGGGCAACTGGGAGGGCAGTCACCACAACTGGGTTCTCACGAGGTCCCATGAGGCATGCGGGGCACAGCCCCCATTCGTCGAAGCTGGGCATCTACTTCACGAAATCACCCCTGTTCGAGCAAAGGTACAGCAGAGCACACCCTTGCCGGATGCTGCCAGGGGAAGGGTCCCCAGTCAAGATCATGAGAACCTTCCTCAGCACTTCGGGCATCATGTCCTCCTCCTGGAGTCTCATGCGGTCCTCACGCCCACCGAAGGCCCGCATCCGGCGGGAATGGCGCTGGAGAGGGGCAATGCGGCATAGGAGGAACTCATTCACCACCTTGGGCGCCACGTCCGCAGCGCCCTCAAGTCGCCGAAGCGATGCCAGACGAAGACGAGCCGGGGGCTCGTGAGCGTCTCCTGCCCCAGCCCGAATTGCGGATAGCGGGTAATGTTGGCTCCGAAAGCAGGGGGCTGGGCACCCCGACATCCACATACAGCCACCGCTCGCGGAACCCAGGCACGGGCAAAGGAAGGCTGAAATCAATCCCTGAAGCCGTTGTTTCTGGTGTGGCAATGAAGCTCACGCACCCCGAGCATTGGGTGGGGTCATTTGGCGCAAAGAGAAGAAGTGGCGCAGCAAGGCAATCAAGGAGGATGCCCATCATCGCCTCGCAGACAAAAGGCGAAACGGCAAGAAGAGTAATGGATTCGGGACCCAAATGCATCATATGGATCTGGTAATGGGAAAGCACAGCATTGAAGAAATTGGAAAAGGGGGGGAACCAGTCCCGCCCATAGGGCGTCGGCGAAGTACCGGACCTCGTTGACTATTCTGTCAATGGAGAAGTGAGACTCGGGCCAGACCGTCGTCCTCCCGCACTCGTTGAAGATAGTGGTGAGGGCAGAGCTGACCTTGTCCAAGCCTTCTCGGTTGAGTATGATCGACCGATCAACAGCAGGAGCCGTTGGCGACAGCGAGCGGGGTGGAGGCACAGGCTTTTTCCCTTTCCCCTTCTTCGTTGGAGCCATGGCGACAGGAAGGGGGAGGATTCGAGATTGGATGGGAAGTGGAGACTGGAGCTCGAGAGGAGGAAGAGCAGGAGACGCTCGAGCAGCGAGAAGAGGGATGACTGTGTGCAACCACGGGTCCGCCTAGCTTGGCGCAAAATAAGGAGGCGTGGGGGAACAGGGACGCCCACGTCCAATCAACCGCCACGCGGCGCCCGAGGCCGCAGGATGTTAGGGCCTTGGCGCGCACTTGCCCTTCGCTTCTCTGCTAAGCCAAGTCGGTAGCGCCTCGGGCACGGGGCTCTTGTCGGCGTTCGGGAACGGGGTACCCAGACTTGCTGGCTGCGGCTGTGGCGTGGCTCAAGGGTGGCCCAGCAAGGCCCATCTTCATCGGCACAAGCTCAAGACCCTGGGCGGACGACAGAAGCTTCCTCGTGCACGGCCTTGTCAGCCGGGCTCATGAGGAGGCGGAGAGATCAAGGCGGGTACCTCACGAGCTGCCCATGACGCAAGCCATGACGGCCGAGGGCGCCCAGAGGCGCCCGGCCAGCAAAGGTCCTCATTTCCTCTTGGTGCAAAGGAGGCAAGCGCAGGCGAGAGCATCAAGCAAAGGCAATCATTTCGGTGCAACAAGACCAAGACCAACACAACGGCAGGAAGGAGGTCGTCGTGGAGCCCAAGCCGGCGTCAGCGTCAGAGCCTTTGACAAAGCGAGGACCAACTTTAGTCGAGGATAAGTGTACTAGATGTTCCCCTTCAAAATGGCCAATTGTTGGCGCCCTTCCCGCTCAATATTTGGGGAGAGGCCCAGGGCCTTTGCCTATAAATAGGGCTAGCCACCCACAGGGTAGGGACAAGTTGAATCTAGAGAGAGAGAGCGACCGAACTCCCCCTAGCAGTTCGTCGCACTGGCCAAGAACAGACCCTCGCGAGGCTGTTCTTCCATGTACTGTTCATCATCGCCCCCGAGGCAATCCACCACACCACACACTGGAGTAGGGTATTACACCACAACGGTGGCCCGAACCAGTATAAACCCTGTGTCTCTTGTGTTGCACTTTGTGTAGTTTAGATCCTTGCGAGGCGATGAGGTGCAGGTAGGTAGGGGGTGAGATCTCCGCGTGCACCTCAGAGTTCGAACCTAGAGGGTCTGCCGGAACCCGAAATCCGACAAATTCATTAAACAAATGATCATTTCTATGATTATCTTTGTGAATTCTAATATCTTCGGAAATAATATTGCTAATGATCCCAACATCTCCTATGGCACGCATGAGATTGGTAAGCTCAAATAAACAATCACCAAAGCTAGGATCACTTGAATTCATTTTACTCAAGGCAATAGACTTATGGAGAATTTCGTCTAAATTTTTCAAGGAATAATTTGGAAATCGTTCCTCAAGAAATCTCCATATGGTATAGGAACAATCAAGAGTAGGTAAACTAGCAATCAAATTTTTGGGCAATCCTCTAATGATAATATTTATGGTTCTAAGATTGTGAATCATGTCAAGATCCTCTTCGGGTGTAGGATGCAAAGGATCAATATGAGGTGCACAAGGGCTAGTAATGTACTTGTTCAAATGATATTCATTGAAAATCTCAAGCATTTCATTTTTCCACTCATGAAAATGTTCTCCATCAAGAATAGACACTCTACGTCTAAGACTCCCCAAAGTAGACACATCGATCTTCCTCCAAAGGTGTTTAAACCAAGGCAATGGAGACCAAAGCTCTGATAAATATTGAAAGGATCGAGAAGAGTTGGCTAGAGGGGGGGGGTGAATAGACTCTAATCAAGAAAAGTTGCAGTTTTTAATTTCCTTTAGTTGATGTGAAGTTTGAGCACAAGTTTAAACATTCATAATACATATCAAGCAAATATGCAAGCATACAAAGAGTATATGAGCAGTGGAAAGTAAAGCATGCAAGTTGCAAGAATGTAAAGAGATGGGATTGGAGTGTGCAAACGCAATTTGGGGACACTGAGATTTTTTTATCCGTGGTTTCGGTAGGTGGTGCTATCCTACATCCACGTTGATGAAGACTTCAACCCACGAAGGGTAACGGTTGCGCGAGTCCACGGAGGGCTCCACCCACGAAGGGTCCACGAAGAAGCAACCTTGTCTATCCCACCATGGCCGTCGCCCACGAAGGACTTGCCTCACTAGGGTAGATCTTCATGAAGTAGGCAATCTCCTTGCCCTTACAAACTCCTTGGTTCAACTCCACAATCTTGTCGGAGGCTCCCAAGTGACACCTAGCCAATCTAGGAGACACCACTCCCCAAGAAGTAACAAATGGTGTGTTGATGATGAACTCCTTGCTCTTGTGCTTCAAATTATAGTCTCCCCTACACTCAACTCTCTCTCATAGGATTGGATTTGGTAGAAAGAAGATTTGAGTGGAAAGCAACTTGGGAAAGGCTAGAGATCAAGATTTATGTGGTTGGAATGGAATATCTTGACCTCAACACAAGTGTAGGTGGTTCTCTCTCAGAAAATATGTATTGGAAGTGTAGGCATGTTCTGATGGCTCTCTCCACGAATGAAGAGTGGGTGGAGGGGTATATATAGCCTCCACACAAAATATAACCGTTACACACAAATAACCAAACTCGGTGGGACCGATTCACAGAACTCGGTCGGACCGATTTGGTTCATAATGTGACCGTTAGGCATTTTGGTGGGACCGACTTGATCAACTCGGTGGGACCGATGTGCTAAAGTTAGGGTTAATCCAAAACTCGGTTTGACCGATTACTCAAACTCGGTGGGACCGATCTGGGTAATAAGTGAAACAGAATGTTGGCCAAGCAAAGTCGGTGGGGCCGGTTGCAAATCACGGTGGGACCACAGACAACAGAGAGTTTGCAAGCCCGTCTCAGTGAGACCGAGATCCCATCAATGAGACCGAACTGATCCTGGCAGTAGCTATGTCAACTGAACTCGGTGGCTCCGGATAGAAAGAATCGGTGGGGCCGAGTTGGACTTTTTGGATTAGGACATATGTGGAAGTGAGAAAGTGGTTGAGGGATTTGGAGCATATCACTGAGCACTTTGAGCAAGCAAGCCATTAAGCAACACCTCATCCCTTCTTAATAGTATTGGCTTTCCTATGGACTCAATGTGATCTTGGATCACTTAAAATTGAAAATGTAGAGTCCTGAGCTTTGAGCTTGAGCCAATCCTTTGTCCTTAGCATCTTGAAGGGGTTCCACATCCTCTTGTCCATGCCACTCCATTGTTGAACTTATCTGAAACATACTAGGTAGAAGCATTAGTCCAACAAGAGATATGTTGACATTAATTACCAAAATCACCCAGGGAGCACTTGTGCTTTCAAACACCTTCTTGGATATTCTGCATAACCCTTCTGTTAAGTTGCCCACAGAGGAAGACTTAGCTGTTCTAGACCCAGAAGCGCAATTGGTGGCGGCTCTTCACGTCATCCCAGATTGGACAGTGCCATATTTGGCTTACATGACCCGGGGCGAGTTGCCTGAGGACGAGACCTTGGCTAGAAAAATCGTCCGGCGGTCTAAGTCAATGACAATTGTTCATGGTGAGTTGCATCATCGCAGTGTTACTGGGGCATTTCAACGTTGTGTGTCGCCTGAGGAAGGTCAAGAAATCCTTCGTGATATCCATGAAGGCGACTATGGTCATCATGTCGGCTCAAAATCTCTTGTGGCCAAAGCTTTCCGTCATGGTTTTTATTGGCTGACGGCTCATGCTGATGCGGAGGGTCTGGTCAGTAAATGTGATGGTTCTAAAAAATTCTCACGACGAGCTCATGTGCCGGCTCAAGAATTGAGGATGATTCCAATCACTTGGCCATTTGCAGTCTGGGGGCTTGACATGGTTGGGCCTTTCAAAAGGTCCAAGGAAAAAAGACACACCTCCTGGTGGCGGTTGATAAATTCACGAAGTGGGTTGAGGTAGAGCCGGTCAGTAAGTGTGATGCAGCCACGGCGGTTCAATTCATGAAAAAGGTGATCTTTCGTTTTGGTTTTCCACACAACATCATAACTGACAATGGTACCAATCTGTCCAAAGGTGCCATGGAAGAGTTCTGTCAATGTGAGCATATCCGGCTCGATGTTTCATCAGTGGCTCACCCTCAATCCAATGGTCAAGCTGAAAGAGCTAATCAAGAGATCTTGAAAGGCATAAAACCCCGGCTCATGGTCCCTTTACAGCGGACACCGGGTTGTTGGGTGGAGGAGTTGCCTTCTGTGATTTGGGGCATCAATACTACGCCTAAAATATCTACGGGTTATACGCCTTTCTTCATGGTTTACAGAGCAGAGGCGGTTCTACAGAGTGACATCCGTCATGACTCGCCCCGGGTGGCGGCTTATGTTGAACCTAATAAAGAACAAGCTCGTCAGGCTGCACTTAACTTATTGGATGAGAAGCGTGACTTAGCAACAGCCTGCTCGGTGATTTACCAGCAGGACCTGCACCATTATCGCAGCTGCCGGATTAAGTCCAGAACCTTTCAAGAAGGTGACTTAGTGCTCCGGCTCATCCAGGAGCAGTCCGATATGCACAAGCTATCCCCACCTTGGAAAGGATCCTTTGTGGTCAGCAAGAACCTAAACAATGGGTCATATTACCTCATTGATGTTCGAGAGCATAAAGACTCACGTAAGTCGGAGGAAGAGACCCGCCGGCCGTGGAATATCGCTCATCTTCGGCCTTACTATACTTGAGCCGCCGGCTCTCATGATGTACATATTTTGTCGATGTATCTATTATGATAAGCAATAAAGCAGGACCCCTGTCCTTTTCATCCTCAAAAGTTTATGTCTTCACTATTATATTTTAAAAATGGCCAGCAAGGAGTTGATCATATTTGAATCTGGCTCTCCTTTTGGTCCGGCTCATGATCGTATTCGAATCTAGCTGCTAAATATCATGATCACTAGGGGGCTTCCTGTTCAAACATAGGTCGTATTCGAACCAAAGAGAACATAGCTATCGATACCCTTTTGATTGGCACGCTGCCAAACCCACTAGGGGGCTTCTTGATCGTATTCGAATCATAGCTCAACCCCTTTGGGTCCGACGTTGATCGTATTCGAATCAGCATCATTAAACAACTCTAAGGTCATTTGGGGGCTTCCTATTCAAACATAGGTCGTATTCGAACCAAAGAGAACATAGTTGTCGGTACCCTCTTGATCGGCAACGCCAAAGCCACTGGGGGCTATGTGATCATATTCGAATCTTAGCTTAACCCCTTTGGAACGGTTTACTGATCGTATTCGAATCATAAGCCTCAAAATTTGTCTGTTTCTTGTAGAAGTTTTTTGTAATCATAATTATTTGACTGTCTTGAGATTCTTTTTATCATATTTGGAAGCACCTAATGAGTGGCTTCTATTTAACCCGGCTTGGCCCTGGTCATTAAATTGCCAGTATATAACAATAATCATATGAGTGGAAGTACCAGCTTCTACAAGATTGGGTTGTCACCCTTACTGTTCGCATCACATAAACCGGCAGCATAAATCAAAGGATCACAGGTATGGTGTTATGGTTATATTTCAAAGAAATAATTAATAGCCGGTTTATATATGACTCTTGTTCATATTCCGGGTTATATGTAAGCTATATGACCCGCCGTGCGGTAAGACGCCAAGGGACTTGTGATTTGTTTTCTCTATGCAGGACAGTTAAAAAAGCTTTCTTACACATAAGGAAAATAGATGATCAGCACCATATGGAGGAATATAAGATGGCGGCTTAAGCAATGTTGAGCGCCAGACATGTGCACGATGGCACGACAAAACCAAGTGTTTTTTTACCCTATTACATGACTCCCCAAGTCCAAATGATGAAACTTTTTTTAGCAAAGCGTAAATATGAGCCACCGGATGGATCAATTGTGTTGTTGACCTGAAGCTTCTGGATCATCCCTTTCCGCTCCTCCATCTTGTTCCCTGTCCTGGAAGGTTGATGATGACCAGTCAATGCCATTCAAAGCTTCAAATTCAGCTTCATCATCAATTAATCCGGCCGGGTCAACTTCAGGGGCGAAGGTATGCTTACGAATTGGAGGGATCAGGCTGGTCACTTCATAATGTGGCGTTGGAATCCTCCGGTTTTCAGCGTCATAACCCGGATGATACTTGGTAAGATCCGTGTCATTAGCAATCAGGGTGGCCACAGGGCGGATTTCCTTAACACAAGTGGTGAAGTCCTCCTGTCCAAACAGTGTGCCGTCCTCTTTTAAGCTTGGATACCCGATGGCGAGGTCGGTCGGGTCTAGCTCCAGTAGCCACGCCTTGGCCCGGCTTAATGCAGTTACGGCTCCGGCTCTCCAGAAGAATGCCTTAGTCCATTGAACCGCTGAGGTAACACAGCAAGCCACTTTAATACATCTGACAGGAGGGTGGGAACTTCATTTGACAGGGCCACTGCGGCTAAGGCATGCTGAGACCCGGTGTAAAGTTGCTCCACCAATGTGTAAACCGCCTTCAGTTTTATCAGCATGCTCTGGTTAAGGTTTGAGCTCCTGGGACCTGCGTTACGAGGTCAGATGAGTTGACAACAATTGATATGCTTATTATGAAGATTTATATACTTAACACTTGCAAAGTAACTTACCAAAGATTGCTGAGACCATCTGAGATACATGGCATTTTAAACCGGATAATTCGGCGGTTGTTTATGCATGAGCCGCCTCTGCCTTCTCAGCCCGATTGATCAAGGCGATCTTTTCATCAGCCCAGGCCTTCTTCTCAGATTCAAAGCCTTTTTTCAGTTTCTCTTGTTCAGATATACTGAATTCAAACTTGGAGTTGGATTTTTGGGTCTCAATCTCCTGTGCTTCCAGGCGACTCTTCAAGTCAGATATTTCTGATTCAAATTGACTAATGGTGGCCTGCACACATGCCGGTTTAAAGCCGGGATTATCATAATGCCACATTTAAGTCCCAAGCCTCTTTGCAAGCAATGCCACTTGGCACTTGGGGGCTAATGTGTGTTGAAGAAATCTGCTTACATAGCGGTTCATAAAAGTAAGTCCAAAGCACTTTTGCAAGCAAAGATACTTTGCACTTGGGGGCTAATGCATGTTGCTGTTACAAGAAATTTTCGATTTAAACATGATAAGGACTGGTTTAAACACACTGTTTAAGTCGGCCCTTGGGGGCTGCAGGATAAGCCAGACTTCTTATATATATTGCTAAGCTAGTCTTAAGTCTACAACATATTTCATCATAAGCAATAGACTTGGGGGCTGGTACGGTAAGGATAAATAAAGTACAACAAGAAGAGTTATACCTCAGATTTTTGGTGCATCTGCTTCACCATGTCAATTTCCATGTCACAGTTGTGGTGCACTTGGCTCATATAGCCAGAGAAGATTTCTCCTATACTCATGTGAGTATAATCAGTGACATCCAGTTTAGCTCTGCGGCGTTCCAGAAGTTCTTCCTTGGTGAAGCACTTGGCCAGCACGGTTGGCCTTCCCGGTTCAACAAAGTCAGTCTTGATGATTTCGACATCGGGGTCATCTGTCTTGGCCGGACTAGGGATCTCCGGGTTTTCAGAACCATCAATGGTTTGCTCGACAGGCGGATCAGCAGTAGGCGTTGGAATATCGTGGGCTAGTTCAGGTGGCGGCTCATGAGTGGATGTGTCAGGAGCAGCCGTTCCGAGCTCCGATTCATTTAAGATCGGTTCTTCGGCCGGCTTGTTCTTCTTCGCCCTTTTGTTGGGCTTTGCTTGACCACTGCATAAAATCCAAAGGTCACTAAAAATACAACAAGTTGAACTAAGCACAGATTAAGCAGGTTATCATTACCCTGGAGCGGTTTTGAAAGCCGGCAAATTGGACTGCATTGATTCGCCAGAGGAAGGTGAAGTTCCCTGATAATTTAAGTCAGAAGAATTGAGAGGTTGACGAGTGAGACCCGCCAAAGGATAAAAGGAATGTAAATCGGAGATGACCTTAGTCTGGCATTTTCTTGTTACATCGGGTAAGCCAGAGGAGAGTTCCGCATCTTTACTGGTCCGGGTCTGCCTCCTGCTCTCATGAATCTGTCGCTTCAAAAGAAATTGAGGATCTTGGTAAGCTAAAGGATGTGAAAATCTTACTTTCCGGGTTACTCTTCGGACTTTCTGTCTTGGCAAAGGCTCGGAGTCGGAGGAAATTATAGTTACCTCTTCAACCGCTGCATGACTCGCTCATGTATCCTCCTCATGATAATAGGTGTCAATAAGATAGTTAAAAAAGGAGCCTAAAGAGTCAAGAGCTACCTCTGACTCGGAGGTATCTTCTAAATGAAGCATATCTGAGGCACTAGGCTTATTCCCCTTCTTTCGAGCAGCAGCTTTCCTGGCGGCTTTCTTGGTTTTCGTGGCTTTCTTTGCAGCTTCATGGTCATACTTGACCTTCCAAAATTCGTCATCAGCCTGTGAATTACAACAAGGGTTTTTGAGTAAATACGAAATTGTCAAAGTTGAAGGTAAAAATGCTTAAGTCAATGTCTTACCGCTGGAGCCGGGTTAACTTTGCAGAAAGGACTTAAACCTACTTTGCCACAATCTGCCAGGCTCTCATTCAGAAGAGATTTTGTCATATCATCAATGACGTCCTCACGTAAGTCATCAGAGCTGTGCCGCAGAGGATCGTTCTTTGGGCATGTGTAATCGCACATCAAGCCGGGGCTGCGGCTCAAAGGAATAACCCGCCAGGCAAGCCAAACCCGGACCAAATCAATGCCGTTTAAGCCATTCCCCAGAAGAGCTTTGACCTTACTCATGATGGGGGCAAGTGTTTGACGTTCAGCAGGAGACAGTTTATCTGGCAAGGGGTTAGTGGACTCGGCGCTAGCGCCAAAGTCGCAGAGGGTTCTCATCAGCCGGAGAAGTATCTTGACTATAGAACCACGTCTGGTTCCGATCTTTAGGGTGACTCGGTGGTTCGGCATATGGTAAGAGACAGTCTCTCCGTCGCTGGATTGAGATCCCACTAAGTTCCAAGCTGGGCCCATTGGCACGTTCATTCTGGCGATTCAAATAAAATAACTCTCTAAAGAGTAGCAAGCTGGGTTCTTCTCCAAGGTACACGTCACAGACACTACAAAAAAAAGACACGTCCGTGACATTTTGGGCCGAATGAAATTTTTTTGTCATAAATATGACACTTCTATGACCATAATTGTGACAAAACCTTGTATCATCATAGATGTGGTGGGCTCCTACTTCTATGACAAAAAATCATGACAGAAAATGGGCTTTTCGTCCTGGGCGGGCCGGAGATGCAGCTGCATGACATTCTTTGGGCCGTCCATGAAGGAAAAAACCGTGGTAGTAGTGAGGGGAGGAAAATTTCGGGAGTTGCGGTTACGGTGGGAGGTGAGGGCGAAGCGATGCGCGTTCTCTCATACACGCGTGCGGCGTTGGCTCTAATCAAGCCGGCGAGGTGTTGGGCTCTAATCAACCCGGCGATTGCGTTGCAGTGCTACGCTATCGAACCCGGAAAGCGATCGATCGATGGCTGTTAATCGAACCCGATGGAGCGTTTTGCCCGCTCTTGCTGCACGATGGCGTTGCGGGGGTTGGATGAGCGATGGCGGTGGCGTTGCCTCTGGATGAACAAAGGCGGTGGCGGTGCCTCTGGTTGAACAGGCCCCGGTGGTGTGGAGGGGTGGATGACCAGTTGAGGGTGGAGGGGTGGCCGTGGTGGGGTGGTTGAACAGGACCCCGTGGTGTGTAGGGCTGGATGAGCAGTGAGCGGTGGAGGGCTGGATGAGCGATGAGACGGTGGAGGGGTGGTTGAACTGTGGCGGTGGAGTAGCGCGCGGTGGATGCTTTGGAGGAGGTCGGCGGTAGCCCGTGGAGGCTGGAGGAGGTCGACGGTGGAGATGAATCGTATCCGTGTAGTCCCGTTTTGCGATGCGCCATACCCTCCCGATGAACAGGACCCCGTTTTGACCGTAGCGCTCCAACCCATGTCCGTTTCATCCGTTTTGCGGTACGCCACACCCCTCCCGATCAACCTGACCCCCGTTTCGACCGTAGGAGGTCCGTTTCCTCCGTTTTGCGGTACGCCACACCCCTCCCGATCAACAGGACCCCCGTTTCGACCGTAGGAGGTCCGTTTCCTCCGTTTTGCGGTACTCCACACGCCTCACGATCAACAGGACCCCGTTCCGAACATAGGAGGTCCGTTTCCTCCCTTGTGCAATACGCCAGACCTCGTTTCCATCGCCAGTTCCATCCAAGCCCTCCCGATGAACACGACCACGCATTCCGTTCCGACCAAGCCGGTTGGCTCCCCATGAACACGACGACGACGTTATTTCTCCGTTCCAACCCAGCCATGTACGTATGCGCGAGTAGGCGTTCGAGACCCTGCCCGTATGTACGTACGTGGCCGTATTTTCTTTCTTGCACCCTCACCGATGTGCGTACGTGTACATGCTACGTGCACGCCTCTACATTGACACGTGCGCGCCTCTACATCAACCAGTATGTACGTACACGTTTGCGACTAGAATGACAACGCTACGTACGCTTCGACCAGGTGGGTCCGGACTGTCAGGCACTTCCTTGCCTGCGAAGATGTAGCTGGTGGGTCCCAGCAGTCAGGGGGCTAATCGTTTTGTTTTTTTTGCCCGGACACACTTCCTTGCGTGCGAAGATATAGCTGGTGGGTCCCAGCAGTCAGGAGGGAAACGCTTTTTTTTTGTGAAATACGGTGGCCCGTCCGATGGGTCCCTGCTGTCAGGTGGAGGAATCATTATTTTCCGTGTAATAAGGAGGCACTTCCTTGCTGCGGCCGTGGACCTAGCTGTCAGCCTCTCGACGTACAGTCCACGTCCGATGGAAGTCGTTCCTTGACCACGTTGACCATGCCGCGCCGAGAGCACTAGGGTGGTTGACGATGGCGAGACCTAGGAAGGGGACGACGCGGAGCCGGTGAAGACGCGGCAGTGGATGCCCACGCGGAGAGGAGTATGAGTATTCACTCGTTCGGCTGCGGTGTGAGGCTACCTTCGCGCAGGCACGGCCAAAGGTGGGAATAGTAGGGGTGGTGAGGCCTCCGCGCAAAGACAAACCCGCCACGGAGGCAGGAGCAGGTGGCACGACCGACGCTGCTTTGGGCGGCTGGATCAAGAAGACCAGAGGTTGAAGAAGCACTACAGTCGTTGGATGGACATCGTAGGGTCACTGGAGCTAGAATCGTTTATATTGACTAAGTTGACAAAGCCCTCCGTCCCCGTCAACTTAGTAGGCCCACAAGTTAGCTTCCCACCAATGTGAGTCCCAGCTAGTAGGGGAGTATTCATTTTTTTGTGCATAATAAAGAGGCACTTCCGATGGGTCCGAGTTGACGGCGGGGGGAATTTTTTCATGAAATACGGTGGCCCGTCCGGTGGGTCCCAGCAGTCAGGGGGGAAACGTTTTTTTAACGAAATAAGGTGGCCCGTCCGGTGGGTCCCTGTTGTCAGGTGGAGGAATAATTATTTTGCGCGTAATAAGGAGGCACTTCCTTGCGGCCGCCGTGGACCCAGCTGTCAGCCTCTCCACGTACAGTACTTTTCCGATGGAAGTCGGTCGTTGACCACGTTGACCACGCCGCGCCGAGAGCACCAGGGCGGTGGACGACGGCGACGCCTAGGAAGGGGACGATGCGGAGCCGGGGAAGACACGGTAATGGATGCCCACACGGAGAGGAGTACGAGGGTTCACTGGTTCGGCTGCGGTGTGAGGCTGCCGTCGCTGCAGAATAACAGGGGGTGTGGGTGAGTGGAGGGATGGCATGGCCAGCGGTGGGAGTAGTATGGGGGTGGCGAGGCCTCCGCGGCAAGATGCCGTCATGGGAAGCAGGGAGCAAAGCACGATCGGCGCTGCTTTGTGCGGCTGGACCAGGAAGACCAGAGGTTGAAGAAGCACTACGGCCGTTGGATGGACATCGTACGGTCACTGAAGCTAGAATCGTTTATATTGACTAAGTTAACAAAGCCCTTGGTACGCTCCAACTTAGTAGGCCCACAGGTCAGCCTCCGAAACGGTGCGCCCCAGATGTCAGGGGGAGGAATCATTTTTGGGCGATCGAGCTAAGAATATCCGAGATTGAAGAAGAAGCTGACATCCGTTGGATAGACATCCAACGGCCATCGCTGCTAGAACCGTGTGTTCACTATAATAAGTTGACAAAGCCTTGCATACGTGTCAACTTATTTTTTAGGGACAGCGTCACTTAGTAGGCCCACAAGTGTGTGGCGTAGAACTTATAGCCCATTTGCGTTTTGTAAGAATGTACAGCCCATTTTTGAATTCTAATGGAATTTGCAACAGCCCATTTACAGTTTGTTAAAAGTACAACCCATTTTCTAGCTAGGACAACGATTAATAATTTCAACCAACCGTTGAAGATAGAATTCAATAAAATTTCCCACATTTTCATGGGATCCGAAATATTTTTATCCCGAAATTTCTAGTCAGATTAAATATAAATTTGTATTACGTAAAAATCCAACGAAACATTACATACAAGAACAATGAAAATTTAAGATTTTCAAAATCCATAAATAATATTTTATAAACTAATTTTGTGTTTGGTGCATTTTTTATAGTTACTGCCCAGTTTTTATAATTACATCCCATTTATTCTTTTTAAAGCTCATTTTCATGTTAAGCCTAATGCATCCCTCCTAGGAAAGATTTGCAACCCAGCGGGGCGGAGAATAACAAGTTGACCTTGCGTGGGTATTCCTCAAAAAGACGTATAGATGGGCTAGCCATTTTCATCTTGAAAAAAGTAGTATCTGGGCTGGATATCTGGCACAGGCTAGGCAGACCCGCCCAGCCATTAATACCCTGCTCTCCTCTAAACAACAACGAAATCATCGCCAAGAAAAACTCTGCAGTGCTCACGCCTCAAAAACACAAATCTTGCTCGAGCTGCTTGGTCCCAGGTATCGGCCGCACCTTGTGCAATTCTCTCGTTTATATTGACTACATAGGTTGACAATGGTGTGGGACCGTGATGTCAGGAACCAGGAGAAAGCAAAAAAATATAGTTGTACATAATAAGGAGGCACTTGCGTACATACGGCTATGGCCCTAGTGGGTCCCTAGTGTCATCCAGTCAAAATGAAGTCATCTCCTGAATCCTCATGTTCGTTGACCACGTTAACAATGCTCGACGCCACGGCGAGCGCAACAACTCGAAGGACAACGGTGAGGGCCTCGCGGGCCCTATGGAGGTCTGATACAGCGCCCGCTGCTCATTCAGGAAGCCAGGATCATTGGACACCTATGAGCACCTTCGAGAAACTGAGACGACATGAAACGGTAAGGCCGCGCTTGGGAGCTCTGGTTTATTTCAAACCTGTATTAACATACAAGTGTAATTTACTCGTCACCGGAAGGCCCGAGTTCTGTAAGTAAAACCGGCAGGTTACGCGTGTAATTTGAGAGACCAGTGTATATTTTACGAGCACTGCCATATGGACGACATTACCAGACGATACATACACGACGTGCGTATCATGCCATCCATGGGCAAGGCTGAAACAACAGCTAACGGCTGGATTAGCAATCGTCCGAGTGTCGTTCAGCGTTTTTATCGTGTGTGAAGTACTTCCGATATTTTACTAGTCGAAATCGACCAACCAAGCACTTTCGCCCGAGACCATCTGCTTTAATTTACAAGCGTCACTTTTACAAGCGGTTTTGGTTGGAAAACGACGATCCAATCACGGCCTAATATCATGAGTTGGTCGGAAGATCATATGGTTTCACGTCTAACCTACCCGACATGTCATATAGGCAATGAATGAGGGCCTGTTTGGTTCCAAATAAGTCACCAACTTATAAGTCGAAAAGTGAAAAAAGTGACTTATTTTGCCAAACAGACCCGACTTATAAGTCACCTCAACTTATAAGTCATAAGTTGCTCCACCCCAACTTAAAACTTATAAGTCATCCCCTTTTGCATGGGTCCCACCACCTGCATGATGTTGATTGGTGTGGGAAGGTGTGTCAGGTGATTTATAAGTCAAGTGACAACCAAACAGGCGTGACTTATAAGTCACTGGTTTTAAGTCACCTGACTTATAAGTCAGGTGACTTATTGGAACCAAACAGGCTCTCAAACATCGACGATGAACTTCTTACGCCGCGAAAACAACAAGAGGATGATCTTCTTAACAAGAAAATCAACGGCATTAGATCGACATGCAAAACAATACGAAGCATTATTCTCCGGAGGCACGGTGAACAGCTCGTGATGCCGCATGCCACAACATTCCAAGCTCAACTTTGCAATCAAACACAAGGCCTGGCATTACATAGACAATATTCAGAACAAACTCTTAACACAGGAATATCTCAGCAGAGTAACTATTTACTTCTAAGCTGAACACAGGAATAGGAAAAAACACTCGACGCTGCTCACAGCAAGGGCGTCCCACTCGAAAATATCAAATGCATGTCTTCTGGCTAACATCAATGAGCAAATTTTGACAAGGTTTTCCAATTCCAATATATTAAACTAACGTGTTCTTGCTAACATCAATGACTAAACTTTGACAAGCTTTTCCCATTCAAAATATGTAATGCCTATGATCGTGGAGTCCTAAGCTTCTTGCTAACATCAATGATTAAACTTTGACAAGCTTTTCCCATTCAAAATATGTAATGCCTATGATCGTGGAGTCATGTCGCTTCTTGTACTTGTTTGGGCACTTTTGCCCGGGGCACTCCACGTGTTGTTAAATTGCCAACGGTCTCTGCAGACTAGTCATGTCACCGGTGTCTAATATTTATGGCACCGGTACATGTAGCAATGGAGGGATTCGGTGCCAAACTAAGAAAAGGTGAAATTGGCACCTCTTTTGGCCTACATAGTGGAAGGCCTAATACTCTGTAAAGCTTCTCGGTCATTCCTTACGTAATGTAGCGCAAAAGCGGTGATCGCTTCTTTCTGCAAAGTGGAACGACCAACTGGACCCAGGAATGCAGCAGTTTGCCTTGGACACATTGGCTCCTTTTGTGCAGTTGAACTAAAATCAAAGTCGGAATAAAACCGAGCTTTAATTGTGATATCCCTGTAAGCAACAAAAAGTATAATGGAAACAATTACTGAGAAATAACGGTTGATGACTTGTACTCCTAGAAGAAAAACATCTATTGATCTACCTTATCTTAATGGGAAACAAAGCAGGAGAGTAGCAATTCTCAATCAGTGTGATTCATTAATATTAATCGAGACATTATCTTAACAATGCCTTGTTTCAACATGTATAAAGAACAAAAAGCGTAAAAGCATCATTCCTAAAACAATGCGACTGATTCATTTTAACAGAGACATTATCTTAACAATACCTTGGTTAAACATGTAGAAAGAACTACAAAGAAGGATAGTACCATTCCAAAAAAGTGTTGCAGTTTTGAACTAAGATTCAGTAGTTAATTAATTCTGAGAGTGTGTCACATCCCTAATCCTGGTCTGACCTATGCCAGCTTCCATGTGTGCATCATGTTTAAATTCAAATGAAATTTGAATTGAGGAATTTTTCAAAGCCTCAGAAAACCCCTAAAAATAACCAACATTTAAATCTCATCAAATGAGTCCAAGAAAATGTTCCCGTTATTCTGTGAAAATATTGGCATGAGGTGAAATTCTTTTTGGAGTCACAGAAATATTTAATCTGGCCATTTGAATTAATCCAATAACTATTTGCTTTGGATTTATATTTAATATATATTAAATATGACTCCAATAATTCTGGAAGTTTTTGAGTGGCCTTGTACATATTTTAGCAAGCCATATAATAACCTACAGAATTTGTTAAAATGATTTAGTTGCTACTAAATCAAAACAGAGGAAGAAAAATAGAAAACAGAAACAAATAAAAGAGAGAGAGAAACTTACCGGCGCAGCCCACTGGCCGGCCCAAAGATCTGCGGGCCCATGCCACCACCGCTTCATCCTCGCCAGCGAGCACAGAGGTGACGCCATGAGCCCGAGCTTCTGCAGTGCCACCTGCTTGCCGCGTGCGCCCCTGGACACCTGGGTAGGCTCCACGTCGCCGCCCCGACCTCGTGGACACCTCACTCGCCCCTGCCTCTCTCCCTCGCTCCCCCACCATGGCCGACGCACCTGCCGCCGCACTGCCGACGTAGTCGCGTTCTCCGTCGTCCCCACGCCGAGCCACCGTGTCCAGAAGCTCCGCCGTCGTCGTCTCCTCCTGGCAAGCCGAGCCCCGAGCGCTCGCTTGCCCCGCAGCCTCTGCAACAACCTCACCCGACTCCGCCATCGCCGGAGATCCCCTTCGTCATCTCCGCCGCGTCAGCTCGTCCCCGACCTCGCCGTCTGCTCCTACGCGATCGCCGTGAGCTGCTGCACCTCCCCATCCTCTCTGTTCCTTCCCCCGAGCATCGTAGCGACTGCATGATGCTTCACCGCACGCGCCGCCATGGAGCTCGTCGCCGACGATGCTACCGCCACCCACTGGCCACACCACCATGTCCAACGCACTCACGGCTCTCGCAGGAACCCGCAGCACCACTCCGCGCGCCTCGCCGTGCCCCGTAGCTTCGGGTTCGTCTTCACCCGACTCCGGCGACCGCCAAGGTCGTCGCCGGCGACGTCTTCGGCAACCCCGAGCCCAACCACCGCCACCAAACGCTGCGGCTTGCTCCCAGCTACCCGTAGATGGTCTCCGCCGACCATTTGGTCGCCGGAGCGCGAATTTGCACTTCCTCCGCCGCGTCTGGCCTCGCCGGCGGCTAAACGCCGGTGGTTTGACCTCGTTGACCTTTGACTGGGTGGCCAGGTTAACTTCCCCCCGATTCTATGACAAGTGGGGCTCGCTCTGCTAATTAACTTAGATTAGCACTAACTAAATTTAGTTAGTTTAAGTAACTACTGACATGCGGGACCCACTGGTAAGTTTGACCTAGACCCGCCCCGTTGACCGCTGACGTCACCCTGATGCAACGCTGATGCATTAATTCGATTACTGGAATTATTCTTATACAGGAAATTTTAAAAAATAGTACAAACTTCTAAAATTCATAGTAATTCAACCGTAACTCCAAATGAAATAATTTATATATGAAAAATGATCAGAAAAATCCAATCTATCCATATGTACTAGTTTCATGCATGTTTAAACAAGTTAACTTGCTGTTTAGTGCAAAACATGATAAAGCACTATTTAAGATCACAAATGTGTTTGAACTTTGAATCTTTGGTTCAAAATAGCTCAAACCCATCTGGTTGTAGTTGCATTAGCCCAACACACTCATTTTACCATGTAATGATCATGCATCATATTGTGCATTGCATTTATTGTGTTTCTTCTCTGTTGCCGGTATTTGTCCCCTCTCGATAGACGTGGTTTCGATGATGAGATCGATGACACTGAAGAAGAGCTATATTATCTTCGGAAGTGCCAGGCAAGCAAAACCCCCTTGTTCATTCCGATACAATCCCACTCTCTCGCTCCTGCTCTCTTTTACTGCATTAGGACAACAACGATTTATCTGTTACTTGCTGCGGTAGCTGAACCCCTTTATCCTCTGCATGACCTGTCATTCCACAGTAAATAGATGAACCCCACTAGCATGAGTAGAAGTAGTTTGAGCCCTGATGTGCCTACTCATACATGCTTGTTTGTCATGCCTGCTACTACTTAGAGTTGAGTCAGGTCTGATTCATCGGGGATGAATCGGAGGTGTGTGAACATGTCCCTTGTTGAGAGCTAAGTGTGTGAACACGATTTGGTAAAGGTAGCGGTGAGAGGCCATGTAGGAGTACATGGTGGGTTGTCTCATTGCGGCAAATCCTCGAGGCTGAGTTCTGTGTTTGTGATCCATGAAACAGTTACTACCACACATTGGGTTCCGGTAACTCGGCCCCTCTCGGCTTATTAATCGCCTTGATCTCTGTCCAGGAGTTGCAACTAGTTTCTGGTGTTTGTAGGATATGTGTTGGGGGCCGTGCGTAGCGCTGACCCTAGGGGTGGGCTATGTTGCGGTAGAGACACGAGGCACGGTGTACCAGGACGCCCGTTTGGTGCCTCGGGAACCCTGCTCTCATCGTTTGGGGGCGTGAGCGACACCCCGGCCGGATCTCCTCGCGGATGGGACCCGAATAGGCGATAAACCTGGACTAGAGACTTGTGTGGTTAGTCAGGTCGTGGCCGACTCCCTCGCCAGGCTTCCGCTTGAAGGTTGCCGAGATACACGACGTGTACATGGTGGTAAGTGGCGAGAGCGTGTGTGAAGAAGTACACCCATGCAGGGTTAACATCATCTATTCGAATAGCCGTGTCCGCGGTAAAGGACTTCTGGGTTGCCTGTACAGTTCATAGACAAGTGAAAGTGGATACTCTAAAACGTGCAAGATAAGCGTGAGTGCTATGGATGGCGTTCTTGTAGGGAGACAGGAGCGGATCCTTAGTGGTGTATTGATATGGTGAATATGTGGACTCGTGTGCGCCACCTCAAAAGAGTTACTTGCAGTCGTAGTTTAGGATAGCCACCGAGTCAAAGCTGGCTTGCTGCAGTTAAACTCCACCACCCCCTTTGTTGATACCGATGCATATGTAGTTAGTTCTGATGTAAGTCTTGCTGGGTACATTTGTACTCACGTTTGCTTAATTTATGTTTTGTAGAGAGACTTCAGTCTCGCTAGTAGTTCCGCGTGGACTTCGACGTTTAGCTGGTTACCTCAGCTACAATCTTGTGCCCTCTGCAGGATCTGGTAGATAGTCAGGCTTCTCAGCCTTTTTCATTTGTAGCTGTCTGTACTCAGATATATTAAGCTTCCGCATGTGTTTTGACTTGTATGCTCTGAATGTTGGGTCATGAGACCCATGCTTGTAATATCTCGTTCCTCGGAGCCTATTGAATAATACTTGAGTCGTAGAGTTATGTTGTGATGCCATGTTGTATTTACACATATCGAGCATATTGTGTGTATGATTGAAATGCTTGGTATGTGTGGGATCCGACAACCTAGTTGTTTATCCTTGGTAGCCTCTCTTATGGGGAAATGTAGTCTTGTGCTTCCATGAGCCATAGTAGTTCGCTTCTGCCGGTTCACCGGAGTCCTGCTTGCCCAAAGACTCTGCTCCTAACACTTGACAAGCCGGCATGTGATTCACTTGCCGTTCTGTGGTTCGTCCCTTCGGGAAATGTCACGCGGTGACATCCGGAGTCCTGCCTTAGCCTGCTACAGCCCGGGTTCCGGTGTCTTGTTAGCCCAGCTACAGCCCGGATTCGCACGCAGCTGGCGACCGACATGCTCGATGTTGATTCATGTATGCCTGTCCCTATAAGTTAGTGCCACTTTGGGTTCCACGACTAGTCATGTCGGCCCGGTTCTCTGTCATATGGATGCTAGCGACACTATCATATACGTGAGCCAAAAGGCATAACGGTCCCGGGCCATGGTAAGGTGACACCGTGGGAATACCGTGCGTGAGGCCGCAAAGTGATATGAGGTGTTACCGGCTAGATCGATGTGACTTGGGATCGGGTCCCGACAGCTTTGGTATCGAGCCCCGATCGCTCAGAGGATTACCAAGCCAAACTGGTCGAAGTTGAGTCTAGAAATGCTTTAGTTATGTAAGGGAATTGATTGTGGAAGGGAACGTAAGGCTCTTTTTACTCCTTATACCTCATGTCCTTCTGATCTGAGTCAGCCTCTTCTTTTCTACGGGGATTAAGAACTAGGCCTTCTCATCTATCTATCGTGATGACGTGTTACTAATCCATAGACTTATAGAATTGATAGTTTCAAATCTTAGTTCAGTTTTACTACTTCCGTATGTTCATAGCTGGTCTCAGAACCTTGATATTGTGATGTTGAGTGGTCATGCCACTATTTTGCAGGATGTCTCGAATCATTTTGAGCATTTACAGCCGTTATGTTGTCCGACTCATCCCAGGTCTCTAAATAGTCTGATGCATTTGCAAATCCTTTCTTTCCGCTTCGATGTCCTTTTGTAAGAATAAGCACACTAACCGCATGCGTTGAGGTACTCTATTGCCTCGGTATATATGTTGGAGCTATTATTATGACCCTAGGTGTTTAGAGTATCACCTAGTAATTTAGCCATGTTTTTTGTTCCCCGTGTGATCATTCTGGCCATCATTCTCGAAAGCATCCTGTGATGCCATTTAGTGGTAGGTATTCTATTCCTGGGTTCTTGAACCCGAGGTTCACCCTACTTACCTCCTGTTGATAGTGTTTGCTAGTTCCTTTAGGATATTAGTAACCTTGCAATAGTCCTCGAGGTCCGTTGTATTTCCTTCTTCCAAATACCATGAGCTGCTTATGGCAGAAGTTCTTTGAGCCAAAAGATCACAACCAGGGTGCTCTTGAGGAGTACTCCATTCTATATTGCGACTCTGCCAGTTCTACTTTTCTGCATAGGTTATCCGGAAGAAACATGTTGAACTTGATTCGACATACTAACCTATGCATCCACAACTCAGAAAGTTATATGTTCCTCGAGTTGTTCCTCAGTTGTGTTCTGACCCCCGTCTGTAAATTGATAGTCAGGAGTACTCGTGCATTCGTCATCGATGCCTATTATTCTTGTGGTCTGTCAAGCCATTCTATTCTGGAATGACTGGGAGAAACAAACTCGATTACCTCATCCATATCCAGGATTGGGTCAAAGCGATTTGTAATCCGCAGATCAAATGCAATCAAGCTTTTGATTCTGTTCTATCCTGAAGTATTACCCACTTTATGTCAGGAACGTCATGAGAATTGCACCTTCTCTTATGAAATCTTGGTGCAGTGATACTCTCGCCATCATCATTCATTCCTCGGTCCCGTGTTGTTGCAACCGGAATGCCGACAAGTGAACCATGATGTGTGAAATTTATACTCCTAGCAACCGTGTTGCTTGGTAGTTCATGGACAATATTCTCATTCTTAGCGTGTTGATTATTGAATCATCACCCTAAGGTTGATCGTGCCACCTAGTCCATTTTCCTGGTGCACACTTTGATTGATGAGTTAGGATCTTGTCAAGTCCTCGCTCATTTGATCATATCATCTTGCCCTCAAAAGCAAGATTGTTCTCGAGCTTAGTAACATACCGGTGGTTCGTGATTTTCCGAATATCTTCTCGGAAGTATTACTAGGTTGTCACCTGACCGCTATGTTGAGCTCGTGATCAAGTTGGTTTTCCTCTAAACCAGCCATTCTCCAAGAATCTGTGTTGGATACCCTGAGCTAGTTGGTTAAGCTAAACAACGACTTGGAGAGTTGGAAGATGAAAGCTTGTCCGACTTAGTTCATCACTAAGGGATATACTTGTGTGTGTGTGTGTGTGTGTTGAAGAAAGATGATATCTTCATTGATTGGTCCTCGTGATCAGTTGTTGAACCTATTGTCTTATCAAACTTTGACTTGAGTATGGGCTATCGTCAAGTCAAATCAGAACCAACGATGTTCGTAATGTTGTCTTACTCGTGGTTGATCCCTCGAGCATACACCATTACATCTTTTGGTCTGACCAATGCTATCACCGTGTTCACATGATGGTGGAAGTACAGTGATATGGAAATTCCAATGAGTTGCTGTTGAGCCCATCAACAACATCTTGTCTCCCCCATGATCCATGTGGAACATTAAAGCTAGCATTGGAAACTTTTGTAAGCATTATCTTCGTGCCTGTTCATGAAGAATATGTTGGATGAAATAGGTGACTTCCTCTAGTTCATGTGCATTTGAAGCAAGTTGCCGCCGTGAATTCGAGAAAGTTTGTTTTGCTTCCTCTGGTACCATCCCAAGTCAGTCATGCATGTGCTAAGTATGCTATGGTTTGACAAAGCTCGCAACCTTCATTCCATATGTATCCCTAGCACACCAAGCCACCGACTGATTTGCTCAAGGAGAAGGAGTCCCTTCATAAGAGCTAATCCGGACTTATGAAAAGATTTCAATATCCTCGATGATGGTTCCCCCACCTGAACTTGGTAGTGTTTAATATAAGACTACTACGTGGCCATGCTTGTCTGGGACAGCGTGTTCACATGTTTGTAGCAGAACCCGCTCATGTTTTGGAGCTTACTACCATAGTCCATCTCCCGAGAATCTCGCAACATCATCTCGTCGATTTCTGTTGCAACCTTTCCTTTTCAGACATGCAGTCTGAAATGTCCTGTTACCAACCAGATCTGAATCTCAGGCAGATATGATGGTTGAAACATTCCCAGCATTTGCATTATGTTCCCAGCTTGCACCCCAGCAATTGTTACCCAGGTTCATCTTCAAAAGCGGTCCTACCATGGGTCCCATCCATTTCCGATGATAAGCAAAATCATCCATTGTGTTGTCTTCAACAAGGTAGTCCACATCATCCATTCTAGTCTGAGTATGTCATTCTTTCGAACTCCTTCAAATGATCGATTGTGATTGCCTTAGGCTGGTATGAAGAGTTTCAATGATCTCCGAATCAAAAGTAATCCTTTTGCCACTTAAGGGAATATTTCTGTGAGTCACCTTCCCTAAGGTGCATCGTTATGGTATCATGGCAACTCAACTCCTCGCTACGTTGACAACTGTTCACCACCTTCTTAAGTGTGGAATTGTTGTCTACCTAGTGAACCTTCATCATCTGTTACACTCCATCCCGCTGGATGTATGTTTCGTGTCTCAGCTCGAGAGATGTTTCAATGTCTCACTCGATGAGTTGATCTTGAGTTGTTCGATCTTCGAGAAGATCAATCCTTCTGGAGTTTTCCCTTTCCTCTCATTGTCATGTTAGTTGGAGTTCTGAAAGAAAGACATCAAGACAAAGATGGTGATCATGTCAACGTCCTTATGAAGTGCAACCTGGATCGTGAAGACCGTGTTAGCTTGTGCCCCCTCTATCTTCTTACCTCACGTCTTGAATCTCAGGACAAGATTCTTGTTTAGTGGGGGTGAGTTGTCACATCCCTAATCCTGGTCTGACCTATGCCAGCTTCCATGTGTGCATCATGTTTAAATTCAAATGAAATTTGAATTGAGGAATTTTTCAAAGCCTCAGAAAACCCCTAAAAATAACCAACATTTAATTCTCATCAAATGAGTCCAAGAAAATGTTCCTGTTATTCTGTGAAAATATTGGCATGAGGTGAAATTCAAACCAATATTTTTGGAGTCACAGAAATATTTATTCTAGCCATTTGAATTAATCCAATAACTATTTGCTTTGGATTTATATTTAATATATATTAAATATGACTCCAATAATTCTGGAAGTTTGTGAGTGGCCTTGTACATATTTTAGCAAGCCATATAATAACCTATAGAATTTATTAAAATGATTTAGTTGCTAAACTAAATCAAAACAGAGGAAGAAAAATAGAAAACAGAAACAAATAAAAGAGAGAGAGAAACTTACCTGGCCGCAGCCCACCTGGCCGGCACGGCACTGTGCTAGCCCATGCCAGCCAGATGCTTCGTCCTCGCCAGGCAAGCACAGAGGTGACGCCGGCGATCCCGAGCTTGCCACGGCGCCACCTGCTTGCCGCCCGCGCCCCTGGACACCTGGGCAGGCTCCACGTCGCCCCCCGACCCCGTGGACACCTCACTCGCCCCTGCCTCTCTCCCTCGCTCCCCGCACCATGGCCGGCCTTTGCTGCGCCGCACCGCCGACGTAGTCGCGTTCTCCGTCATCCCCACGCCGAGCCACCGTGTCCAGAAGCTCCGCCGTCGTCGTCTCCTCCTAGCAAGCCGAGCCCCGAGCGCTCGCTTGCCCCCCAGCCTCTGCAACAACCTTGCCCGACTCCGCCATCGCCGGAGATCCCCTTTGTCGTCACCGCCGCGTCAGCTCGTTCCCGACCTCGCCGTCTGCTCCTACGCGATCGCCGTGAGCTGCTGCACCTCCCCATCCTCTAAGTTCCTTCCCCCGAGCACCGTAGCGACTGCATGAGGCTTCACTGCACGCGCCGCCGCGGAGCTCGTCGCCGACGATGCTCCGGCCACCCACTGGCCACACCACCATGTCCAACTCACTCACCGCAGTCGCAGGAACCCGTAGCACCACTCTGCGCGCCTCGCCGTGCCCCATAGCTTCGG